>WNGS01169498.1:8666029-8687437 GCA_020271785.1 Procambarus virginalis
ACCCTCGAGACTAAATAAGGTTCTTCTCCCAGCAGTGTACATAAATATTTAATATTGGCCTTTGTAATAGAAGTCTAGGGGTATAAGAATAAGCACTGCATAAAATGGGGAACAATATATTTATGCTGAGGGGGACAAACATAACAATTAAATGGTACGTAAATATAGCCAGAAATATTAATCAGCATGCAAATTAAAATAAAATACTTCTCGAGCAATGAGCAATATAAAAAGCACTTGAATGAGAGAATACAATATCATCTGACCAGGAAATAAAAACTTTGAATGACTAAATATACAAATCAAGGACTTAACTTAAAAATGTTATCACTCGAACACACCACCACGCGACTAACCCCCGCGTCTCTCCACAGGCCAAGCGTCTACCAACAAAACACTAAGTATCCACATAACATTGTGGAATTACTATAATAAATGGTATACAGTATATCCAGACATTATTAATCAAAAGAGTGCACCATACATTAGTTATACTAAAATCTTTACAAACCATTAAATAAGAGTTATAAATCAGGGTAATATCATAGACACTCGCTTGACAATACTTTCCCACGCTACTCACATACCCAACCTGATCAACCCCCACAGAGAAACACATGAGAATTGTAACACGAAAGCCTCATACAAATAATATGCAACTCAAGCACACTATTACATTCTATAATATATATCATATAACATACAAATCTCACATTACACAACTGGATGCTATAATGATTAAAGAATAAGACAATATAGTAATAATAATTAAGAGTAATGAGAGGATCTTAACAAGATTTGTAACAGTCCCCAATGTAAAATTTTCAAAATACTATTTTAAAAACAGTAGGAGCTCAAAAATCCACGGTTTTTATGTATTGTTGGGTTAGGTTAGGTGGGTTGTTTGGGTTCGTGGGTTTCTGATTAGGTTTGCTGTTTGTATTTTGATATGATTGATTGATGAAGATTAAGCCACCCAAAAGGTGGCACGGGCATGAATAGCCCGTAAGTGGTGGCCCTTTTGAGCCATTACCAGTATCAAGAGCTGATACTGGAGATCTGTGGAGGTGCGACTGCACCCTGCGTGACGGGAGGTGTCTCCCGTGTGTATTTTGTAAGTTGTGACAAATCAAGATATTGACTACTGAAGAGACGCAGTTAAACTGTGACTTACCTTTATTA
Source organism: Procambarus virginalis (assembly GCA_020271785.1). NCBI lineage: Eukaryota > Metazoa > Arthropoda > Malacostraca > Decapoda > Cambaridae > Procambarus > Procambarus virginalis. The sequence continues at coordinate 8,667,212 of WNGS01169498.1, forward strand.
AATTCATTCATAATTGCATTAATTCGTAAGCTAAAATCGTAGCACAAAAGTTGAGAATTTGAGACTACATCAGTAGTCCTTACCATGGCGTCTACTGATTATACAATGTATAATTATCGCCACGGTAATCCCCGTGGCGAAGTGGTAACACACTCGCCTGGCATTTCGCGAACGCTTTGACGTGGGTTCGTATCCTGGCCAGGGAGGATTGACTAGGCGCCAATCCTTAGCTGTAGCCTCTGTTTACCCAACGATAAAATGGGTACCTGGTTGTTAAACGATTTGGCGGGTCGTATTCCGGGGAAAATTAGGATTAAGGACCTGCCCGAAATGCTATACGGCTGTTCTAAAATGTAAGAACTCTTTCTTGTATATATATAAAAAATGTATAAAGCTACTAATTCGCAAAGCCCGTTTGGAAATTACTAGTTGAATGGCGTTCCTTGACTTCCAACTATGGCTAACACAATTCGCATTGGCTTGGTTTAAAAATTTACTTGCGTTCAATTCTACATTCCTTCCCATTTTTCAAGCATTAATATTATGGTTGTTTTGTGGGTGGGGGGGGGGAGCAGCCTCGCGTCACCACACACCCGGCCTCCTGTGCCCATAGGCCGCCAGCTGTGGAAATCAGAATCCCTTAAATCCCTGAAGTGACATGAAGTAAAATTATCTATCAACGATAAGCTGGAATTTACGGTTTATCAATTGTGTTTTTGCGGGGTTTCAGCGTTCGTCTGTACCAAAGGGTTTTGAAATATCAGGCAACATAAGTTATCTAAGGCTGAACAATGATGATAAATAAATACTAGTATGCAGAAACCATATTCGTCCATGCAAAGCGGCTCTTATTTGCATTCTACCACTCGTACTTATATGTATATATATATATATATATATATATATATATATATATATATATATATATATATATATATATATATATAACCTTTGCTTGAAGCATTCTAATAATAATTCTTGTGTAGTGTTAGTGAACAACCATATTTTGCATAGTGTTGTCTGACTGTCCAGTGTCCACCAGCCACTCTGGACTAGTCACAAGCTAAGTAGGTACCCAGGAGTTAGTCAACTTGTGGGGTGTTATAAACCTAACGTGTATGAATACACTCTGGCTGCCTGTCCCCCGACACAATGGATCATTAATATTATATTTATATATCGAAAAACTTGTTATTTGACTACGTAGGAGTATTTCTATTAACCACCCATCTTTTATAATTAATCTTTTGTATCGAATTTCTGTGATATAGAGCAGGTATTGAGGACATACTGGGCATTTACTTCTGTATTAAATAGTTGTTATTGACTAAAATAGCGCGCATTGAAGATTTTTCCTACTGCGAGCTTTGTAGTTATTCAGTAATGTTTATTTATATTTACCAAATATTGAACTCCTAAGCAACCGCCTGTGTAATTCAATGTTTGGCGCCTCAACCTGTCACCATTGCCGCTCGCTAGCCGCGTCATCCATTTTCTTTGAGGACGGTGGCGCAGGGTGGCACTCTCCGGCGGAGCAGCGCCCCCAGCAGCAGCAGCAGCAGCGGCAGCAAGCAGGACGGCTGGTCGCTGGCTCCTCCCTCCTCCCCGGGACGTGCTGCTGGGGAGAAGAATGGCTGCCTCTCTCGCCACCACCCGACAGCGCACCATAACGGCGCTTGCCTCTCCCAAATCTACCTCCGTTCTTCCTTACACGTTCACGTTTTCTGTGTCCAATCTGAAGGGGGGACCTTTGATTTTCTTTGAAAGTTTCCTCATTGTTGTCCCCTAACTTCTCTTGCCACTTCGGGGGAGTATAGGGTGTATATGTAGCTTCAGGGCACCAATCCCCCAGCCACTGGGCATGGCGAGAAGGCACTCCTAAGCATACACATTAACTCCTCAAATAATTGCGTAGTATATTACCCCTCAAATAACTGCATCACTATGAGGCTAATTTTTAGCAAATGATTAAAAATAACTTTGTAAGCAGTTGAAAGCTAATTGGTTCACTTACTAAACCAAAGAATTATAAAGAAGTAGTTAACTATATCCTTAGATTCCCTATAAGCGGCCTGAGAGCAATAATACACTAAGAATTTTAACAAACCGTAAAGTCTGAAGCAAAGTAAAATGGACACCAGTAATTCCATCTTTCATCATACCATCATGCAAGAGAAGCCACACATCTACAGATCATCTAATAAAACCAGCAGACAGCTAGATGTTACTACTGCTCAGCTTAGACTCTGCAATAATAATAATTCATTATGCCGGGGGACAGGCAGCCAGAGTGTATTCATACACATTAGGCTTATTTCGAGGGCCCACTGTGTGCCTCTGAGGCAATTTCAACAACCGTCAATAGGATGGGTATGTGGTGCATAATAAATTAAGTAAACTACTCATACCCATCCTGTGAGTAATGGTTGAAAGCAAACAGAGGTACACACAATGCGCTCGGGGACTGCCCTTCAAAGCATTCATGAACTATAGATAGTTAACGTAAAGCGCTAGAGAATTCATAGTATTAGCTTAGCCTAGTTAACTTATACCTTATGCCCCGCCATACCTCCTGTGGGTATTCAGTGAGCTACAAGTTACAATGGAACAGAACAGGTTCAGGAACTGAAGATTTGTTTAGTTATGAGCAAGTTAGAATAAATATGAACTAGCTAGTTACTTTACATAGTCACACAGTGGTTCAGGAACTAAAACATGTTCGTTGATTTAGCAAATCTGCTATCAAGTTATACGAGTGGCATTATAATTATAAAACACTGTGGTTAACGTTACAGCCGTCATGAGATGGAAGACATATGTGAGTTTACAGACAGAATATGCACTGTCTTCATGTGAGTTTACAGACAGTATACGAACTGTCTACACCAAGCACACACTAGAGTCTCGAGCATTTATGAGAGAGCTGCAGTCTAACTTACTCTACTCTTAGTACTCTAAGCTCTAAGTTCATAGCTAAACTAAACTCAATGAGTATACACCGAGAAGTGGGGGTATACCTCTCGATTCAGATACTTCTGGCCAAATGTTCTGTTAACAAAACTTCGAGTGTTTAGGGAGCATGATAGAGTAACATAATCAAATTTAACGAGCTCAGTCGATTCATTTCCCGAACTGATTATGTGACTAATCTTTCCGCCGCCATCCACAGGATGTGTATAGCGGTGGTGTGAGTTGTATAGGGTCTAAAATACACACACACACACACACACACACACACACACACACACACACACACACACACAAAAACACACACACACACCACACACACACACACACACACACAGAACTTCATTCAGAAACCTAAATGAGGGGCTTTCAGGGCGCTTTACACTGCCTACGTGAGACCTGTCTTAGAGTATGCCGCGCCATCATGGAGCCCCCACCTGAAGAAACACATAAGGAAACTGGAGAAGGTTCAGAGGTTTGCGACGAGGCTTGTCCCAGAGTTGCGAGGGATGGGATATGAAGAGCGTCTGAAGGAACTGAACCTTACGACACTAGAGAAAAGAAGGGAGAGAGGAGATATGATAGGGACATATAAAATACTCAGGGGAATTGACAAAGTGGAAATAGATGAAATGTTCACACGTAATAATAACAGAACGAGGGGACGTGGGTGGAAACTGGAAACTCAGATGAGTCACAGAGATGTTAGGAAGTTTTCATTTAGCGTGAGAGTAGTGGAAAAATGGAGTGCACTTGGGGAACAGGTCGTGGAAGCAAATACTATTCATACTTTTAAAACTAGGTATGATAGGGAAATAGGACAGGAGTCATTGCTGTAAACAACTAATGCTCGAAAGGCGGGATCCAAGAGTCAATGCTCGATCCTGCAGACACATATAGGTGAGTACATATAGGTGAGTACACACACACACACACACACACTGCAAATATGTGTGTGTAACTAGCCACAGGAGAATGGTGGTGGCGCTTTACGTAGTTTGTCTTCTCTCCCACTTATGTGTCTCTGTCGAGGTAGTTGCGACAGTGGCCTCTCTTGGAAGTTAGTGTTGTCTAGATTAATCCCACGCAAGCATCTACTACTGTGCTTTACCTGTGGTGGAGAGCTGGCTGTGTCAGGCTCATGAAAAGTATTTGCCGGAAATACGCGGAATCGCGCAAGCAAACGAATTGGGAAAAGGCGCAACAAAGGTGGGGAAGAGGGCGTGCTGATGGGTGGGTGGAGATTGGGGGGGAGGCGTGGCAGTGGGGGGATTAACGGGGAGGGATTGGTGGGTGGGGATATGATGTGGGGGGATTGGGGGAGGGGAGGAAGAAATGAGAGAGCGTGACGATGGTTGGTTGTGGCGACCTTTAAACTCGGCTTCATTCAACAAGCATTTCGGGCAACGAGCCTAGTTGATAATACTAAAGATTTCAAGATTATTCTTCCTTATTTAGAGTAAACATAGTTATTAGATTTTAAAACCGTCATTTAGTAAGCATCAATATTATTCAAATTCCATCACTTCACAGCCTGATGACGCATTGCACATTCTAACATGAATTCGTATTTTAATACAAGTGAAATATCCCGATGTATGTGATGAACACTAAAATTCCAGTCGACACACACTCCCCCTCCCTACCACGCCCCCACCCTGGTGGCCTCTCCATGAGTGTGTGGGGGACACACGCCGTCACCGCCCCACCTTCACCTTACCACAATACGAGGCTGACCATTTTCCCTTCACCAAAGACAGCACTTCATAAGTGAGAGCGCTCATACCGTCACCAGTTTTACTCCTTTCTGCCAAACAGACGCTAAATTATTTATAATCACGATATTCATTGTAACTTCTAGATCATAATTACTCCAAGATAATTAATGTATTCGCTACCATTCGCCTCCAATGAGGGGTTTACGAATGAGTAACCGGCACCTCATCCCCCCCCCTCCCACTTTAACCCTTTGAGCCCAGGCGGTGGTGGGCCGGCGCTGGCTCCTCTGCGCCGTGTTGGGTGCGCGGGGTGTCGTGCTCAAGCCCAAGCTACCTCTGGAGGTTTATTAGGGCTTATCTGGCCCTTATAGAAACAGGATAGGAAGTGACAGGTTTTGGTCAGGCCCACCAGAGCTCCGAAGCACCAGGAGGCTGTTTATAAGAATAACAACAGTTGAACGGAAAGTTTTCATGCTTGTAAACTGTTTAATAAATGAAACCAAAGCCGTCAAAGATGGAGGAAAGATGTACAGGTTTGTAAGTACTTGCGTAAGTGCTTTCGTGAATCTGGCCCCTGAGAGCCCTGTCACCTATTAAATTAGCACTGCATCCCTAGGCCTATACGATAAACGATATATAGTCTGTAGAGAAGTCGGGTAAGAAACCTTTTTATACTGGACTTCAATATCTTACTCCTGTACTTTAATATATAATACTGCAAGAACGCGCTCATTACTCCGTTTTGTTAAAGTTATTTGATTGATTTTCGTATTTTGTTTGATTATAGTATATTGTAAATTTAAATGTAGAATAATTGCACGACTATTTATATAATTATTAACATAATTATGGTTAGTTATTTTTAGTATCAACATCAGTATTAGCAAATATATTGGTGTTAATTATTTACATAATTATGATTAGTTATTTTTAGTAGCAACATCAGTATTAGTAGTCGCATTGGTGTTTTATTCACTGACAACTTAATAAATGCCAAATGGTTTCAGCGTTCTGTCACGGCTGATTGTCCAATCCCTCTTCTCGAACAGTACATCACATTTTGACGTATAGATCTCCCTAAGGGCAAAAAAAACTAATGTCTTAAAATTCAGCCTTTGCGGCTCTCAAAACTGACGTGATGTCTCGTTTTCTATCCGTGGGACTTCGGGGTGGCTCATATGCTGTGATAATCATATTTACTACAATGAAATTAAGTAATTATCAAAAGAAGGCATCGAGCCGGTAAAATTATTGATTGATGAAGATTAAGCCACCCAAAAGGTGGCACGGGCATGAATAGCCCGTAAGTGGTGGCCCTTTTGAGCCATTACCAGTATCAAGAGCTGATACTGGAGATCTGTGGAGGTGCGACTGCACCCTGCGTGACGGGAGATGTCTCCCCTGTAAGGTAAAATTATGAAGCATACTACTACTTCTACAATGAAAGTTGACTGATGTTTAGCATCTCGTGTAACCTATGGAAGCTTGCTCAGACGATCAGTGGGAGACACACCAACATGGCTCTGCCAGAATTCATGCAAAAATGTTAAATATACTGAAGAATAACACCATCAATTTTAATTCAGTTTTACTAGTTTAACTTGGAAATTCTTCCCGATAGTTCCTGCTCTATTCTGGAAGCTGATACTAATACAGAAAATACAGAACCCGAAGCCTGCCTACAGTAGTTTTTGAAATGCAATGCGCATTCCTGAATAAGTTATGTTTCACTATGGATCAAATCGTAATGCAACAGCCACTTCATAAATGTAACTTAAAAATGAAACACATCTGTAGGTGAAAGGTCAAGCAGATTGATAAAAAGTTTATCAGTGTTCAGTACACTGTAGAAAAACACTATAAATTATCTTATTTAATTCTCATGAGTCAGTTCTTTTATTTAATACTCACGAGCTTCTTGTTACTCATGAGTCAGTTATAGGCGGGATGTTAATATTACTACACTGACCAACCAGCAAGTGTACTTAAGTCTTCAAAATAATTCAACACTAAAAGTAAACTCTGTGTATATACACTGAGAAGCAGGATACACCTCAGTGTATATACACCGAGAAGCAGGATGCACCTCAGTGTATATACACCGAGAAGCAGGATACACCTCTCAGTGCATATACACCGAGAAGCAGGATACACCTCTCAGTGTATATACACCGTGAAGCAGGATACACCTCTCAGTGCATATACACCGAGAAGCAGGATACACCTCTCAGTGTAATACACCGAGAAGCAGGATACACCTCTCAGTATATATACACCGAGAAGCAGGATACACCTCTCAGTGTAAATACACCGAGAAGCAGGATACACCTCTCAGTGTAAATACACCGAGAAGCAGGATACACCTCTCAGTGTAAATACACCGAGAAGCAGGATACACCTCTCAGTGTATATTCACCGAGAAGCAGGATAGTTTATATTGATTAATAGGCTACAGTAGCCTATTTTCGTGGAAATTTATACATATAATTAAATTTATACGTAGCTTCAGCAAAGTCCAATATATACACCATACGTTTTATAGCAAAGATAGGCAAATTTTATATGTTCGTCTTAATGAATCTCTGACATAATTTGCTTCTATAATTACCACAACAAGAATCATTCTGTATTTTCGACAGTCAGAAATATTATTCGATAGTTTTTTTTTTTTGCCAAATCGCCTTATGGAAACAAACTTTTTGAAACCTTGACAAACCAAGAATGACAAAGGCAAGTTCATAGAAAATATACGAACAGACAATTGCATCACTGTTATTCAAGACAAGAAGGAGACGTCAGGGAGGTAAATAAGCTTGAGAAAAATTGTATTCACTCCAAATAAAATGGAAAAAGGAGGAGTGGACGGCGTCCACCTGTGCTCGCCGACAGGTCTAACCCGCATGACAGCGACTCATAACACCCAGTGTGAAGAAAGAGGCAATAGAGCGCCCCCACCATGGATACGTTTGGCTGTTATGGCTTCACTCCCAACAGGGCCCCATAAGGCTCTGCGAACTGCCACGGGCACCCAACATTCACTCTCACACACTTTGTTGTGGTGTCGGGGGACAGGCAGCCAGAGTGTATTCATATACGTTAGGCTTATATCGAGACACACACACACACACACACAGGCAGGGTAACATCATCAGGATATGGGATGCTAGCCAACATTAAAATGTCGTTTAGAGACGGATAGCAAGGCGCTTTCAATGCTATCTACACAGCTTTTGTTAGACGAATATTTGAATATGCAGCACTAGTTTGGAATCCATACCTTGTGAAGCATAATGCTAAAATGTAAAAAGTGCAGAGGTATGCAACTAGATTAGTGCCAGAGCTCAGAGCGGACATGGACAGTCTCTTTAATTAAGAAAAAGTACGACAAGAGGACACACGCGAAAGCTGGAAAAACAAATGAGTCGAAGAAATGTAAAGAAATACTCGCATCCTTGTAAGGCTGGTCAACAAGTCAGCAAGAAGTTGTGGAAGCCACCTCCATCTACAACTTTAAAATTAGGTCCGACAAACTGTACCTGCTTTGGCAAATTCGGCAGGCGCTGATTCTATCAATGATGATTTTATTATATTTGTGCCTTACTCCAGGCACAAACATGATATATTTATGCCTTGAGTGCAGTCAGGGTTAACAGAGTAAACGTTAACGTGACGACTTAGGATATGTTTAAGAGCGAGGAGTATGACAATTATATCTGAAGAGTGGTGGCCCAGTAACTTATATGAGCTCCACACCCAGAATATGCGCCGTCTCTGTAAATAGTAAATACTGTAATAATGTAAATAATTTAACATTGTAAATAGTTTAACGTTGGGAGAGGAAGCACTGTATGACCAGAGCCTCAGTCTGGCTGAAGACATTATATTGTACTGTCAGTCGAAGCATGAGTTGATTAATCTTTCTTAGGTGGGCAGGAGGGATAATTTGTGATAGGATGGTCTCCCATGGCACAGGGAAGTGTTGTTGCTGTCTCTTGTCTTGTAACTGTCTCTACAGTTAACTCTTGTAACTTCTACAAGAGACTGTCTCTTGTAGAGGTTACATCTTGTAGAGGATACAGTCTGAGTTCAGTTGCAGTTTTAGCAGTTCAGTGATTCGATTACTTATATATTGGATACTAAGCTTCTTCGTCGTGTTTAGTTGTCCTGTAGTTATCCTCCCACACACCGTACTGACATGTTTGTGTCTAGTGTTATCTTGAAGTGTTTCCGGGGCTTAGCGTCCCATCGGCCCGGTCGTCGACCAGGGCCGCCACTAATGTTGACTTGTCAAAAGATGGCGCCACTCCCCGGAATGTCCACTGTCCAGTGACATATATTCTCCATCCCATCCTCCTGGAACGAAAGTACTTATAGTAATTGGTGGAAAGTACCAATATGTAGCCACCATAAAGTTGATTTTTGCATTATTGAATTTGGATAAACCGGAATTTTTTAAGGGCAATAAGACTCTAACCTCTCCTATGCCTAATGCAGCCTATCGCAGGCAAATATAGTTCATATATATGCTTTAATAGGCCTAGCAATATGTACGTTTCTTTTTTAGTTTTTTCGGAATATAAAATTAATTGTACAAAAAGTGGTTTACTGTCACTATGTAGGTATTTTCGACCAAATTTATTTATTTATTTACTTGTGTGTATATATATAAGACGGTACATTGGGTTGTGAGAATACATAACATTGATGTCTGAGCATTACATTCTTGCAAAGTCAGTTAGTTTCTCACATTAGTGATTATCACGTGTGCATGTGTATATATGGAGAGAGAAATAATACCACATGAAGCGGTACATAGAGCTAGTACATACAATACCTAAAGCCACTAACAACTGTGCCTCCTATATCTATGCTCCTTCTCCGTCCATAGTACATAAAACAGAACCAAGAAAAGCTGTAACTTTAAATAAATAGTTTATTTAGGTAAAAGTACATACATATTGAGTCACAAGCAGAATGTTTGATTTCTAGATAGAGTAAATATATATAAATGTAGTATTTCCCCCTTGTAAATTGATGTAAATATGATCTTTATATTGTATATTATTTAATAAAGAAAAACATATATATACAATGCCAAATATGCACAGCGTTTCGGCCAAAACTCGCTTTTCCAAAAGCCAATTTGAGGTCAGGATTTTAGCAGTGAACGAGCGAACGACCTGTTCATTCGCTGGATAGCTGTCGCTGCCTACCATTTTGTAAATAGCAGGCAGGTGCGCAAGGTGGAGAGAGGGTTCCCTGGAGGGAGAGGGAGGGTTCCCGGGAGGGCTAGGAGGCTAGGGAGGGTTCCCAGGAGGGAGAGGGAGGCTAGGGAGAGCCAGGGAGAGGCACGTGAGACTGGCGGAAACCCGTTGCTCTCTCTCTCTCTCTCTCTCCAATCAGTTACTGAAAGATTTTAACGCCTCTGCCCGCAATAAAGGCTTGGAATTGGTCTTGTTTATAATGGTGGTGGAGAAGACATTTATGTAGATACTGGAGACCGTAAAAGACCAGGTTTATGTCCTCGTGTAAGGATAACGGGTCATAAAGGTGTGACCGAGCTGGCGGTGTGGAGAACGCTGCGGTGTATGGAGTGCTGTTAAGAGTGGGGCAGTTCGCGCCCGGCCGTCAGCGGTGACGTACGTGATGTGTACAGTGAAGGGGTAAGGGGTGGGGAAGGGTAAGGGGAAGGGGGCGTCCAAGGGGTGTTGACGGGCACTCTGGCTGGCACTGGCCCCGCCTCTTCTCTCCCCCTCTCATCTACCTGCTCCCTGATACTATTCCTTCCTTGTGCTGCTTCTCCCTCCTCTCCCATCTATATATATTCTTTGTATTTTGTTATACCGCTGTATACTACTACGTATACCACACATTAACGCTGCTCTCGTCTGATGAGTGAATGATGTGGACGAGTGACTTGAGCAGCGGCGCTGCCACAGCTCACCACCGCTCATCCGGAAGTGAAGACAAAGATTCCCTGACACTCACCCACTCACACGACGCCGCCGTCTGTTACCCCAAACCAACGATAATATTACCTTTCATTATATATACACCAATATGTCAGAATTAGATCAATGAATTGACAAACTACGTGTAAATAAATGAGCGTGGTGGGGGTAGCTAGCAGCGGTGCGGAGTATGACACTCAGATGATAGCCAGGCTGGGGTGAGAGCTCAACACCCCAGCTTATGCGGCCCTGGTGCCGGGGAGCGGCCTGTCCAACAAGTTTACCAGTCAGTCTCGTGCGCTCATCGTGCGCATGACAGGTGAAGGGAAAACAAATGTGTCTCTCCCCACGTCAGTCGGTCCGCCGTTTTCATTACTCCAGATAAATGTTGTAATGATTAAAAGCGCCAAAGGCGCGTTTATATTTTACAAGCCTCGCAGAGAGCTTGTCGACGCGCACGCGCACGCACATACACGTGGGGCCGGTGGCTGAGTGGACAGCACGCTTGATACGTAGTCATGTGGACCGGGGTTCGATTCCCGGCGCCGGCGAGAAACTATGGGCAGAGTTTCTTTCACCCTGATGGGCCTGTTACCTAGCAGTAAATAGGTACCTGGGAGTTAGACATCTGTTACGGGCTGCTCCCTGTGTGTGTGTGAAAGAAGAAGAAAAAAGAAGTTAGTAGTTAGTAACAGTTGATTGACAGTTGATTGACAGCTGAGAGGCGGCCGAAAGAGCAGGGCTCAACCCCCGCAAGCACAACTGCAGCTCCAGCGTGGATGGAGTCCGTATATTAGTCAAGCACAAGACTAAATTGGAGAAGGTTCAAAGGCATGCCACCAGATTAGTACCCGAAATGAGGGGTATGAGCTACGAGGAAGGGAAGGGAACGTCACTGGGAGACAGAAGAGTTAGGGGGGGGGGACATGATCACCACATACAAGATTCTTAGAGGAATTGATAGAGTAGATAAAGACAAACTATTTAACACCAGGGGCACACGCACTAGGGGACAGGTGGAAATTGAGTGCCCAAATGAGCCAGAGACATTAGAAAGATTTTTTTCAGTGTCAAAGTAGTAGACAAATGAAATGCATTAGGAAGTGATAAGGTGGAGGCTGACTCCATACACAGTTTCAAGTGTAGATATGATAGAGCCCAGTAGGCTCAGGAACCTGTACATCAGATGATTGACAGTTGAGAGGCGGGACCAAAGAGCCAGAGCTCATCCCCCGCAAGCACAACTAGGTAAATGCACACAATGTTTACTGATGCACAAATTATGAGGAGGAATGGTCTGAAAGTGTCCATTCTGTAATTGAAATAATGGTCTAACAAGTGGCTACTTGAATTTAACTAACATAAATGCAAAGTAATGAAGCTAGGTGAAGAGAACAGGAACCCGAACACAAGGTGCTAAATGAGATACAAAATCTTCTAGGAATCATAAAACTGTATTAAAAAATATGTTAATATTTTTAATTGAAATATATACGAACAAATTATTTTCAATATAAATATATAAAAATCAGTGTTTTTAAAGAGATAATTCCATTGCGTATACGCACATTACAACTGAACTAAATGGATAGATAGTTTAACGTCCCGCCTCTCAACTGTCAATCAACTGGTGTACAGGTTCCTGAGCCTACTGGGCTCTTATCATATCTACCCTTGAAACTGTGTATGGAGTCAGCCATAGGTGGTGATGGTGGATGGGCAGCAGACCTGGTGGGTTGGAGGGCAGCAGACCACCTACTTCTGCGGTGCTGTTGGCTGATAGCGGACACACATCCCGGAAAGCAGACAATCCCAGCAGCACACGCCAGCACTTCTACAAATTTTATAAATGTAATTTCTTTCACAGTTTCTTTCTATATGGACAGATTTGTTTTAATTGAGTTATCTTTTTCAGTCTTTTAAATATAACTAATGGTTGATAGTGTATATTATATGACGATATATAGGAGTTTATACAAATATATTATACCTGGAGTTTTTATGAAGCTGCAGTCTCTAAGCCCATATAGCTGGTGTAGGGAGAAAGTTTTCGGTATAGCATGAAAATATGTACATATTTTCTATATTATTTTATAGAAATATGTATACTATTTCAATACCTTTTCAGTACAGGGCATCATAAGCAGGATTGCTGCCAGCAGTGACTCATGAGGCTACCGCTGCTGCTGCTGCTGCTGCTGCCACACTGCCACAAAACAAGCCTTAACATTCCTCAAAATAACTATTATTCCGTATTATTTCTCCCTCCAATTATTAATTACATTAATTCGATGTGTGCTTGAATGCAGACTCTCATAATAACCAAAGTTAGAGGGATTTATATGATGATAATTTTGGATAAATTTTGCTGTTGATAACTCTTGGGTCAGTGTGCTGTAGTGGAGTTCCTTGAGTCAGTCTGCTCCCTGCCTTGAGACACTCTACATATGCTGCTCATTCCTCTACAGTACTGTTAATCAGTCACCTTTTTTATCGCGATATTTGGGCATCACTAGTATATACTTAGTTGATCTGGTTATTAGTTTGGGTAAGACATTTATGTCATTATAACAGTTTTGTATTGATTTCTACAAAACTACAAGATGTTAGTTCATTTATTATGCATATGGTCATCCTGTGAGTGGTAGTGGACTCTCTTGCTCATCCTGTGAGCGGTAGTGGACTCTCTTGCTCATCCTGTGAGCGGTAGTGAACTCTCTTGCTCATCCTGTGAGCGGTAGTGGACTCTCTTGCTCATCCTGTGAGTGGTAGTGGACTCTCTTGCTCATCCTGTGAGTGGTAGTGGACTCTCTTGCTCATCCTGTGAGTGGTAGTGGACTCTCTTGCTCATCCTGTGAGCGGTAGTGGACTCTCTTGCTCATCCTGTGAGCGGTAGTGGACTCTCTTGCTCATCCTGTGAGTGGTAGTGGACACTCTTGCTCATCCTGTGAGCGGTAGTGGACTCTCTTGCTCATCCTGTGAGTGGTAGTGGACTCTCTTGCTCATCCTGTGAGCGGTAGTGGACTCTCTTGCTCATCCTGTGAGTGGTAGTGGACTCTCTTGCTCATCCTGTGAGTGGTAGTGGACTCTCTTGCTCATCCTGTGAGCGGTAGTGGACTCTCTTGCTCATCCTGTGAGCGGTAGTGGACTCTCTTGCTCATCCTGTGAGTGGTAGTGGACTCTCTTGCTCATCCTGTGAGTGGTAGTGGACTCTCTTGCTCATCCTGTGAGCGGTAGTGGACTCTCTTGCTCATCCTGTGAGCGGTAGTGGACTCTCTTGCTCATCCTGTGAGCGGTAGTGGACTCTCTTGCTCATCCTGTGAGCGGTAGTGGACTCTCTTGCTCATCCTGTGAGCGGTAGTGGACTCTCTTGCTCATCCTGTGAGCGGTAGTGGACTCTCTTGCTCATCCTGTGAGCGGTAGTGGTCCCCATGACCAAACTAACACACTTAATAGTATGGCAACCCTACTCTACCTCAGTAGTTTACTACTTTTATTATGCACTCAATACCCATCTTGTGGGAGGTAGAGGATGGGGTTTGTTGTTGTTGTTGTTGTTATTATTATTTAAGATTTGCTATTTGGCTTAAAAAGTTCCAAGTAGAACGGGCTATGGTGAGCCTGTATTTGAGGATAGGGTGTCAGAGGCACATAATGAGCTCAAGGACTGAACCCTTAAAATTCTACCTATTAATTAATAGTATTAATTATTAATTAATTAATTAATATCAATTAATTAATTATTAATAATTATTATTAGAACATGAAGTTTGTGTGAAGGTTTTCTAACATCATTTCTAGTGCTTATGTACTCGTGTATTTGTATATTTTTCCGATTACGTTTTCTGTATTTAAAAAAAAGACGTCTTTTTTTGGGTAAAAGACGTCTTTAGATGGGTAACTCAAATAACGTTTCTTTAAAAGGGGTAACTATAATAAAGTTTCTTTAAAAGGGGTAACTAAGATAAAGTTTCTTTAAAAGGGGTAACTAAAATAAAGTTTCTTTAAAAGGATAACTGAAATAAAGTTTCTTTAAAGGGGATAACTAAAATAAAGTTCTATAAAAGGGATAACTAAAATAAAGTTTACTAGTTAGCCAGTGTCATGTTCCAAGGTAGTTTTTTTTACGATATACTTTCCAATTCCTCTTACACACCACTGGGTATGCTAACACACAGAACACTCTTAACTCTGTATTAGATTCATGTCAGGACCTAGGTTTAATTATCTCAGCAGAGAAAACAAAGATACTAAATCGGCGCCCACCCAGGCAGGGAGGAGCTGTTCGCAAGATGCAACTATCTGATGGCTCCCAGCTTGACTATGTAAACAGATTCAAATACCTTGGCCTTGAGGTGCCACTGTATGGTCCTGTTGTATTCAGACTCTGTCGTCAGTATAAAGAGAGGCTCCGAGCTCTCAAGGCTGTTGCAGGTTATCACTCAGGCTATGGTGCCAATGTCAGAATTGTCAAAATGATGTACCTTGCATACATCAGATCTTTAGTGGATTATGCTGCACCTCTGCTTGTTTGATGCCTGAAAGAAAGCTTGGAGGGCTTGAAAAATTGCAGAACGAAGCCCTGAGGATAATCCTTGGGTGCCCTCGTACCACAAAGATACTTAATATGAGAAAGGAACTTAATATTCTGAGCGTTGTTGATCGTGTTACTGAAATTAACTGTCAAATTGGTATAAAAATGCTTAGGCTAACTCATCCTAATCCTTGCACAGAAGCCCTCCAGACTTACTTTATTGAAGATCAGCATTGTTCCAAATGGATAACAAAAACTGGAACTCAACTCAGAATGTATGGGGTTCATGATTTGTACCAAGAGAAACAACAACGGCACTTTCCTGCACCGTGGGAGGTTACACCCTTTCCAGTTTTAATCCCTCCCTTTCCACCCAAGAAGCAAATTAGAGATAAGCCCAAGCTTCGTCTTGAGGCAAAGCTCAACGCCTTAAGCCATATTGATGCTCTGTCCACAGAGCATTCTCTCTCTCAAATCATATACACTGATGGTTCCCTACACCGCACCACGGGTGCAGCTGGAAGTGCAGTTGTTCTGACAATGGGCGATGGCTTGTACTTTGAGTGGGGAGTCCGTATAAACAATTGGGCCTCTACCCTTCAGACCGAACTATTTGCCTTGATCCTTGCACTGAAATGTGTACAAGTCTCCAAACTTGATACATTAATTGTAAGTGACTCCTTATCATCCTTAAATGCTCTCAACTCTTTAAGACATAACTGTAACATGCTCGTGTCCGAAGCTAGACACAAATACAACAAATTATTAAGGATGGTAACAGAGTCCATTTCATGTGGTCTCCATCTCATGTTGGCCTCCGAATGCATGATAGAGCTGATAAGTTAGCCAAAGAATCTGCCTTTAAAGGAGCCGTTGAGTGTAACCTTGGATTGTCAATGAGCAATCTGAGAGCAGCAGTACACCGAGAACTTCAACAAGATCTTGTAGATCTGAGGCAAAGTGAAATTGACACCAGTAATTCCATCTATCATCATACTATCATGCAAGAGGAGCCACACATCTATGGATCATCCAATAAAATCAGCAGACTTCTAGATGTTACTGCTGCTCGGCTTAGACTCGGTTACAAGTATCTCTGGGAATTCTCATTATCTGCCGATGTAGACCTGACCAAATGTAAACTGTGTCAACAAAATTATTCGCACACCCTCCGTCACTATGTGATGGAGTGCGAAAAGATACGTGAATTTAGAGACAATTCTATAACCAATGTTCCAGCGATGTGTAAATATTTCATTCAAAATGATCTGCTACCAGAAATTTTAGCCAAATATCCCCAGTTTGCTAACTGTAGGTAGTAACTGAGTGATTGTAACCTATCCACCGCTGTCCACTGGATGGGGGGCGGTGTGCAGGACAAACATATAAATTTTGACACTAGCTCTCCACATATGTCAGTTGCTTAATTTAGAACCTGTACTTGAGGTCGATCTCGAACCCATTGTTGATGTGACGACTTATATTGAATTTTGTAACTAGCTCATCAAGATTGTAACTTGCTTAGCTAAATGAATTGTGGGGTTCAGTCCCTGAGCCCATTATGTGCCTCTGTAACCCTTTCCACTACCGCCCACAAGATGGGTATGGGGTGCATAATAAATGAACTAACTAACTACTCTTCTCTCTCCCGCCAGATAACACTTCAGCCTTGTAGACCTTAGTAAGACCACTTATTGGCATTATACAACAAACGCTCCATAGAAATTATAATATAATGAAAGGACTTGTAACAAGCGGAAATCCTGATAATGACGTCTGAATGCCAAGGTGAGGTTAGTCTTGTCCCAATCTACAGTGTATTGTACATACCCACAGTGTACTGTACATAGCCACAGTGTATTGTACACAGCCACAGTGTATTGTACATAGCCACAGTGTATTGTAGATACCCACAGTGTATTGTAGATATCCACAGTGTATTGTACATAGCCACAGTGTATTGTAGATACCCACAGTGTATTGTAGATAGCCACAGTGTATTGTAACACCCACAGTGTATTGTAGACACCCACAGTGTATTGTAGACACCCACAGTGTATTGTAGATACCCACAGTGTATTGTAGATACCCACAGTGTATTGTAGATATCCACAGTGTATTGTAGATACCCACAGTGTATTGTAGATATCCACAGTGTATTGTAGACACCCACAGTGTATTGTAGATACCCACAGTGTATTGTAGATATCCACAGTGTATTGTAGACACCCACAGTGTATTGTAGATACCCACAGTGTATTGTAGATACCCACAGTGTATTGTAGACACCACATGTATTGTAGATACCCACAGTGTATTGTAGACACCCACAGTGTATTGTAGATATCCACAGTGTATTGTAGATATCCACAGTGTATTGTAGATATCCACAGTGTATTGTAGATACCCACAGTGTATTGTAGACACCCACAGTGTATTGTAGATACCCACAGTGTATTGTAGATATCCACAGTGTATTGTAGATACCCACAGTGTATTGTAGATACCCACAGTGTATTGTAGATACCCACAGTGTATTGTAGATACCCACAGTGTATTGTAGACACCCACAGTGTATTGTAGATACCCACAGTGTATTGTAGATACCCACAGTGTATTGTAGATACCCACAGTGTATTGTAGATACCCACAGTGTATTGTAGATACCCACAGTGGGTTGTATGTAGGGAGCCGGTGGCTGAGCAGACAGAACACTAGACGCGTGATCCTGTGATCCCGGGTTCGATCCCGGGCGCCGGCGAGAAACAATGGGCAGAGTTTCTTTCACCCTGATGCCATTGTTACCCAGCAGTAAATAGGTACCTGGGAGTTAGTCAGCTGTCACAGGCTGCTTCTTGGGGGTGGAGGCCTGGTCGAGGACCGGGCCGCGGGGACACTAAAGCCCCGAAATCATCTCAAGATAACAGTGTACTGCACATACCCACACTGTATTGTGGAACAACGATTTACGAAAAACTAATGATGAATTAAAATTGATGAATACGTCCTTGCGGTCAACTGCTCAATCCCTCCTCCGACCAAGTCCATTCCATCCAGCGGTCGACCCCAATGACGCAATCATAAATTTTAACATGCTGTTCATTCAAAACAGAACTTATCTCAGATATGAATAATATTTATATATCATACTGTGCATATTTTAGCACTGGTTAGGTTAAGTGTTTAGGTTTGTTGGCGATTATTTGTATTTGTAGTACGTGGGTGAAGAATTTACAGCGTTGTGGTTCGAACAAAAGTCGTCAGGGAAGTCAGCGAAGATCAGTTGTGAGTCGTGTGTAAACCGTTTTTCATTCATAAACAGAGGGTTTGGCGGATGCATGGAATGGACTTTGGGTCATCGTTTATGAGGACGGGATGCGACCGCTGGATGGAATGGACTTGGTCTGAGGACGGGTTGCCCACGTAAATACAAATAATCTCCAACAGACCCTAAACGCCTAACCTAACCTGCGCCTGCTGGTGCTTGGGATTCTTGTTAATGGTGTAAGGTTAGGAATGAATGGAGTAGGAGCGGTGTCTGAACTTCCTTCTCCTACCCCGCCGCAACTTGGGCGCCACACACCGCCACCTTCACTGTTTTCCAGTTTTATCACACAAACTTCAGCGTGAACTGTTCTTGGATATGAAATATATTCAATTATAGTGTTGGTGCAAGTGAACTGTGCGTAGATTGGCTTGTATTATTGTTTGTTGTTTGTTTATAAAATGTTTTATAACAGACAATCAGCAGCTGAATCAGATGGGGCTTGCTTGGGAGAGGTGGGAGGAGTAGAGTACCGTGTTCTCAATACCATTTTTCTTTTCTTTCAAGCTTTCAGAGACGATTATAACCCTATATAAACAATAGTTACATTTTATAATATCTTGCTATATGCAAGGTAGATGTTTGGCAAGCACTAGTAAAGCAGAAATGGGAAAAAAACTATCTTATATGTGTTATAAGTTGCGGCGGCATCTGCAAGGAGATAGCCTGGAGTCTGGTCTCAAGCGCCTCAGGATTCCAGTGGGGTCATAGCCACCGGTGAGAGCGGGTGTGTGCGGCGACTCGTGCGGCCTGGATTATGCCTTCCTGAAGGCGACGCAGCCTTCGTGTGATATAATAACCCGTGGATACCTTTGTGTGTGTGTGTGTGGGGCAGGTGGAACATGTGGTAGGGGGGAACACCTCTCTACTACCCTGCAGTGAGGAGAGATAGAGAAGGAACTTGGCGTTTCCGTCCGTCTGCCACAGGTAGGTCAGCCTGTGGTCCTGTCTGCCACAGGTAGGTCAGCCTGTGGTCCTGTCTGCCACAGGTAGGGGTCAGCCTGTGGTCCTGTCTGCTACAGGTAGGTCAGCCTGTGGTCCTGTCTGCCACAGGTAGGTCAGCCTGTGGTCCTGTCTGCCACAGGTAGGTCAGCCTGTGTTCCTGTCTGCCACAGGTAACAGGTAGGCAGCCTGTGGTCCTGTCTGCCACAGGTAGGTCAGCCTGTGGTCCTGTCTGCCACAGGTAGGTCACCTGTGGTCCTGTCTAACCTCGACGCTCACACCATCCTGCACGTCCATCCTACTATCCCACCAGCAGGACGGTGGGGTAGGACAGCCTGTCCATCCTGCTACCCTATTATTCTACTTCACCGTCCTGCCCCCCGTCCGTCCTGCGCATATATTCTGACCTACCGTCCTGCAACACCATCCTTTTCACTATCCTTCTTCCCGATTCAGTCCTCTCCATCCTGTCTCACTATCTCACCCTCCATCCCTTTCCCATCCGGTCCCACCGTCCCGTACCATTATCCAGACCCTCCATCCCGTCCCACCATCCTGCCCTCCCTCGCTCCAAGCACATCTCTAAGGCCCTATTTCACGCTCATTTGGACTGGCTATTCCCCCATTTTTTCGGATTGGCATTCTTGACTTATCAGAGATCTGAGTGGCCGCGTCTGGTGGGCGTCCTGAGGGCCCTGCCTGGGCTTGCCGCCTCACCCTAGTGGTGACTCTACACATTGTTTTTTTGGTCATAATCATGGTGATGTGACTCAAAATCGTCACTCAGCC
>WNGS01169498.1:8705243-8739321 GCA_020271785.1 Procambarus virginalis
ATAAATACATTGAAAACGCAAAAACGGAACACATTTGCAATTCTACGCTAAAGAATATGCAAATATGGAAATTAGGAACAAAATGCCATTTTCTGCATCCTCGAAAATGCAGGAACATGTTGGCGAGGGGTACATGCCGTTTTGGAACAGGGTGTAGATACTTCCACCCCAAATTATGTCAATTTTCAATTAGGGACAAAAAATGCTACAATCTTCAGTGTCCGGAATTCCACGTGAGAGGTACACAACGTTATAGACGGGAAGATCAGTATGACACTACTGGCAATTTTTTAGAGGAAGGCAGAACAGAGCAGAAAATATAAGAGAGAGGAACAGTCAGATGGAACCACCACAGGATTACAGAGGGGAAGGGAGATACCCACAAGTCTGGAATACACATTACCAACAAACACACAGGTACTACACCACACAACACTCGCCCCACTACCGAAACTGGACGAATCACTTCGAAAACAACACACCCTGGACGCAAACACAGTGGCCCCCTTACCAGAGCCTCAGATATTAACACCAAGTAAGGCATCCAGCACTTCCACTACCACGATAACATCATTTATATTTGCCAACATTCAAGGTATAAAAACACGCAAATCCAACAAAGTTCACTTTATAGATGGTCTCCTTCATGAGGCAAATGCAGTGTTTGCAGCCCTAACAGAAAACCCACAAAGGACTACCATGATGGTGAAATATGGATCTCAGAGTACAATCTTTTCAGATGTGATAGGAAACACCGGCTTCAGGGTGGGGTCAGCCTATACATCAAAGACACACTCATCTGTACTGAGCTGCTAAACACCTCGAATGATATGGTGGAAGTGCTGATAATCAAAATAGAGATTATAAATGTAGTTATTGTCCTTGTATATAAGTCACCGGAGGCAAACCCTCAGCAGTTTAAAGACCAACTAATGAAAGTAGAACACTGCTTGGAAACCTCACAAATCCAGCTCCGAACATCATTCTGCTTGGGGACTTCAACCTACGGCACCTGAAATGGAAGCACCTGGCTAATACAGTAATATCAGAAAGAATACCAGGAAGTAGCCTTAATGAACAGGCACATGCAAATGACCTGCTACGGATGTGCGACAGGTTTGCCTTAAACCAGCAAATAGTAGAACCAACCAGGAAGGAGAACACGCTGGACCTCATTTTCACTAATAATGATGAATTGATCAGGAACATAATGATTACAAATACCTGTTACTCAGATCACAACTTAATTGAAGTTATGACAACCATGGGGAATAGACCTTCAAAACCAGTCCAGATTCCCGGTGGAGGAGATTTCAGCAAATTCAACTTCAATAATAAACAGATAAACTGGGAGCAAATAAACCAGGACTTCACAGAAATAAACTGGGAAGAACAGCTAGGAAATGCGAACCTGAACCAGTGCCTGGAAAAAATAAGCTCAGTAGCACTAGAAATATGTACAAACCGCATCCCCCTAAGAAAAAAGAGGAAGAGATGCAGATTGGAACGAGAACGTCGTTCCCTATATAGGCGAAGAAAACGAATCGCGGTACAACTTGAGAGTCGCACCCTATCTCAGGAACGGCGAAGAAGGTTAGGTAGCGAAATAGGAAAAATTGAACTCAAGCTACAAGAATCATACAAAACGCAGGAGAGGGAAAGAGAGCAAAAGGCCATCAGTGAAATAGAGAGAAACCCGAAATATTTTTCTCCTATGCAAAATCAAGATCAAAAACCACATCTAGTATCGGGCCCCTGCGAAAGGAAGATGGAACTTTCACCGATGACAACAAAGAAATGAGCGAGCTACTGAGGAAGCAATACGACTCTGTCTTCAGCGAGCCATTAAACGCACTAAAGATCGATAACCCAAATGAATTTTTCATGGATATGATACCAACATCAAATCATATATCAGACGTCACCCTATCCCCACTGGATTTTGAAGAAGCCATAAACAGTATGCCTATGCACTCCGCACCAGGCCCGGATTCTTGGAACTCCATATTCATCAAGAACTGTAAAAAACCACTATCGCAGGCCCTTCACATTCTGTGGAGACAAAGCCTAGATACTGGCGTTATTCCTGATATACTAAAACAGCAGAGATAGCACCACTTCATAAAGGAGGAAATAAGGCAGAGGCAAAAAATTACAGACCGATAGCACTAACATCGCACATCATAAAAATTTTTGAGAGAGTGCTAAGAAGTAAGATCACAAAATACATGGAATCACAGCATCTCCATAACCCCGGACAACATGGTTTCAGAACAGGGCGCTCTTGCCTGTCGCAGTTGCTGGACCACTATGATATGGCATTAGATGCTATGGAAGACAAACAAAACGCTGATGTAATTTACACAGATTTTGCAAAAGCTTTTGATAAATGTGACCATGGTGTTATTGCCCATAAAATGCGCTCAAAAGGAATTACCGGAAAAGTAGGCAGATGGATCTACAATTTCCTGACCAACAGAACCCAATGTGTAATAGTCAACAAAATAAAATCCAACCCGTCAACCGTTAAGAGCTCAGTCCCCCAGGGTACTGTGCTTGCTCCAGTACTTTTTCTCATCCTTATATCGGACATAGACAAGAACACAACCTATAGCACTGTATCATCCTTTGCAGATGACACTAGGATCTTCATGAGAGTAGGCAACATAGAGGACACGGCGAACCTCCAGTCAGATGTAGATCAGGTCTTTCTATGGGCTACAGAAAATAATATGGTGTTTAACGAAGACAAGTTCCAGCTCATGCGCTATGGAAAAAATGAAAATATAAAAACTGAAACCACGTACAAAACTCAGGCAAATCATAACATAGAACGAAAAGGCAATGTAAAGGATCTGGGTGTACTCATGTCGGAAGACCTTACCTTTAAAGAACACAATAAAGTAGCCGTCACAACTGCAAGAAAAATGACAGGTTGGATAACAAGAACTTTTCACACTAGAGATGCTATACCGATGATGACACTTTTCAAAACGCTTGTGCTCTCTAGAGTGGAGTACTGCTGCACAATGACAGCCCCTTTCACTGCGGGTGAAATTGCTGACCTGGAGAGCGTGCAGAGATCCTTTACTGCTAGAATCCACTCGGTAAAACATCTAAACTATTGGGACCGACTAAAGAGCCTAAATCTGTATTCCCTTGAGCGCAGGCGGGAGAGATACATAATAATTTACACGTGGAAAATATTAGAGGGGCTGGTCCCAAACCTGCACACAGAAATAACATCACATGAGACCAGAAGACATGGCAGGATGTGCAGAATACCCCCGTTGAAAAGCAGAGGTGCAACTGGTACTCTGAGAGAGAACTCTATCAACATCAGAGGCCCGAGACTGTTCAACACGCTTCCACTACACATAAGGGACATAACTGGCAAACCCCTCACAGTGTTCAAGAGAGAACTGGATAAGCACCTCCAAGGGATACCTGATCAACCAGGCTGTGACTCATACGTCAGGCTGCGAGCAGCCGCGTCCAACAGCCTGGTTGATCAGTCCAGCAACCAGGAGGCCTGGTCGATGACCGGGCCGCGGGGACGATAAGCCCGGAAGCACCTCAAGGTATCCTCAAGGTATCCATTAGGGGGCCAGGGTCTTTTTACTTATACAAGGAGATGATCCTTGGAGAGACACTCTTATATTCCTACTTTCTTGCTTTCTTTATTTCAATAAGTTGTTTAACTCTGTACAGAGAAGAATATGTACAGACTATGCAATATTGGCACATTGGCTAGGGAATGTTGGCATATTTGCTAGTAATGAAATGATTTTACCAGATTGTTCAACACGATTTTGGTAAAATAAATCCTGCCTTACAAACCTGCTTAATTTGTTGAAACGGTAACCAGTTATTCAGACAAAGGACTTCGGGTAGATGTAGTTCACATGGGCTTTGCTGAGGCTTTTGACAAGGTACCGCATGAAAGACTGGCTGGGTAATTACATGCACATGAAATATATGGTAACGCATCAGTATGGATAAAACAATGGTTTAGACAAAGAAAGGAAAGGGTTGTATTAAAGGGAAATGAATCTGACTTGAGAAATGTGGTGAGTGAGGTACCGCTAAGCCCCACCTTGAAGCCAACTATTTTTTATGTACATATATAAGAAATTACCAACCACATTATAAAATTTGCAGATGACAGTAAGATCTATGGTAAAGTGGGAAGTGAAAATGATAATGAGACCTTACAAGGAGCTCTACAGCTTTTTAAATTGAAAAATTAAAAAACACAAAACCTTGCATGTGGAGCATAATAACACACATCAGAACTATCAAGTCAACAATAACACCTTGCGGTAGATTGAAAGAAAAGGACCTTGGAGTCAGAATCCCCCACTCATTGAAAGTTGCACAAGTGGGAGTTGCAGTAATAAATAAACTGACCAAAACTAGGAATAATTAAACGAACCTTAGGCTTCAAGGAAAAAGAGGGAAGTCGCCGAATATGACGTCGCCTGTGACATAAACATCGCCGAATATGACGTCGCCAGTGACATAAACATCGCCGAATATGACGTCGCCAGTGACATAAACATCGCCGAATATAACGTCGCCTGTGACATCAACATCGCCGAATATGACGTCGCCTGTGACATAAACATCGCCGAATATGACGTCGCCTGTGACATAAACATCGCCGAATATGACGTCGCCTGTGACATCAACATCGCCGAATATAACGTCGCCTGTGACATCAACATCGCCGAATATGACGTCGCCTGTGACATAAACATCGCCGAATATAACGTCGCCTGTGACATAAACATCGCCGAATATGACGTCGCCTGTGACATAAACATCGCCAAATATGACGTCGCCTGTGACATAAACATCGCTGAATATGACGTCGCCAGTGAGTAGGGCGTCGACGACTGAATCTTCGCAACACCGTCTAACAACGACGGCTGACCCACCTATCCGACGCCGCGTCTGTCGTCCCCTGCCACACAACCGGACGCCGACGCCTAGCATGAGACATCCTACGGGCTCACCATAGCCCGTGCTACTTGGAACTTTTTGTTCCATGTAGCTGAATCTAAAACAACAACTACAAGTCTAGTATGAACAAGATAATATCTGCACAACACGGGAAACTGGTAAACATTAGAACAGCATTTAAAAACATAAATAAGGACTCTTACAGTGCAATCCATACAGTCTATGTAATGTCAACATTAGAACACGCAGAACCGGCATGGAATCCGCTCATTGTGAAACACAAAACTAAACCTGAGAAACTACAGAACTTTGCGACAAGATTAATGCCTGAAATATGAGCATTAGGCTACGAGGAAACGTTAAGGGAACCCAGTCTGAACCCTAGAGGAGAAAATGAGCAGAGGCGACATGGTTGGTACATACAAGATACTGAACAAGCAGGACAAGAGGACATTAGATAAAGCTGGAAACACAAATGAGTCGAAGAAACTTGCACCTTAGTTGGACGGTTAACAAGTAGAATGCACTGAAACAAGCCGTAGAAGCCACCTCCATCCATAACAGTGCCGTGGTAAAGCAGAGTGCCAGGCACCGCGATCGCTTTAACCTGGGTTCGTTTCCTGGCCGGGGAGGATTGACTGGGCACCAATCCTTAGCCTCTGTTCACCCAGCAGCGAATGGGTACCTGGTTCTTGTTAAACGATTTGGCGGGTCGTATTCCAGGGAAAAATTAGGATTGAGGGCCTACCCGAAACGCTATGCGTGCTGGTGGCTGTGCAAAAATGTAAGAACTCTTGTATATATAAATAAACAAAAGTAACAACTTCATTGCCAGATACGCCAAAGAAGTGGAGCATCAGTAAAGTGGGTGTTAGGTCACAACCTTCCCCATCACCACACTCCAGGCTACTACAAGCATAACCAACCCAAGGAAGCAATACATAAGGCAAAACTAGCAGTTAAACTCTCCGCCAGAGGGCACCATCTACTATAAATAGCAACAGTTCGAGAGGAAAACGGATTATTTCCTCACAACCAATTGGTTATCTGTATAAATACAACACTGGCCGCCACTAGACTCGACCGTCCACCACTGAAGTAGCAGCAGTAAGTGTTCCTGTGTGTTCAACGAGTCACAGTAGAAGGCAGGACAGAAAGGAAGGAGGAGAGGATAGTGAGGGAAGTAGGAAAGGTGATTACACTTATGATTGGATTACACTTACACACACACTACTCAACCACACGACACAACCAAACAACTTCAGATTTCTAGTTTCCCCTTTATTCACAATCCCATTTGTCAGTAACTACCTACATACTTAACAAAACACTATTATCATATATTATACTTCATCATATGTTACCTCTCATTATATGTTATCCTTCATCATGTTATCTTCTATCACATGTTATCTTTCATCACGTTACCCTTCATCACATGCTGTCCTTCGTCATATTTTATCTATCATATATTATCCTTCATCAAGTTGAAGTTCAAGTATGTTTATTGAGACAAGAAAAAAATACATCACAAAGGGATATAGAGTAGCTTATGCTATTTCTACTCCCCAAATCCTTCTATCGTTCACCATAACATTTATTTCTTTATTTATATATATATACAAGAAGGTACTTTGGGATTGTGAGGATACATAGCATAGTAATTACATTCTTGTAAAGTCACTACGTACCTGCAGCGTTTCGGGCAGGTCCTTAATCTAAGAAAATTTTAAGTAGGTAAATACTTGCAAAATTTATAAAAATGATAGCAGTTACATAGCAAGAAAACATACAACATGTAACATAAACTTCGCCTTGGATGACCATCAGATGGGAGGAGCATCGTTGGGGTTGTCGATCTTGGCGCTGTGCCTGATGGCGGTGGCGGCTGCAGAGGAGCCGCAGCAGAAGGAGCGACCGGAGCCTGTGGTAGCCGCCGCTGCCACAAACCACGAACTCCCCGCCGAACTCAACGACCGCGAACGCTTCATCTTCGGCCGGTACTCCACGACGACGTACACAGACGTAGTAATGGTGACATCTACCGTCTTCTTCTCCTGCCTCTCCGGCACGTCTCCGGCTGTCTGCTTGGGACGACGCAAGAAGAAGAACTTGCGAAGATTTATGGAAATCAACAAGAGAGAAGGCAAAGACGAAGATATACCAGAGTGAGTATTATATATGGGACGTATAGAAGAATCAGTGTTATGTATGGGATGTATAGAAGAATCAGTTATGTATGGGACGTATAGAAGAATCAGTGTTATGTATGGGATGTATAGAAGAATCAGTTATGTATGGGACGTATAGAAGAGTCAGTATTATGTATGGGACGTATAGAAGAATCAGTGTTATGTATGGGATGTATAGAAGAATCAGTTATGTGTGGGACGTATAGAAGAGTCAGTATTATGTATGGGACGTATAGAAGAATCAGTGTTATGTATGGGATGTATAGAAGAATCAGTTATGTATGGGACGTATAGAAGAGTCAGTATTATGTATGGGACGTATAGAAGAGCCAGTATTATGTATGGGACGTATAGAAGAGTCAGTATTATATATGGGACGTATAGAAGAGTCAGTCTTATGTCTGGGACGTATAGAAGAGTCAGTGTTATGTCTAGGACGTATAGAAGAGTCAGTATTATGTATGGAACGTATATGTATTATGTATGGGATAATTTCTAAAGGAAGGATTTAAGACAGTAGTATTGAAAAGTAAAAATAGATAATAGAAAAAGAGATAATTGGGTCCAGTAATAACGTGCTTAGTATTCCAGCAGTACTAGACAGAAAAATAATAAATATTATTTATGCGACAAAAAAAGCAGATTTAGGGGAAGGATAAATATGTAAATAACATTACAAAGGTGTTTTTTGTTTTATAAATTCTTCAATCTATCCTTTCATCCCACAGCATCCTTCTGGACAGCAGTCAAGGGGACTCCTCAAAGAAGGAGGAAACTGATCCAGCCTCGCAGGATGCCTCGCCATCAGAGCCAGCCACCGACTCCAAGTTCTTTGTCAACGTGTGGACGACGTCGCGCACCACCACCACCGTCACCATGCTCTACACCGACACCAACACCACCATCCGCCTCTCCTACTTCTGCCAGGCTGGACAGGCCCAGCTTCCCACCTTCAGATGCGCTGGCTAGTGTTGCCATTGTTAGCACGCCACCAGCGAGAATATGGCAAGGCCTGGCAGGACTTAACAAAGCTTGGCAAGGCCTGGCAGGACTTAGCAAAGCTTGGCAAGGCCTGGCAGGACTTAGCAAAGCTTGGCAAGGCCTTGCAAGGCCTGGCAAGACCTTGCAAGTGTCTCAGTCTGGTGACGATTGACTTATCGCTGACTTGAAATTTTGTAAATATTGTATACGAGGAAATGAGTCCAAACAAATACAGTTTTAAGAGCTATGCATTTTGCGTTTAATTTTTACGGATAGCCTATCATTAGAGCTCTAAATGTTCTGTAATAAAATAAAATGTTTGTTCTCTGTGCATTTTAACACTGCTGAGAGGAATTCAGTCCAAAAGTCCATTCCATGCACTCGCAAAACCCGCAGCTGTTTATGAATGAAAAACGGTTTACACACGACTCACAACTAATGACGTCCGAACACTTCCGGAACAAGTGCTTCACTGACGACTTTAGTTCGAACCACAACGTTGTAAATGCTTCACCCACGTACTACAGATACCAATAATCGCCAACAGAACCTAAACACCTAACCTAACCTACTCCTAACTATACATTGAATTTTTATGTATAATAATATTAATTTATATGTGAGAACAAACCCATTTTTAATACACAGTATATTAAAATTGATGAATGTGTCTGGGGAGGACGGCCGCTGCTTTAAACAGCCTAATGTGAGGACGGGTTGAAATAATTGTCATCAGAACCTAAAAACCTAATCAAACCTCGGCCTGAAAATGTACGAAATTATAATATATAATAATATTAATATTAATACTTAATATATAGAAAATTAATTGAACCCACGAAAGGTTTTAATTGATGAATGTATGCTTGGGGTACACGAGAACCGACTTAGTCACCTCGTGTCAGTGGGTCGAGACACAAGCGTGTCTCACTCTCCTGGGCGGACGGTAACACGTGTGCCGGTGACGATCATCAACAACTTCAGTCCCGTCAGTATAATTAAGATCAAACATGGAGGTATGAAGGATAGAGCAGAGGCGAGGGTGAGTATAGACCTGAGGTCTCTAGTAGTGATCAGGGGCCTACTACCCAATAGGCCAAGGGGCCCACCGGCACCAGGGGGGGGCCATCACATTCTTCGTACTATAAAATGGACAAATATAAAATGATACTTGGAGTAATAAAGTACTTGCTAAGACTGGCCGATTATTTACTTTTGTGTAATTCGTATACTGTAAACGTCGGGGCACGGGTTCACACGTAATTCTTATGCTATAGACGTCGGGTTTACGCGTAATTCATGTACTGTGGACGTCGGGGCACGGGTTTACACGTAATTGGTATACTGTAGACGTCGTCGTGCGGGTTGTCAACGTTTCAGATGACGTGTGATACAACTTAGCAGCAGCAGAGTATTACCTGTTTTTATTTACTCGTCATTCACGAGGTATTTTGTAAACACAAGTGATTGTTTACGTTCAGCTGTCGGGAATGTATAACTTCAAGAATCATTGTCAAGGTCTCTCTTTATTTCACCTGCTTCATTTAATGGGTAGACTGTAGAGGAAGACTTCACAAACAGGGTGGGGTGGGGAGAATTGAGACCAAGAAAGTAAAAATATGCTTAATATTATATACATAATACTTGAAAACCTAATGAGGTAAAGTCTTAGAATTCAGGGTCATTTTTCTTCTTTTTTTTTGATAATTGCAAGTAGCAATGTTATTTTATTGAAAGTTATATAATTTTTGGCTGATTTTTTGTATAGTTCTTTTCTGAAAAAATTAATTAAAACATATACGTATAGGAATATGGCCACAATGTATTCCTTTGAAAAATTATACATAATATAATATTTAAAAATAATCATTGCAAATTAATATGATATGAGCTGTATGCATGTATGTGTTTAGCCTATTCAATTCAAATCCAAATAAGTTTATTGAGATAAATACACACAAAGGGATGAGGTAGCTTAAACTATTCTCACCCCTTTGTGTTTAGCCTTTGAACAGCACACTGAACAGAGGGCGGGGCCCATTGAACTGTTTTGCCCCAGAGCCAAAAAAGTTAGGTCCGGTCCTGATATCAAGTCGTTACAATCATAGAGGAATTCGTAATTACTGGAGAGCTGGAAACACCGGGATATGTAAACAGAGAGGAACACTCCATTTCTTGGTGTATATATTCTGAGATTGACTGTTGCAGCCTTGTGCACCCCACAATAGACGAGACGAGCTACCACCGCTCATCCTCTGAGCGGTGGTAGCTTAACAATTTCATCTATCCTTCACACCTTATAATGTCGGCTAGTTACAGAGAATGTTTGTTTTAGTCCTAGACTGTGTTCAGGATTAAGCATTCTTGCTGGTTGGTCCTGAAGTTGTTGTGGTGGTATTAATTTTTCGTAACAATTTCGCAGTTGATGGACCGTAAGCCCAACAGCAAAGTAGGTGAGGCAGTAGTCGCCACTGCCTCAGAAGTGGCAGGAGGTGAGCTGGGTGGGGAAGGTGGCCAGTGGGTGGAGAGGAAAAATAGTTAGGGGGGGGGGGGGGGAAGCCGGATCCGGTGTCACATCAGGACTCATAAATCGCTGGGCTACAAGGGTGTAGCCTCCAGGGTATGGAAGAAGCTAACCTTGCAGAAGGTTGTCACGGGCTGTGATAATTGTGGTACACTCAATGTAAATCTCCCACTATACTGTGTTCTTGGGCTGCCTTAATAATTACAAACTTGCAATCTAGCAAGCCCCGTGGGTCAAGGCCTGGCACTCCCAGGGAAAGTTCTTCCACAAATTTACCTGATTTAGGATATGATAGGCCCCTCCCCACTGGACACAAGGAATAACTAGTATATATACTTTATGGTTTATTAATCACAGAACCCTTCCCGTGACAACACCCCCTGGCACTGACTGTTGACATTTACCAATGCTCAGAATTCCCCTGGGGACAGGGATGAACGCTCACAAACGACACACTCCAGGCTGGCCAAAATCCTTTGAATGAGGCACAGTTGGAATATCCCGTAACCCCCACACACATAAGAAAATCCTCACTAAACCCACTCCCACGAACAATAACTGGATGAAGCTTACAGTAAGAATAGTTATTAAAGTAGATCGATGGCTAGTATTTAAAAACTATAACTGAATTTGCCTGAATTTTCCTGAGGGCTACTAACATTCTAGTGGCCTCGATGAGGACAGGAAACCGGCGGCTTGTCAAAAGTCCTCCACCCATCCCCAATTGTCCTGATGATTTTTTCCTAACTGTATTCTGAAATTCAGAAGTGTTTTGGCATTTAAGGGTTTGGCGGGCATTAATAGATTTTCTTTTATCACTACTACTATTTCTTGTTGGTTTGACTGCGTGTTCTGTCTAATGTTGCATACTGCGCCTCCAGTACATCTGTTGAAATGTATAATTTCAATGAGGCTTTTCCGAGGAATATATTCAAAACTGTTGGGCACAAGTTATAATTAAAACTGGTTGTTTATACAATTGTACATTTATATATATATTTTGGAGATTGTGTTATTGACCCGAAAGTAGCGGTAATTATTTAAGAAAGTTAACGTCATTTTGGGTTAAGTAAGAACTGCAGGCCAGAGGAGCCTAATGTGTACAATCGTTGTTTTTCGCTCTTCAGTGCTCATGAGAACTGTGTAATTTTTTTGCTTAGAGTTCACATAGTAACTTTTTGACAAGTTATTTTAAATCATATGACGAGAAATAATAAGTTTAAGTAATTATGTTTCAAGTGAATTATCAATAAATTCCAGTTTAGGCTTGCGCCAGGCGGTGTTGCCACACGGTGCTGTGACAGGAGGTGACTAGTCCCTTCCCAGGACCTAGACTCACGAAGCTCCATGTATTTCTTCGTAAGTAGGTTTGCTACGAAGGTTTTTTCTTCTTAGTGTAGCTACCTGAATACCGACGTAGCCGCCACGAAGGCGCTAAGAAGGAAAACATTCGTAGCTAAGACGAAAAACATTCGTAAGTACCTTCGTGAATCTGGCCCCAGGGCAGCTGTGAGGAACTTGCATTCTGTGGTAAGAAGAGGCCACAGGAGACTCCAGGCTGTATTCCTCTCCTCACAAGGAGGGGAAAGGGAGGATAAATTTAGCGTCTAGAAATAAATCCCAGCGTCCTATTTGTCTTATTGAGTATAGTTATGTACTTGACTGTTTGGCTTAAGATCACTTCTATTATCCTAGATCCTTCTCGCATTCATAAGAACATAAGAACATAAGAACAAAGGCAGCTGCAGAAGGCCTATTGGCCCATACGAGGCAGCTCCTATTTATAACCACCCAATCCCACTCATATACATGTCCAACCCATGCTTGAAACAATCGAGGGACCCCACCTCCACAATGTTACGCGGCAATTGGTTCCACAAATCAACAACCCTGTTACTGAACCCGTATTTACCCAAGTCTTTCCTAAATCTAAACTTATCCAATTTATACCCATTGTTTCGCGTTCTGTCCTGTGTTGATACTTTCAATACCCTATTAATATCCCCTTTGTTATGTCCATTCATCCACTTGTAAACCTCTATCATGTCACCCCTAACTCTTCGCCTTTCCAGTGAATGCAAATTAAGCTTTGTTAATCTTTCTTCATATGAAAGATTTCTAATTTGGGGAATTAACTTAGTCATCCTACGCTGGACACGTTCAAGTGAATTTATATCCATTCTATAATATGGCGACCAAAACTGAACTGCATAATCTAAATGGGGCCTAACCAGAGCAAGATATAGCTTGAGAACCACACCAGGTGTCTTGTTACTTACGCTGCGATTAATAAATCCGAGTGTCCTATTTGCCTTATTACGAACATTTATGCATTGATCCTTTTGTTTTAAATTCTTACTAATTATAACTCCCAGATCCCTTTCGCAATCCGACTTCGCAATCTCAACACCATCTAGCTCGTATCTTGTAACTCTATCATCATTACCTAGCTTCAGAACTTTACATTTATCAGCATTAAACTGCATCTGCCAGTCCTTTGACCATTTCAAAACCCTATCTAGATCAACTTGAAGTGATAGTGAGTCCTCCTCCGAATTAATTTCCCTACCGATTTTCGTATCATCGGCAAATTTGCAAATGTTGCTACTCAAACCTGAATCTAAATCATTTATATATATTATAAACAACAGAGGTCCCAAGACAGAGCCTTGAGGCACTCCACTTACAACATTTTCCCACTCTGACTTGACTCCATTTATACTAACTCTCTGTTTCCTTTGGTATAGCCATGCCCTAATCCAGCTTAATATAGCACCCCCAATACCATGAGCCTCTATCTTTTTAATCAGTCTTTCATGTGGCACTGTATCGAAAGCTTTGCTAAAGTCAAGGTACACAACATCACAATCCTTACCACTATCAACTGCCTCAACAATGCTAGAATAAAAAGATAACAAATTTGTTAAACATGAACGGCCATTTATAAAACCATGTTGCGACTCAATTATTAATTTATGTTTTTCAAGATGAAGACGAATTTTATTTGCTATTATAGATTCGAGTAACTTTCCCACAATAGACGTTAGGCTAATTGGTCGATAGTTAGACGCAAGTGATCTATCTCCTTTCTTAAAAACTGGTATCACATTAGCAACTTTCCAAAACTCTGGCACTCTGCCTGACTCTATTGATTTATTAAATATGATTGACAGTGGGTCACAAAGCTCCTCTTTGCATTCTTTCAGCACTCTGGCAAACACTTCATCCGGCCCTGGGGATTTGTTTGGTTTGAGTTTTACTATTTGTTTAAGAACATCCTCCCTGGTAACTGCTAAACTCGTCAACCTGTCCTCGTCCCCACCCACATAGACTTGTTGGGCTGAAGGCATATTGTTAAGTTCCTCTTTAGTAAATACAGATACAAAATATTTATTAAAAATACTACTCATCTCTTCAAATGGATGTTATTAAACAAATAGTAAAACTCAAACCAAACAAATCCCCAGGGCCGGATGAAGTGTTTGCCAGAGTGCTGAAAGAATGCAAAGAGGAGCTTTGTGACCCACTGTCAATCATATTTAATAAATCAATAGAGTCAGGCACAGTGCCAGAGTTTTGGAAAGTTGCTAATGTGATACCAGTTTTTAAGAAAGGAGATAGATCACTTGCGTCTAACTATCGACCAATTAGCCTAACGTCTATTGTGGGAAAGTTACTCGAATCTATAATAGCAAATAAAATTCGTCTTCATCTTGAAAAACATAAATTAATAATTGAGTCGCAACATGGTTTTATAAATGGCCGTTCATGTTTAACAAATTTGTTATCTTTTTATTCTAGCATAGTTGAGGCAGTTGATAGTGGTAAGGATTGTGATGTTGTGTACCTTGACTTTAGCAAAGCTTTCGATACAGTGCCACATGAAAGACTGATTAAAAAGATAGAGGCTCATGGTATTGGGGGTGCTATATTAAGCTGGATTAGGGCATGGCTATACCAAAGGAAACAGAGAGTTAGTATAAATGGAGTCAAGTCAGAGTGGGAAAATGTTGTAAGTGGAGTGCCTCAAGGCTCTGTCTTGGGACCTCTGTTGTTTATAATATATATAAATGATTTAGATTCAGGTTTGAGTAGCAACATTTGCAAATTTGCCGATGATACGAAAATCGGTAGGGAAATTAATTCGGAGGAGGACTCACTATCACTTCAAGTTGATCTAGATAGGGTTTTGAAATGGTCAAAGGACTGGCAGATGCAGTTTAATGCTGATAAATGTAAAGTTCTGAAGCTAGGTAATGATGATAGAGTTACAAGATACGAGCTAGATGGTGTTGAGATTGCGAAGTCGGATTGCGAAAGGGATCTGGGAGTTATAATTAGTAAGAATTTAAAACAAAAGGATCAATGCATAAATGTTCGTAATAAGGCAAATAGGACACTCGGATTTATTAATCGCAGCGTAAGTAACAAGACACCTGGTGTGATTCTCAAGCTATATCTTGCTCTGGTTAGGCCCCATTTAGATTATGCAGTTCAGTTTTGGTCGCCATATTATAGAATGGATATAAATTCACTTGAACGTGTCCAGCGTAGGATGACTAAGTTAATTCCCCAAATTAGAAATCTTTCATATGAAGAAAGATTAACAAAGCTTAATTTGCATTCACTGGAAAGGCGAAGAGTTAGGGGTGACATGATAGAGGTTTACAAGTGGATGAATGGACATAACAAAGGGGATATTAATAGGGTATTGAAAGTATCAACACAGAACAGAACGCGAAACAATGGGTATAAATTGGATAAGTTTAGATTTAGGAAAGACTTGGGTAAATACTGGTTCAGTAACAGGGTTGTTGATTTGTGGAACCAATTGCCGCGTAACATTGTCGAGGTGGGGTCCCTCGATTGTTTCAAGCATGGGTTAGACATGTATATGAGTGGGATTGGGTGGTTATAAATAGGAGCTGCCTCGTATGGACCAATAGGCCTTCTGCAGCTGCCTTTGTTCTTATGTTCTTATGTTCAAATTTCGCAAATTCGATATTGTCCAGCTAATAACTGGGAATCCTATTGTTATCATCACAACCCGTCCTCTTACAAATTACGTCGCTTTTCGCTCGTATGCACTACGACCAAAAATCACCGTATTGGAAATGTCAAGAAAATTAAAATTTTGTTTCAAAATTAATTGGACCCAAAGCAGTACGTTTTGGGTCCTCTGGTAGGTTAGGAGAGCAAGAAAGTCTCCTAAAGTTTCGAAACGTCATGAAAACCGCTAATTTAAAGTGTCCTCTGCTAATCTAACCCAGTAAGTCGGAAGACCCAAAACACAAAACGGGACAGGACGTCAATTTCGTGAGCCGATTTCATTTTCTATTACAACGTTCGTAATAATTTCATAATTATATTTATGATATCGTACGCTATTTGTATAAATTCCTGAAGCAATGGGATCGAGTTTATAGACTCAAATAAAACAAGCGGTCTACATAAGCACATACTTTATTTAGGTTTGGATTCTCTTCCTCATGTACAGTATTTACAAAAGATTCAAATTGGGTAGGTCATTGGTCACCAGGCTGAAGCATTTTAGACCTCACCCGAGTGATGGCTGATGTCATTTGGTGAGACCGTTGTTGGCGAGGCTATCTCAAACATTGAGATGGTGAGGCTATCTCAAACATTGAGATGGTGAGGCCATCTCAAACATTGAGATGGTGAGGCCATCTCAAACATTGAGATGGTGAGGCCATCTCAAACATTGAGATGGCGAGGCCATCTCAAACATTGAGATGGCGAGGCCATCTCAAACATTGAGATGGCGAGGCCATCTCAAACATTGAGATGGCGAGGCCATCTCAAACATTGAGATGGCGAGGCCATCTCAAACATTGAGATGGTCAGGCTATCTAAAACTTCTCAAACATCTGTGACGTTGATCTAAATCATCCAAAGAATTGTCAGACCGCCTCCCCTCACCGGTAGGTATTGACGAGTCTCCGCCATTCTTGTTTTTACCTCATCAGGCGCATCTGAAGATAGGAATCTGAATCTGTCCCGCCTGGCAGAAGTAGGAGAGGCGAATGGTGGTGCTGGTGTTAGTATAAAGCATAGTGACGGTGGTGGTGGTGCGCGATATGGTCCACACGTTAATGCCCAAAAATTTCGAACTTTGATTAGGTGAGGAAGGTTCCGTAAACTCTTTATTTGCACCGTCTGGATCTTCAGTATAGTCCTGAATACTGCTAAGCAGCGCGCTGTTAAAACACGAAGAAAATTTAAAATTAGTTATGAGTGCCAGTAGTATAAGTGTATAGTGCCAGTAACACGAGTGTAAAGTGCCAGTAGCATAAGTGTAAAGTGGCCGGTGGAGAAACGCTTGGATCTAGGGAAGATACCAGAAGCACTTAAATCAGCAGACACAACTCTCCTACACAAGAGAGGGAGCAAAGCACTGGCTAAAAATTATAGACCATTCGCACTAACATCACACACAATTCATAAAAGTTTTTGAAAAAAATGGAGTCAGATTTCCAGATTTATGGAGAACAATGACCACACCCTTAGGTCAACATGGATTTAGAGCGGGAAGATCATGTCTTTCGCAGTTACTCAACCACTGTGACAAAATGTTGACCAAACCACACACAGGAAATTGAAGAGACGACGACGTTTCGGTCCGTCCTGGACCATTATAAAATCGATTGTGACAAAATTGTCACAATTATCGATTATGAAATCACTTCTGCATTTGAAGAATGCATATGTGGTATACACAGACTTTGCAAAGGTATTTGATACATATGACTGTGGAGTGATAGCTCATAAAATGAGAGCAATAGTAATAACAGGTAAAGTAGGGCGGCACATATTCAATTTCCTGTAAAAGAAAATGGAAAGATTTAAATTCAAAGAGAAACTAGTGCAAGTGCAGTAAAAAGCTCTGTACCTTAGGGCACAGTTCTTAGGCTACTCTTTTTCCTTATTCTCATGTCAGATATACACAAAAACACAAGTCACAGCTTCGTGTCATCGTTTCTAGATGAAACATAAATCAGAATAAAAATTACTGCTGGCCGAAGACATTAAAAACTACAAGCTGGTATTAATAGTTTTCGATTGGGCAGTGAAAAATAACATGATGTTTAACAGTGGTAAGTTTGAGGTTACTTAGGTATGGTAAAAATTAAGAGCTTGAACGAAATA
Organism: Procambarus virginalis; assembly: GCA_020271785.1. NCBI lineage: Eukaryota > Metazoa > Arthropoda > Malacostraca > Decapoda > Cambaridae > Procambarus > Procambarus virginalis. Next base: position 8,723,073 of record WNGS01169498.1, read on the forward strand.
CAGGGTACAAGACATGACCTACACATAGTAGGAAAGCATCATGTAAACTAGTTATTTATAAATAAACTATTTATTTATAAATAAATAAGTAAATAAAAATGATCAGGGAATATTGATGACTTATGCCCAAACGTTCACAGAGCATAACAAAAGTAAATATAGCATCAGCTAAAATAAATAAATGGCATGATACACCCAAAAATCAGAATAACGTGATATATCAATAACGTGACTAAGGCGCACCTGGGAACATCCCGGGCGTAGGTTCGAACTCTCATCACGGCCCTTGTGGAGTTGTTCAAATTACTTGATGGTTTACGAGAACCTTCAATCCAGGGTCCCATTACAATGCTCATACTATTCACATATACTTGTGATATGTGAATAGTATATGTGAACATTCCATATACTTGTGATGTTCGACCTTGATACTGGCTTCCCCCTTCAGAGCAAGAGGGATTGCTAAAATAGAAGGAATACAAAGAACATACACGGCGCGTAGACACAATAAAGCACCTAAATTATATATCAAGTCCACTACGGGCTCACCATAGCCCGTGCTACTTGCCCCGCTCCTGTGCTAGGTAAGTCTACTACGGGCTCATCATAGCCCGTGCTACTTGGAACTTATTGTTCCAACTTATTGTTCCAAGTAGCTAAATTTAAAACAACAGCAAACCCAAATTATTGGAACCGTCTCAAAGTTCTCTTCTCTTCAAAGGAGACGAGAGAGGTACTAAAAATACTTGAGGGGGCCAGGTTTCAAATTTGCACTGTCAAATAACATTCTGGATGAACGACATTGTAGGACATGCAGAACAGGGCCAGTGAGGAGTATAGGTGCCTTAGGCACAATCAGAGAACACTGTATGATCATCAGACGTCTACTGCTGCTCAATATCCTCCCAGCAGGTATAAGAAATATTGCCGGAAATATCGACTTCTTACATAAACAACTAGACACGTTTCTACAAGAAGTGCCGGACCAATCGGGTTGTGGATATGTGAGCCTACGAGCTCACATCCACAAGCAAGTTAAGCTCTATCAAGTTAAATGAACAAATCCACAAGGGCCGTGGCGAGGGTTCGAACCTGCGTCCGAGAGCATCCCAGACGCTGCCTTAATAGTCTATCAAGTTAAGCCTGTCCCTATTAGGTCCGGGCTTGAGGAGTAGAAGAACTCCCAAAACCCTCTCCAGGAACAAACCCAATGTTTTATAGAATTTAAGAAGGTAACTACTAGCCCGTAAATAGGAAAAATGCGTTGAACAAACCACACACTAAATTGAAGAGACAACGACGTTTCGGTCCGTCCTGGACCATTCTCAAGTCGATTGTGATCATTCTCAAGTCACAATCGACTTGAGAATGGTCCAGGACGGACCGAATCGTCCTCGTCCCTTCACTTTTTAGTGTGTGGTCTGGTCAGCACTTCTCATGTCAACCTCATAACCCTCAAATACTCACTCGTCTTCGGAATCCAGGGCCAGTTGCCGGCGGTTGATATTGAGGAAGGATCGCTTCCTGCGTCGCCCCTGGCACACCGCGGGCGACGTCCCGGACAAACAGGAGTAGAACACAGTGGACGTCACCATCACTACGTCAGTGTACGTCGTCGTCGAGTACGTTTTGAAGAAACGTTCGCGGTCACTCTCTTCTGGGGAAAGTTTGGCGTCAGCGACGACCTCCTCAGCTTCATGCTGCTCCTGCTGTTGTGAGCCTTCTGCAGCCGTCGCCGCCAGGAAGATCATTACCAACGTAGCGAACTGCATCTGGAATGTCATGGGAAGAACATGCTGTATATCGGTAAACAAATGATCATATCTTCTGGTTCTTCAATTATAGGGAGAGGACAGGCCTCTCATATCCAATGATAGGCAAGAGCAGTGATGTCTATCCGATGAACTAGCCTTGCCAGCGTCTCTTGAACAATATGAAGGTTCTATCAAGTTAATAACTCGGCCCCTGTCCCTCACGACAGATGAAGACGCATTAGGCTCGTGGGGTTTGTACCTAAATAATCGGCGAAAGGAGATCAGTTGCATATCAATTTATTTTAATTAGAAATTATAACTTCTTTGTGAAACGCACAGGTTCGAGCCCTCGTCACGGCCCTTGTGGATTTGTTTACGCATAGTGTTGTTTGAACTAAGGAATGCTGTTGAAAACTACCAACATTTTGCTTCGATATTTGGTTGCTGGCAACGCTGAGGCCACTTGAGGCTTGCAATGCACCTGTAAACATTATTTGTCAATATTGCTGGAAATTATCTACTTAAATTATCTGTTAGATTAAGGACTTGTCCGAAACGCTACGCGTGCCAGTGGCTTTACAAGAATGTTAAATCATCATTGCTATGTACTCTCTTAACCCCCCAATGTACCTTCTGGTATATAAATAAATAACATAAATAAATTACTTGTACCTCCATGTCATTGCCTAGAAAAAACTGTCGGGAACACAACTGATTGAAGATTTTAATTGAAAAATTTGAAAATTGAATTTGAATTTTGAATTTGAATTTTGTATTTAAATTTTGAATTTGGTATTTAAATTTTGAATTTGAATTTTGAATTTGAAATTTGAATTTTGAATTTGAATTTTGATTTTGATTTTGAATTTGAATTTGAATTTTGAATTTTGAATTTGAATTTTGAATTTTAAATTTGATTTGTATTCTGAATTTGAATTTTGAATTTGTTGTGATTTGTGGCCTGAGTGCAGCGATCTTCTTAGTTCTGCCCTTTCCGCGCAGCTGTCGAAAAATAAACGAAGATATAGCCGAGAGAATCTTACTGGTCCACCCGACGAAGAAACGGTCAATATCTTGTTCTCAAGGAAATCGCAAAAAGTGAGATGTATCTGTGAGAATATCTTTGGGGCAGGAGGGTGGGATTGAGACCAGTGCGTCTGGGCGGTGACCCAAGGTGATTGAGAAGATTAAGTCATCCAAAAGGTGGCACGGGCATGAATAGCCCGTGAGTGGGAATGCAGAAGATGCATTTCCCACTCTCTGGGTTCATCAATTTCCTAGTTGCGTTTGTTACCTAGACCCAAGATGCATCGGTTCTAATTTTATAATACTTTGTACGTTACTCGCTTGTTTCGTCTCGCCAATTGGCAAGGTGGAGTTCTCTCAGGCAGCCGCTTGTCCTAGCTCAAGAACTCTATCTAACTTTACTATGTTATTATGTTATGGGTTTTTACACACATGGAGTCTAACACAGCAAACATTGTTCTGATGTATCATAAAAATACTATAACCCTTTTCACCACGGCCCCCATGATGAGCATGGGGTCTCCACCGCCCCCATGGTCCTCATGGGGTCCACCGCCCCCATGGTCCTCATGGGGTCCACCGCCGCCCCATGACGAGCATGGGGTCCATCACAGCGCCCCCTCCCTCACCCCACCAGCGTCTCCTCACCCCACCCTCGACACTCACCATAAACATAGTGTCAATCACTGGTAAATCTTCACTCGGTCTCCCTGGTGGTGTTGGCCTTCGTGTACAGTGTGTACACCACTACAAGTCGTCGCCACACCACACCAGCCACCGTGCACAGTGTACTCCAGTACGAGTCGCCGTCATACCACACACAAACTTCAGTTTATATACCAAACTGGGACCCAATTTGGGTCCTGAGGTCTTCTACCTTCAAGGGGCCTATTTTTAGCTCGGAGAAAACTCGAAATATTATTAGATTCTTTTTCCTTGTTATTTTTCCTTCTTGTTTTTATTAGAGGGGGGGAGAGGGTTTGTTTTGTATTCCATTCTCTTTTTTTTATTTTTCGTTATTGCTCTCTCACTCTCCACACTCTCTCTCTCTCTCTCTCTCTCTCTCTCTCTCTCTCTCTCTCTCTCTCTCTCTCTCTCTCTCTCTCTCTCTCTCTCTCTCTCTCTCTCTCTCTACCCTTCCCGTTTTTTTTACACTTGTGGGTAAAGGCATAGACGACGTCTGACTCTTATTTTAAACGGTGTGGCAGATGGTGTTTTCCCTTCCAATAGCTCAAGGTAGGCCCTATGCTATTGGTTTCTCTGTCTATTCCTGAATTTACCTGGGAGCCACTAACATTCTAGTGGTCTCGACGAGGACAGGCAGCCGGTGGCTTGTTCAAGGTTCCCCCCTATTTGCTATGAGGATTTTTCCAGATGGATTTTAAAATTGAACAGATTTTTGGAATTTACGGCTTGGGCGGGTAGGCTGTTCCATGGGTTAATAACCCTGTGGGTGGAAAAGCATCTCCTGTTCTCAGTCCTACATTGTGGCTTGTTGAGCTCGAAACTGTTGCTCCTTGTTTGTGTTACATCTAATATTTTGAAGAAATTGTCTGGATCTGGTTCCTCCAAGTGAAGGGACGACGACGTTTCGGTCCGTCCTGGACCATTCATAATCGACTTGAGAATGGTCCAGGACGGACCGAAACGTCGTCGTCCCTTCACCTTCTAGTGTGTGGTCTGGTCAACATACTTTAGCCACGTTATTGTGATTCATCGCCTGCACCCCTTAAAGTAGAAACAATTATCGCATCCTCCATGTCTATAGTGTTTTCGTTATGTTTAATAAATTGCATGTTAATCACATGGTGTTTCAGGAAATCGTTTCTCCCTCATATTTATAAACTTCGCCGTGTGGGCCCCAGACAGCTTCCAAAATGCGAACTCTGTCAATAAATCTGATGAACCGAAATCCCTGATCTCCCACCACCGGGTCGACATCAGGCACGACCAATATCTGGCAGGATCTCCTGAAGATTTTGTCCTGTTGCTCTAAGCTGTTGTTGTTGTTTAAGATTCAGCTACTGGGAATTAAAAGTTCCAAGTAGCACGGGCTGTGGTGAGCCCGTGATGGACTTACCTGGCACAGGAGCGGGGCTGAAACTTGTCTTGCTCTAAGTATTTTACCTTGTTGATAGCTGATGTGAGCAGCTGGCATTCCTGGCCAGTTCAGCTGCACTCTTCAGTCGTCCAAGTTTAAAATAATCTCGGACAAAGAGTTTACATGAACGCCATGAATACTTAAACAGTTTTGACTTATAAGTACTGTGAGCATCCAAGTGTCTGGGATCCTCTCGGACGTAGGTTCGATCCCTCGTCACGGCCCTTGTAGAGTTGTTCAGGTACTGTGAATTCATTAACAGTATAGATATATAACACAATAATCACACAAACTATGATCTTAGATAGACATAATGACTTGCAAAGCAACATGATTTTATTATAAATATTTATCAAATTTTGCTTTTCGAAAATTTCGGGAAAATAAAAGGACTATTTTGCGGTGTTACAATTTACTATGATACGGTCTCAGCGTCTCTCAGGTGTGTACAGGTGTAGAACAATCAAAACAATAACACAAGGTAACAATATCAAGGATCATCGGGATTATATGGAGGGAGGGAGTACAGAGATGGAGAGGAATGGAGAGGGAAACATACTGGCAAGAGGGCAGAAATAGGGAGTATGGGGCAGAAATGGAGAGGGAAACATAGTAGGAGGGAGGAAATGGGGAGTATGGGCAGAAAATGAAGAAAACACATTAGCAGGAGGGAATAAATGGGGAGAAATATGGAAGACAAGAGAGAGTTAAGGGACAGTTGTAAGAGAGGGGAGTGGGGGGAGGCAGACCTCAATGCTATCAAGCACCAGGACATCTTTGGACAGGCAGGACCAGACCCGCCGCTATACAGTAGTAGGAGATCCTGATGGTGGTGCTGGTGTTGGTGAAGAAGACGGTGACGGAGGTGGTGGTGGCGGTGGTGGTCCATATGCTGATGCCAAACAGCTTCTCGTTGGGTTCCTGATCTGAAGCCTCGAGAGCAGTGACGCCACCATCTCCGCTGGTGTCCAACAACGACGGTCTGTGTGGCGGACATAATTATATATATTAACTCTCGTAAATCATGTTTGACGATTGATTGATGAAGATTAAGCCACCCAAGAGGTGGCACGGGCATGAATAGCCCGTAAAAAAGACACGTTTGAGTTTGCTTTTGTCGTGATATATTCTCAATATTCATCTCAATCACCTCCCACTTACTCATCAAATTCCTGAATTAGGGTCTTTATATGCGTATCGTGTAAGGATCGTCGGCGCCGTCCAGCGCACTTAACGGTGTTGGTGCCTGAGAGACAGCTTAAGAAGACGGTGGAGGTGAAGGCAGAGACAACAGTGCGAGTCTGTGTATAGTATGACCCGAAGAATCGTTCCTTGTCGTCAGTGATGGCGCTGGCGTCCACCTTCAACCCTCCCTCCTTGGGGCCTTCGTCCAGCGCCCCTGTCTCGCCGGCCACCAGCTCCGTGGCCGCCACCGCCAACACCACAAGCGCCGACCAAACCCGCATCTGTTATGAAAGATTAATGCATTGTTTACTCAGTGTCCCTCCTGGCCAGGGCGGGTTAGGCGAGCACGTGGTGCAGGAGCTCAAGATGGCGACTGTACCGAGAGACAGGTGTTGTGAGAGACGCGGAACAAATGCTTCTGGATGTCAGAAGCTTCACGAAAAGAATGATACTGTATCAGAACTCTGTAGCGACGCTCACACCCGCCAGCCAGTGAGTGACTCTTTTACGTATAGTCACACAAGCAAACAAACTCTTTGGTACAAGAGAGGCTCTTTGCTCTCTTAGGACGCTGCCACCACAGTGTATTTCGCGGATTTAATGAACAGTGTTTATCGTCTTTTGACAAGCGCAAATGTACTATTACATTGATTTATTTTCTTTGGCGAGTCGTTCCATGCAATTTCCACTCGAACAAAACCTTTAACTCCACTGGAATGAGATCATTTGTCGCTGTAAACCAGAGGCCAGATTCACGAAGCAGTTACGCAAGTACTTTCGAACGTGTACATCTTTTCTCAAGCTTTGGTTACATTTATTAAACAGTTTACAAGCATGAAAACTTGCCAATCAACTGTTGTTATTGTTATAAACAGCCTCCTGGTGCTTCGGAGCTCATTAACTGTTTAATAATTGTAAACAAAGCCGCCAAAGATTGAGAAAAGATGTACAGGTTCGTAAGTGCTTGCGTAACTGCTTCTTTAATCTATCCACAGGAGGTTGGCAACCCGTGGTCTTAAGGCCGCGTGTGGGGGAAATATTTGTCCCACTTTTAATCTAATTAATTTAGTAACTATGACCCTGACTTTGTTCCTCTGGCAGAGGTCTTGTGGTGGTCTGTGTTGACCTGTCATGTTGTATGGGTATGTTTATATTACACACACAGATCACAATAGCCTGATGCATCAAATGAACAAATCCACAAGGGCCGTGACGAGGATTCGAACCTGCGTCCGGGAGCATCCCAGACACTGCCTTAATCGACTGAGCTATGACAGGGTAAACAGAGTTGAAACCGAATCGTAGCTCAGTCGATTAACGCAGTGTCTGGGATGCTCCCGGACGCAGGTTCGAATCCTCGTCACGGCCCTTGTGGATTTGTTCATATGTTTACATGTTTGTTGGCCAGACCACACACTAGAAAGTGAAGGGACGACGACGTTTCGGTCCATCCTGGATCATTCTCAAATCGATTGTGAATGACAATCGACTTGAGAATGGTCCAGGACGGACCGAAACGTCGTCGTCCCTTCACCTTCTAGTGTGTGGTCTGGTCAACATACTTTAGCCACGTTATTGTGACTCATCGCCTGCATGTTGAGCGAAGCTGCAAGCGAAGTGCGTCTTGTGCAATATTCCATAATCCATGGGTTATTTCTTTGCATGAGTCAGTGCTGAAGATCATTGGATATTATCCTGAGTGTCTTAAGACAAACATCATAGACTGACGAACCAGCTGCGGTCAACGATATATATTCGTAGACCTGAGGTTCCGGGTTCGATCCCCGGTGGAGGCGGAAACAAATGGGCAGAGTTTCTTTCACCATGATGCATCTGTTCACCTAGCCGTAAATAGGTACCTGGGAGTTAGACAGCTGCTACGGGCTGCTTTCTGAGGGGTGGGGTGTAACAAAAAAGGAGGCCTGGTCGAGGACCGGGCCCCTGGGACGCTAAACCCCGAAATCATCTCACGATAACCTCAAGAAGCTATTGCAAGTTCCTTCCTCATGTCACGAAGTGTTGCATGATTTACATTGCAAACATTTACCTGCAATGGTAAAATACATCACAGTAGTTGCACTAGCTACGAAAAAATGCACCATATTTGTATTAATATATGAACAAATCAAACGTTAGTAGAAGTAAGAAATACATACATAACATACACAAGAATACCAAACATTGAGTAAAACGTAACTTAGATATGATTGGCGAAGCATTCGACAGAGATTATGCCATTCTTAATACCACAATGTGGTGCTAGTCGTGTACCTGTGTGTGTGGGGGGGGGGAGAGGGTACTCACCTAGTTGTGCTTGCGGGGGTTGAGCTCTGGCTCTTTGGTCCCGCCTCTCAACCGTCAGTCTACGGGTGTACAGGTTCCTGAGCCTATTGAGCTCTATCATGTCTACACTTGAAACTGTGTATGGAGTCAGCCTCCACCACATCACTGCCTAATGCATTCCATTTGTTAACTATTCTGACCCTAAACAAAAAAATCATAATGTGTCTATGGCTCATTTGGTCACTAAATTTCCACCTGTGTCCCCTAGTGCGTGTGCCCCCTTGTGTATATTTACTAGTTGTGCTTGCGGGGGTTGAGCTCTGCTCTTTCGGCCCGCCTCTAAACTGTCAATCAACTGTTACTAACTACTAACTCCCCCCCCCCCCCCACACACACACACATCCAGGAAGCAGCCGGTAACAGCTAACTCCCAGGTACCTATTTACTGCTAGGTAACAGGGGGCATCATGATGAAAGAAACTCTGCCCCATCTGTTTCCGCCGGCGCCGGGAATCGAACCCCGTACCACAGGACTACGTATACAGCGTGCTGTTCACTCAGCCACCAACACCCTTATGTGTGCGTGTGTGTGTGTGTGTGTACACCGTACCTTGCTACTGAAGACTGGACACTGATCCTCAACGTGTGTTCAACCTTCGTTATATACACCGCCGCTGTGGCCCAAGTCTACTGCGCTTAACCCAAATTTCCGAATCCCGGAGAGGAAATGTTTGTCGCGCCCAACACGGAATCGAGGCAGGAACCTTATACCAATAGATGATACTAGGGAAATTTTTATCTTATGAATTTATATAAATATTAATGGTAAATAGAATAGTAACGCTAAGCTAATATGTATTTTAAAGCAAAGGGAGATATTAAGGGTGTGAGTGGGTGACATAGCAGCGCCGTCATTGGCTGACGGGACAACCTGAAACTTGATTTTGGGTATTCTTTCCTCCTGCTCCTCCTCTCCACCTGGCAGTCTCTGCGCAGGGAGCGGGGGCTGCAGGAGTCTCCTGAAGACCTGATTTAGGTCCTGGTGCCCCTGAACCTGAATCTCAATTTTCACGTCCTAGAGACCTTTGTGGACCTTAGTCCATATGACGGACGCTGGTCTCTATATCTTGTTCAAGTTACATCAGTCTAATTGAACACAACGACTTTCGTTTTCGGATTCTAATGGTCTCTACTATAGATCTACAGTTTCAGGTCCTGGTAGTTTGTGTGTAAAGGTTTGGTCTGCAATATTCCTGTAACATAAGTTACAGTTCAAATGATTTTCTTTGCTTGTAGACTCGTAGTTGAAGGTCCCTGTCATGCCCAGGTACATGAAGACCGGAAGTTATTAGCTCGAGGGGGTTTCTGAACCTACGGACTTGCAATATCATAACCTGGTAGGATCCTTATAGTTGAAGACCTGTGGTCTGATACCTGAGGCTTTGTGCTTACTTATCCTAAATTTCCTTATACTTGATGTCTCCATATGCTGAAAGACATCAGGAAACTTGACAACATACAGACGTTTGCACAGGCTCGTCCCAGAATTACGAGGAATGTGGTATGAAGAATGACTGAAAGAACCAGACCTGCCGTCGCTAGGAAAGAGAACGACACATCGTATAAAACGAAATCAGATACTTTATTCTTAATGGTTGTTGAGCATTTGTAATTGGGAAAGTTTGCATAAAATATACAGTACATTAATTACATGTCATAATACTTACGGGGGGGATTGACAAAGTGAAAAAATTTACAGCTGAAGTCTAATTCCTGTTATTGATAAATTCTTAGAAATTGCAATAACTTCTACCCTGACAAACCAGGAAGTATAATTTAGCTCTGGAGGTAGTCTAGAAGTAATTTATCAGTGTGTGAGAAATATATATATATATATATATATATATATATATATATATATATATATATATATATATATATATATATATATATATATATGGAGTGTCCCATGTCGTACCTAGTAGCCAGAACGCACTTCTCAGCCTACTATGCAAGGCCCGATTTGCCTAATAAGCCAAGTTTTCATGAATTAATTTGTTATCGACTATCTAACCTACCTAACCTAACCTAACCTAACTTTTTCGGCTACCTAACCGAACCTAACCTATAAAGATAGGTTAGGTTAGGTTAGGTTAGGTTAGGTAGGGTTGGTTAGGTTCGGTCATATATCTACGTTAATTTTAACTCCAATAAAAAAAATTGACTTCATACATAATGAAATGGGTAGCTTTATCATTTCATAAGAAAAAAATTTGAGAAAATATATTAATTCAGGAAAACTTGGCTTATTAGGCAAATTGGGCCTTGCATAGTAGGCTGAGAAGTGCATTCTGGCTACTAGGTACGACATATATATATATATATATATATATATATATATATATATATATATATATATATATATCACTGAAAACTCACACCCCTTTCTGGGGTGTGAGTTTTCAGTTGTATCTAGTCCTGGGGACCATTCAGGCTTGTTTGCATTTGTGTTCCTCACGTGTTGCCCCAAAAAATGAGGTGATTTGATAAAATGCTATGCCCAAGATAACCATCCAGGTGCCGGCGGGGAAGTGGTTCATATAGCCTCGGCTATCACTTCCTTATGTCCGGTCGTGATGGTCAAGTGGTTTAAGGCATCCCTGTACATACCAGTTGCGTTGCTCCTGGGAGTATGGGTTCGAGTCACTTTTGGGGTGTGAGTTTTCAGTTGTATCTAGTCCTGGGGACCATTCAGGCTTGTTTGCATATATATATATATATATATATATATATATATATATATATATATATATATATATATATATATATATATATTATAAAGTGCGAAGTTATATATTTTTCTAAATTTTCTTCTTATGAAATGATAAAGTTTTCCATAATATGATATATGGTGGTAATTCATGTTCTTAATATAATATTATTTCAAATAAACCTATTGGAAACAATTTTTTGAAAATAACAAAAATTACTCTGCCTATTAGGCAAATCGGGCCGTGCATACGTGGCCGAGTAGTGTATTCTGGCTATTAGGTACGACATTATACATAATGAATATCGTCTGCTTAGACAACACTACATATTTCTTATGTACTGCTGCCTTCAACTTTATTTTTATTATGTTACTGTTTTGTATTATGTCTCTGTTCTTTTAACCATGTTGTTAGCCACTTTTGTCTTTTATTTAGTGTATTTTTAAAGATGATTGCTCTTGGGTCAGTGCCTCACAGGTCGTGTGGGCTGGGACTTAAGCGGGGAGTTAGGTACCACAGTTAGGAGGGGGGACTCGGTACCACTAGGAGAGGCCAGGTACCTGGGTGAGACAGTCACAGGTGAGCCCTGAGGGCCCGTTCTGCGTGGCGCCCTCTCCCACCAGTCCTTTTACTGATCCCTAAACATCGAACTCTGGCCCTTAAATATCGAACTCTGATCCCTTAACATCGAACTCTGGCCGTTAAACATCGAACTCTGATCCCTTAACATTGAACTCTGTTTCCTAAACACTATGCTAAGTTCTTAGCCCTTAAACACTAGTTTAAACCCTGATCCCTAACTACCAACTGTTGTGAAGATATAACGGGTTCGATCCGGGTTCGATCCCCGGTGGAGGCGAAAACAAATGGGCAGAGTTTCTTTCACCCTCATGTCCCCCCTGTTCACCTAGCAGTAAATAGGTACCTGGGAGTTAGACAGCTGCTGCGGGCTACTTCCTGGGGGTGTGTAACTAAAAGGACGCCTGGTCGAGGACCGGGCCGCGGGGACGCTAAGCCCCGAAAGCTTCTCAAGATAAGATAAGGTCAACTCCAATCTTAATTCATGTGTGTCGACGACTTACGACATGGGAGAGATTCATTCCTCTCAATGTTCGCGATTGATACCCAAATTTACGAGAAGAGATACGATGGATGGCAAAACACTACAGGATGACCTGGCGGGGGGGGGGGAATATCCAGCAAGTGGCTACTAGAGTTTAATTCAACCAAATGTAAAGTAATAAAGCTGGCTTTTGTGAACAAGAGGCCGGACACTAGGTACAATACGAGAAAATCCGTCGAAATCGACCAGATAAAAAAAAAATGTGCGTTGATATCGCAGCGAACATATCAGGAGCTCATATCAACCAAATATCATCAGCTGCGTATGCAAGGTTGGCCAACAAAAATCAGACTTAAGGAACCTGAACAAAGAGTCGTTCAGGATCTGTATAAGACTAATTCTGGACAACAAGTGCTACAATGAAAGACTGAAGACGTTAAGTCATGCCACAAGACAAGTTACATTGCAGACATAATTAAAAATTAATAATTAAATAATTAAAAATTAATAATTAAAAAAAACTCTTTGGGGAGGGGGATTCCCTCAAGGGGATTGACTGGGAACGACTACATAATTTGTGCTATTATCTACTCCCTAATCATGGTTAGGTTAGGTTAAGACTACTTTAGGTTAAGATAATGAAACCTAACGTATCGTAACCAGATCTTATGTTTGGTTACATTAAAACGATGTTAATATTGACGATAATGTGAAATATGGAATTCGAAAACTGTTTCAGTGTGCCCGCGAATTCCGTTTACAAAAAAATAATTGAAGAAAACTTTCAGCATACAGTTTCAATATTTTAAACCAACGGTTTCTATTACATTTAAGTTACAACTTGAGAATAATCTCTGTTTAAGACTATAGCTCATTTGCCAGTTTATATGAAAACTATTACTGTAACTGTAAATATGTTTTCCCACATCACAATTATATTACAATGTACCTGTTGATAATCCTCAAGTTTTACCACAATGTACGTATTAATATTCTTCAAATTTTCTTGCAATTTAACTCTTAATATTCTTAATTTTTTCTACAAATTACCTACTTAAAATTATAATTTACATTAAGGACCTGCCCGAAACGCTATGCGTGTTAGTGGCTTTACAAGAATATAAAAAACATTAAAGTTATGTATTCTCATAAACCCAATGTACCTTATACACAGAAATCACAATAGTGTGATGCATCAAATGAACAAATTCCACAAGGGCCGCAGACTGGCAGCGTCTGGGATCCTCTCGGGTGTAGGTTCGAACCTTCGTCACGACCCTTGTGGATTTGTTCCAATGTACCTTCTTGTATGTAAATAAATAAGTCGGTGAAGGCTCCTGGTAAGAAGTTTTCTTATCAATGGACGTTTCTGAAGTGTCTTTACATCAGAATTGTCAATCAGTCAGTTGAAAAACTTCAGTGAATTCTATGTTTCAAAGCTCTCACTGCAGTGGTTCAAAGCCCTCACTACAGTGGTTCAAAGCTCTCACTGCAGTGGTTCAAAGCCCTCACTGCAGTGGTTCAAAGCCTTCACTGCAGTGGTTCAAAGCCCTCACTGCAGTGGTTCAAAGCCTTCACTGCAGTGGTTCAAAGCCTTCACTGCAGTGGTTCAAAGCCTTCACTGCAGTGGTTCAAAGCCTTCACTGCAGTGGTTCAAAGCCTTCACTGCAGTGGTTCAAAGCCTTCACTGCAGTGGTTCAAAGCCTTCACTGCAGTGGTTCAAAGCCTTCACTGCAGTGGTTCAAAGCCTTCACTGCAGTGGTTCAAAGCCCTCACTACAGTGGTTCAAAGCTCTCACTACAGTGGTTCAAAGCTCTCACTACAGTGGTTCAAAGCTCTCACTACAGTGGTTCAAAGCCCTCACTTCAGTGGTTCAAAGCCGTCACTACAGTGGTTCAAAGCCCTCACTACAGTGGTTCAAAGCTCTCACTTCAGTGGTTCAAAGCCCTGACTTCAGTGGTTCAAAGCCCTCACTTCAGTGGTTCAAAGCCGTCACTACAGTGGTTCAAAGCCCTCACTACAGTGGTTCAAAGCTCTCACTTCAGTGGTTCAAAGCCCTCACTACAGTGGTTCAAAGCCCTCACTTCAGTGGTTCAAAGCCGTCACTACAGTGGTTCAAAGCCCTCACTTCAGTGGTTCAAAGCCGTCACTACAGTGGTTCAAAGCCCTCACTGCAGTGGTTCAAAGCCCTCACTTCAGTGGTTCAAAGCCGTCACTACAGTGGTTCAAAGCCCTCACTACAGTGGTTCAAAGCTCTCACTTCAGTGGTTCAAAGCTCTCACTTCAGTGGTTCAAAGCCCTCACTACAGTGGTTCAAAGCTCTCACTTCAGTGGTTCAAAGCCCTCACTACAGTGGTTCAAAGCTCTCACTTCAGTGGTTCAAAGCCCTCACTTCAGTGGTTCAAAGCCCTCACTGCAGTGGTTCAAAGCTCTCACTTCAGTGGTTCAAAGCTCTCACTTCAGTGGTTCAAAGCCCTCACTACAGTGGTTCAAAGCTCTCACTACAGTGGTTCAAAGCTCTCACTGCAGTGGTTCAAAGCTCTCACTACAGTGGTTCAAAGCCCTCACTTCAGTGGTTCAAAGCCCTCACTGCAGTGGTTCAAAGCTCTCACTTCAGTGGTTCAAAGCTCTCACTCAGTGGTTCAAAGCTCTCACTACAGTGGTTCAAAGCTCTCACTTCAGTGGTTCAAAGCTCTCACTTCAGTGGTTCAAAGCCCTCACTTCAGTGGTTCAAAGCTCTCACTTCAGTGGTTCAAAGCTCTCACTACAGTGGTTCAAAGCTCTCACTACAGTGGTTCAAAGCCCTCACTTCAGTGGTTCAAAGCTCTCACTTCAGTGGTTCAAAGCCCTCACTACAGTGGTTCAAAGCTCTCACTACAGTGGTTCAAAGCTCTCACTGCAGTGGTTCAAAGCCCTCACTGCAGTGGTTCAAAGCTCTCACTGCAGTGCTTCAAAGCCCTCACTGCAGTGGTTCAAAGCTCTCACTGCAGTGGTTCAAAGCCCCCACTGCAGTGGTTCAAAGCCGTCACTGCTGAAAGCACGAAGCAAGACAAACTTTAGAGAGAGGTGAGGAGGGGGAGAGTTAACGTGGGGAAAGGGTTGGGGGGATGGATGGGGTGAGGGGATGGATGGGGGTGGGGGGATGGATGGGGTGGGGGGATGGATGGGGTGGGGGGAGGAAAGCCTCCAGCAGGTCATGGAGCTGACACAGCCTGGTACCAGCTCTGGTACCTGGGCTTCGTGTCCACCAGTACCTCGGGCGGTACTTCGTCACCAACACTCCCACAACAGTAATGTCTCCTGGTACTCAACTGAACAAAATGTATATCTCAGCCAGATTCACGAACCTGTCCATCTTTTCTCAATCTTTGGCGGCTTTGTTTACAATTATTAAACAGTTAATGAGCTCCGAAGCACCAGGAGGCTGTTTATAACAATAAACAGGGTTATAACAGGTGATTGGCAAGGTTTCATGCTTGAAAACTATTTAATAAATGTAACCAAAGTCGTCGAAGATTGAGGCAAGATGTACACTTGCGTAACTGCTTCGTGAATCTGGCCCTTGTCCGTACCTACTGGTCTGCGATACGAAAATCTATACCAAACTTATCGCAGGAATCACTATATACATCGTAGTCACGTTTTGTAAAAACGCAAGTTTCCATAGCAACGTATCATATGTTGCCCGAGGGACGCAGGTTCGAATCCTCGGCACGCCCTTGAGGATTTATTCATATGACCCGTTCTTAATCATGTACATGTTGCAAATTGGTTTTTACAATCGCCAGAACCATTGATAACCCGAGATGGGGTCCATAGGGAGGTGGAGGGGGGTTGGGGGCTGGAGCCCGGTGGGTGACCTCTCTCCGTTATCACCTCCAGGGAGCCTTGTTTGAGTTCCTTGCTTCTCTCTTCAACACGTTATCTTAAGATGATTTCGGGGCTTTAGTGTCCTCGCGGCCCGGTCCTCGACCAGGCCTCCACCCCCAGGAAGCAACCCGTAGCAGCTGTCTAACTCCCAGGTACCTATTTACTACTAGGTAACAGGGGCATCAGGGTGAAAGAA
>WNGS01169498.1:8753677-8769551 GCA_020271785.1 Procambarus virginalis
TTGGGACGAGATTGTAGGGAAGGAATGGTGACTAACCACTGACGGTCTAGGATTGAATACCGACCTGCATGACAGCGAGACCGTTCACCCTACCCGTCCACCCCAATTGGTTGGAGTATGTTAATTGATATAGGCTATGCAAATGATAGTTCTTTAGTAGAGTGAGAATGAAATTATGAAAGGCTAGTCAAAGAAAATTTTTAGTGGGAAAATACAGTGGTGTGTTTCTCTGGGAAAAAATCTATCTCTGTGAAAAAACACAGAGATATGGTGAAGTACTAAAAGTTGTTTGTCAGTTTAAATACCTGGGATAGATATCTGATAAAATCAATAATCACAAGAGTAGAAGTGAGCAATCGATAAGACTGTGATGTTGGGGAGGGATAGGTAAGGTATACAAATCTTGTGAAGCGAGATTTAGTGCAAAAGCCTATAAAGTGCAAGATGAGAATAGTGTGTCAAGAAGGTTGGAGGATGTTAAGTGCATGTAGCAGTAAGGATGACGTCCAGGAAAAAGAGAACAGACATAGTGAGGTGGGAAAGTAGGGATGGACTGTGATCATGGCACAAGATATGGTAAGGAACAAGCTGGGTGAAAGTGATTAATAGGGAGGGATGAACACATTTGCGTTGTGCATGGTAATGATAAAAAGGTGCATGTGTATGTTCCCATAGCAGTGTAAGCTGAAGACTGTGTCTAAATGATGCTAAAATATAGAAACTGTGTGTGCCTTTTCTGGGCTACCTTCACAGATAATATGTCTATGATAATATATATGTAAATATCTCTGATGAACCACCTTCCTAGCAAGACAATTTTATATTAATACAATAGTTTTTTACTTTTATACTATACTCATTACTGTAGCAAAATATTACATAATTATTATTTGTATAATGTGGTAATAGCATGAAGTAACTGTACTGTATGTGAATTTTAGCTGTTAAGAGCACACACATTTGTCAGAAGATGTAAATACTCTGTACAATATTGTACTTGATAGATCTTAGTAACAGAATACTTTAACCTTCATCAGTCACTGTGGTCGGTATATTTCTTCTAGGAGGACTTTTTCAGTTCTGTACCAGTACAGTAATTCATTTTGATAATTATTTCTCAATAAAAAGGAATGTAATGCATCACCTGTATTGGCAAAGATTATATAAGAATGAATTAATTTATGTTCGTTATATGATTAAAGTTTTATTTAATTTTGAAAGCATTATGGCATCGGTGTGTTTAAAGGTACAAATTTTAAAAGTTGATGACTATGGACTAATTTTTATTTTTTGTTTTATTATTATTTTATCATACAGTGCTGAATTTTGGTTGTTACTTTTAATTCCTTGCGAAGAATACAGTTGTAACTTATTTGGTAATGCTGTAAATTTCATATGGTGTCCAGGCAAGGTGGGAGACATCACTCAATATGATGTGGATAATCTGTCACATTATGACCTGACTAAGCTACCCTCTCTCATCTTGGTCTTATTGCTCAAGTACAGCTGGTTGAGAATTATAAAATGACCCCATGTTTCATTTTTATTTTATTATGGTAATACTTTCTTCTTAAGTTTTTAAATATCATAATTTTTATCATAGTTCTTAACACTATTACTAAGCTTTATTGTATTTGTTTTGTGTGTATAACTGCAATTATAAGAAGTAAAATTAATAATTCATATTCATTGTGTTTGGGGACAGGCAGCCAATGCATATACAGTATACATGTTAGACTTATATCAATGTTCCCACCTCTCCCCAAGGTAGAATTACTGACTCTCCCCAAAATGCAACCCCACAACAAGCTGACTAACACCTGGGTACCTGTTTACTGATAGGTGATAGGTGACAGACATATTAGGCCAAAGGAAATGCGCCCAATATTTCTGTCCTGCCCGGAATTCGAACCAGAATTCCCATTTATGAGTCGAGAACAAACCTGACTGTATTTAGTTTGAATATCTCACCACGGGTGAGAATTTGATCAGGCTCCCTGGTCATATTACAGCACACGAGATCTCCTGCATGTTTGCATTTCACTCTCACATCCCTATTCCCTCTTTTTAGGAATCTTTGGTCTTCCCCTACATCCATTTCCATTTAGTCAAGTACTGGTAGGGGTATAATTTATATATATAAATTATATATTTCTGCTGGCATAGTGTGTAAGTTATGCCCTAGTTTCTTGTATCTATTGTGTATATATAATTCATTTAACTTGTCTTGCAAATCCATTTCATTTAAAAAATATTTGCATTTTAAGTGATGTAAAAAAGTGGCCATTGTGTTGTCATACCTGTGTTTCTTTTGTTATACTGTAGGTTATTATTAAAGGGGCTGCTGGAGTAAGTTTTCCATAACATTTTGAAGTGTTGCTATCTAATGTCATTTATGAATATTGTTATTACTTTATTACATATAATAACGTGCATGTAGCATACTTAATTGTTTTTGAACTAAGATGAATTTCAGTTTGAGAGATTGCATACATCTTTGAGAACATGTGGAAGCTTCTATCAATCGGTTTCACTGCCTTAATTGTTGAGATTACAGCAAGTCTTTAGACTGGATAATTTTCAGACTTTATACCTTGTTATACACAACTTTCGATTATAATGTCATCATTTATATGCCCTATGATAAAATTTATGCCATAATGTGATATGTAGTGATAATTAGCAAGGTCTGAATTATGGATAATATTTCTATCAATTTCCTGTGATAAATTAAATATATCTTAAGTTTTCTATTTATTATCATAAACAGGAAATATACTGTATTGACAAATTTTTTAACTGTAAAATGAGTAAAATAAAAGAAATATATATTTTTAATTACTTTCACCTTTGAGTACAAAGTAGTAAATTATAGTTACAGCTTTAGAAGAAGCTGAAGAAAAGCCTGACTAGAAGAAGATTAACAAATGAGTGAAGCAGTAAAGGTGTCGGGGTTTCTATATTATGAGAACCCTGTATTAGGTATGTCCAATAGGTATAGCTTCTAGTTTTCACACAATGCTTGCTTGCTTTCTGTGTAATGTCTGGAGAACACTTTAGTGGCTGATTTTAAAACCATTTTATTCGTATGTTGGCATGAAAAGATCTAAACAAACTAACATAATTAACTGCACCAGAATGTCTGCACACATGCAATTCTGTTGAAGTTGAGCTCCATAAGCTCAAGAATATAGTAGTAGTAACAATATAGTAGTTCCATAACAACATAATTTAGAATTGCTGTGCAATATCTTTGAGAAAGTTCATTATATTGCCTTGAAGCTTACATTTATGATAAAACTAAGTTTTGTATCCTTATTGGACAGTGTAGTCTAGCAGTAGCAGTGTCATTGTATTATTCAACAGATAACACTGATGGATAACATCCATCATGGATAACAACTGATAACATTCTATGGACAGTGAATCGTTCCACTTTCACATAGCTTTCTTGGATAATGTCAAATCTAGTCCCCATGATGGATAATCGAGTCCCCATAGTCTACTTAACACTAAGAATCAAATTTAGCTTGAGAATGCCTTGTAGTTCTTTCTCTAGAATAATGTTGACACACTTACGGTAATGTTTGACACATATATGTTAATAACAGGCCATACAACACAGTTTATTGTGCACCCCATACTCATCCTGTGTGTGGTAGTTTATTGTTCACTCCATACTCATGAGCAGGACTTTATCGTGCACCCCATACTCATGAGCAGTAGTTTATTGTGCATCCCATACTCATCCTGTGAGCGGTAGTTTATTGTGCACCCCATACTCATCCTGTGAGCGGTAGTTTATTGTGCACCCCATACTCATCCTGTGAGCGGTAGTTTATTGTGCACTCCATACTCATCTTGAGCGGTAGTTTATTTTGCACTCCATACTCATCCTGTGAGCGGTAGTTTAATGTCCACTATCACACTCAGTTTATAGCCACACTGACTTGACAATTCTCATTTCATAATTACTCATACCTTTATAATTTTTAGAATGTTCTCACGTCTTCTTCCTCAGTATCCGACAATTGTATCTGAACTTGATTTCAATACTTCAAACTTTTTACGAGCACTTAATTAATATTATTGGACAAATCCTTTCCGACCAGCTCTAATTTCTCTCGCTAGCCTAAATAATCGTCCACAAGTTTGCTCGCTGTTCCGGTGTCCCACACAGAGAAGCCGTTGGACTCTGCAGGAAAATAGTGTAACAGGAAAGAGGTAATATTAACGTGAAATCTCCGTTGTATCAGGTAAAACAAATTTAACAAAACTGGGAGAGGCTGTGAGGAAAATGAGCTGCTATATTATAGCCTCGTGCTGGAGAGTATATAAACACTAACCCCGCACCACAACTTCTGTCAGTTTCTTCATCTGTCTAAGTGTCAGACGTAAGTTGTATGGTGAGAGGTGATGGCCCTGGTGAGAATGGTGAGTGGTGGTGGTGGTGATGGTAACATTTGCAGCAGTAGTATGCCAAGAAGAATGACTACTTGTTTGTTTCATTTCACTCATGGTGCCCAGCCACTTGGGCTGGACGGTAGAGCGACGGTCTCGCTTCATGCAGGTCGGCGTTCAATCCCCGACCGTCCAAGTGGTTGGGCACCATTCCTTCCCCCCGTCCCACCCCAAATCCTAATTCTGATCCCTTCCCAGTGCTATAGTTATAATGGCTTGGCGCTTTCTCCTAATAGCCCCTCCCTCCCCTCATTTGCACCATCGGAGCCTCGAACCGTGGACCACAATAGTAGTAGCCCGCAGTCCTACCGACTGAACCACGAGCACCCACAATAAGGAAGGATCCCCCCAGAGAAACAACTGGTATACAAGTAGGACTGAAAGCTTAACGTCCCCTTACAGGCTATTCATGTCCGTGCCACCTCTTGGGTGGCTTAATCTTTATCAATCATCGATCTTAACGTCCCATTTGTGTACCAGTTGTGCCTCTCTCAGGTGTTCTACCATCTTCCAAGTTTATATTCACGTCCTCGTTCACATAACTCAATAATATGAGTTACTAACGTAGCATCAATTGAGGTTGATCCCGGGGTGAACTGCTCTATGCCTCCATCGCTGCTACACGGCATTAATGTGCACATAATTGTATAGATGCGAGGCTGGGCGCTGATGGTGGTGTGTCTGGCGGTGGCGTCGGCGGCTGTGGAGGTGACGCCGCAGGAGGAGGTGACACCCCAGGAGGTGACGCCGCAGCAGGAGGTGACGCCGCAGGAGGTGGCGCCCCAGAAGGTGACGCCGCAGGAGGAGGTGACGCCCCAGGAGGTGACGCCGCAGGAGAAGGAGCTGTCGAAGCCCGAGAGGGCTGCCGTTGACACCGACGCCAGACTCTCTCCAGAAATCAGTGATCGTGAACGCTTCTTCGGAGTGGCGTCGACCAGGACCTACACCAGTGTGGTGATGGTGACGTCTACAGTGTTCTTCTCCTGCCTCTCCGGCACCTCCAAGGCGGTCTGTCGAGGGCGGCGCAAGAAGAAGAGCATTCGAAGGTTCTTGGACTTAACCTCTGCTGACGAAGGGTAGGTGTATAAACATATTTCCAAAATAATAAATAAAAGAAAGGGGGATACAAAGCAATGAGAAAGCGAGCAGATTGAAAAGTAAGAGTATAGATATAGAAATAGAACAGCGAAAGACACTCATAAAAAAAGTGTTGCATCTATGTTTTGTTGGGATCTAAGCACTGTGAACAGTGCTTATCTAACAGTGTCTACGGGACCCGTCTCTTACTTTACTGGTAAGAGACGCAGTTTTGTTTTAACTTTCCTGAAGTTCAAGTTCTGTGACGTAGTTACTCTAGCTGTTGTGAATGGAGAGAGGCTTCCACAAATTTTTAATTCTTGCAGAGTACGAGTATTTTCTTACTTCGATTCATTTGGCTTTCATCTTCCACTTGTGTCTTCTTGTCCTAATTGTCCTAAATTTAAAGAGGCTGTCCTTGTCTACCATATTTGTCTTCAGTAATTTGTATGTAGCGATCATATTCCCTCTTCTTCTCTCCTCTAAGGTTGAGAGATTCTTGTTTTCGCATCTTGCGCGAATCATGTGCTAGAGTCAATTATGGGACTTGCTCCCCTCACAAAGATAGATACACGACATTGCTTAACACCGGATATTCAGTGTGGAAATGTTTATTGAGACTCTTGTAATTTCACAGGGATGCTGAGCTGGACGGCAGCTTGGGCGAGGAAAAGGACAAACCAGATGTCGAAGACACCGCGCCAAAGTCCCCAGATTCACCCGTGTCTAATGATGCCAAGTTCATCACCATATGGACCTCATCACAAACCACCACCACCGTCACCATGCTCTACACCAACACCAGCACCACCATCCGCCTCTCCTACTTCTGCCAGGCGGGACAAGCCCAGCTTCCCACCTTCAGTTGCGTTGGCGGAGGTTAATGTGTTGATGTTATTAGCGTTAATGACGTCGTCAGCACGCCCAGGCCTTACGCGGAGTCGACCTCCATGATAACTGTGACACTTGTTCTACTATTTATATTGTACATGATAATGTGAGTCCAAACAGTATAAACTATTAAGTTGATTTGTTTACTTTTATTGAGGTCAACTGAGTTAATGTTGTTGTTGTTATAGATTCAGCTACTCGGAACAAGTTCCAAGTAGCACGAGCTATGGTGAGCCCGTAGCTTACCTGGCACAGGAGCGGGGCAAATAACATGGGCTATAGTGAGCCCTTATTGGACTTACCTGGCACAGGAGCGGTGCTGTGAGTTAATAGCTGCTACTGTCTTATATAGAAGCAGAAGGTGTAGCCGGCTGTTCCCAGGTCTCTCTCCCTCTTCCCCTGTCTCCACTCTCTCATATCTCTATCTCACCTCACTTCCACTCTTCGCCCATCTCCAACTTTCTCTCCTCTCCAAATCTCTCCCTCTCTCTTTCCTAGCCTCTACACCCTCTTTCTCAGAAAAATCATATAACGAACTGAAATTGCTAAATAAGTCTATAGACAACGTACCCAATAGTTCAGACTTCGTGAAAATCGCACGAGGGTAGGGAACGGGGTGAGTCAGATTCCAATATTTCTTAGTGTGGCAGACCCCGACTGGCCTATGACCCTTCCATACCTCACATGCTTCATGTGTCAAAGTTAGGCAAGATTAGCATCAGGCGTCTGGCCTCCGAAACAAGAAAGGAGAAAGGTGCACAAGACAAGTATTTAAGCAAACATATCTCAGCAAGTGGAGCCATGACACTGTGATGCTGACACTGAACGACCCACGTCTGAAAAGGTAAAAAACAAAGTGGGAATTTATTTACTGGAAGTGATATCAGCGTTTTCTAAAGTGATGAATTTGACAATTTTCACATAAAACAGACCTTGGCTGTGAACCTGGGGGACCCAACCAAGAATGTCCCCAATTGTGCCCCACAGTTCCTAAGGCCAGCCCCTCCCATCTGGACTGCTATATCCAAGTATGGAGCCCTCGCCTTCACGCTGTGCGCCTCCATCTGGAGACTTTACCTTCGACCATTAGGAACTGTGCTGTGAAAGTTCAACACAGAGGGACAAAAATCATCCCGGAACTAAGTCGACTCTCATGCCAGGAACGGTTGAGAGCCACAGGACTAATAACACTTCATACCAAACATGACAAGGCTGATCTCATCGAGAGGCTTAAAATGGTGTTGAAATTAGAAGACATTAACCCAGGCCACCTTTCCTGATAGGACGGTCCCTTCCATCAGAGCCCAGAAACCCTACCATCAAGGAACAGAGACCCTTTCATTAGGGACCAGAGATCCCTTCCATCAGAACCCAGGGACCCTACCATCAAGGACCACGGACCCTGTCATCAGTGGGGCCAGGGTCCCTTCCATGGGGAACCACGGATTGTGCTTTCAGGGACTAAGGTCCCTTCCATTAGGGGGCCAGGGTCTTTTCTACTTATACAAGGAGATGATCCTTGGAGAGACACTCTTATATTCCTACTTTCTTGGCTTTCTATATTTCAATAAGTTGTTTAACTCTGTACAGAG
Source organism: Procambarus virginalis (assembly GCA_020271785.1). Classification (NCBI taxonomy): domain Eukaryota; kingdom Metazoa; phylum Arthropoda; class Malacostraca; order Decapoda; family Cambaridae; genus Procambarus; species Procambarus virginalis. Next base: position 8,761,699 of record WNGS01169498.1, read on the forward strand.
AAGAATATGTACAGACCTATGCAATATTGGCACATTGGCTAGGGAATGTTGGCATATTTGCTAGGTAATGAAATGATTTTACCAGATTGTTCAACACGATTTTGGTAAAATAAATCCTGCCTTACAAACCTGCTTACATTTGTTGAAACGGTAACCAGTTATTCAGACAAAGGACTTCGGGTAGATGTAGTTCACATGGGCTTTGCTGAGGCTTTTGACAAGGTACCGCATGAAAGACTGGCTGGGTAATTACATGCACATGAAATATATGGTAACGCATCAGTATGGATAAAACAATGGTTTAGACAAAGAAAGGAAAGGGTTGTATTAAAGGGAAATGAATCTGACTTGAGAAATGTGGTGAGTGAGGTACCGCTAAGCTCCACCTTGAAGCCAACTATTTTTTTATGTACATAGATAAGAATATTACCAACCACATTATAAAATTTGCAGATGACAGTAAGATCTATGGTAAAGTGGGAAGTGAAAATGATAATGAGACCTTACAAGGAGCTCTACAGCTTTTTTAAATTGAAAAATTAAAAAACACAAAACCTTGCATGTGGAGCATAATAACACACATCAGAACTATCAAGTCAACAATAACACCTTGCGGTAGATTGATAAAGAAAAGGACCATGGAGCCAGAATCCCCCACTCATTGAAAGTTGCACAAGTGGGAGTTGCAGTAATAAAATAAACTGACCAAAACTAGGAATAATCAAACGAACCTTAGGCTTCAAGGAAAAAGATGGAAGTCGCCGAATATGACGTCGCCAGTGATATAAACATCGCCGAATATGACGTCGCCAGTGACATAAACATCGCCGAATATGACGTCGCCTGTGACATAAACATCGCCGAATATGACGTCGCCTGTGACATAAACATCGCCGAATATGACGTCGCCTGTGACATAAACATCGCCGAATATGACGTCGCCAGTGAGTAGGGCGTCGACGACTGAATCTTCGCAACACCGTCTAACCACGACTGCTGACCCACGTACCCGACGCCGCGTCTGTCGTCCCCTGCCACACAACCGGCCGCCGACGCCTAGCATGAGACATCCTACGAGCTCACCATAGCCCGTGCTACTTATAACTTTTTGTTCCATGTAGCTGAATCTAAAACAACAACAACAAGTCTAGCATAAACAAGATAATATCTGCACAACACGGGAAACTGGTAAACATTAGAACAGCATTTAAAAGCATAAATAAGGACTCTTACAGTGCAATCCATACAGTCTATGTAATGTCAACATTAGAACACGCAGAACCGGCATGGAATCCGCTCATTATGAAACACAAAACTAAACCTGAGAAAGTACAGAACTTTGCAACAAGATTAATGCCTGAAATATGAGCATTAGGCTACGAGGAAAAGTTAAGGGAACCCAGTCTCAACCCTAGAGGAGAAAAGGAGCAGAGGGGACATGGTTGGTACATACAAGATACTGAACAAGCAGGACAAGAGGACATTAGATAAAGCTGGAAACACAAATGAGTCGAAGAAACTTGCACCTTAGTTGGACGGTTAACAAGTAGAATGCACTGAAACAAGCCGTAGAAGCCACCTCCATCCATAACAGTGCCGTGGTAAAGCAGAGTGCCAGGCACCGCGATCGCTTTAACCTGGGTTCGTATCCTGGCCGGGGAGGATTGACTGGGCACCAATCCTTAGTCTCTGTTCACCCAGCAGCGAATGGGTACCTGGTTCTTGTTAAACGATTTGGCGGGTCGTATTCCAGGGAAAAATTAGGATTGAGGACCTGCCCGAAACGCTATGCGTGCTGGTGGCTGTGCAAGAATGTAAGAACTCTTGTATATATAAATAAACAAAAGTAACAACTTCATTGCCAGATACGCCAAAGAAGTGGAGCATCAGTAAAGTGGGTGTTAGGTCACAACCTTCCCCATCACCACACTCCAGGCTACTACAAGCATAACCAACCCAAGGAAGCAATACATAAGGCAAAACTAGCAGTTAAACTCTCCGCCAGAGGGCACCATCTACTATAAATAGCATCAGTTCGAGAGGAAAACGGATTATTTCCTCACAACCAATTGGTTATCTGTATAAATACAACACTGGCCGCCACTAGACTCGACCGTCCACCACTGAAGTAGCAGCAGTAAGTGTTCCTGTGTGTTCAACGAGTCACAGTAGAAGGCAGGACAGAAAGGAAGGAGAGGATAGTGAGGGAAGTGGAAGGAGAAGAGGGATAGTGAGGGAAGTAGGAACGGTGATTACACTTATGATTGGATTACACTTACACACACACACTACTCAACCACACGACACAACCAAACAACTTCAGACTTCTAGTTTCCCCTTTATTCACAATCCCATTTGTCAGTAACTACCTACATACTTAACAAAACACTATTATCATATATTATACTTCATCATATGTTACCTCTCATTATATTATTTAGCAGTCTCCGTGGTGTAGTGGTAAGACACTCGCCTGGCGTTCCGCGAGCGCTATGTCATGGGTTCGTATCCTGGCCGGGGAGGATTTACTGGGCGCAAATCCTTAACTGTAGCCTCTGTTTAACGCAACAGTAAAATGTGTACTTGGATGAAAAAACGATTCTTCGCGGCGGGGATCGTATTCCAGGGACCTGCCCGAAACGCTACGCGTACTAGTGGCTGTACAAGAATGTAACAACTCCTGTATATATCTCAAAAAAAAAAAAAAAAAAATGTTATCCTTCATCATGTTATCTTCTATCACATGTTATCTTTCATCACGTTACCCTTCATCACATGCTGTCCTTCGTCATATTTTATCTATCATATATTATCCTTCATCAAGTTGAAGTTCAAGTATGTTTATTGAGACAAGAAAAAAATACATCACAAAGGGATATAGAGTAGCTTATGCTATTTCTACTCCCCAAATCCTTCTATCGTTCACCATAACATTTATTTCTTTATATATATATATATATATATATATATATATATATATATATATATATATATATATATATATATATATATATATATATATATATATAAGAAGGTACTTTGGGATTGTGAGGATACATAGCATAGTAATTACATTCTTGTAAAGTCACTAGTACCCGCAGCGTTTCGGGCAGGTCCTTAATCTAAGAAAATTTTAAGTAGGTAAATACTTGCAAAATTTATAAAAATGATAGCAGTTACATAGCAAGAAAACATACAACATGTAACATAAACTTCGCCTTGGATGACCATCAGATGGGAGGAGCATCGTTGGGGTTGTCGATCATGGCGCTGTGCCTGATGGCGGTGGCGGCGGCAGAGGAGCCGCAGCAGAAGGAGCGACCGGAGCCTGTGGTAGCCGCCGCTGCCACAAACCACGAACTCCCCGCCGAACTCAACGACCGCGAACGCTTCATCTTCGGCCGGTACTCCACGACGACGTACACAGACGTAGTGATGGTGACATCTACCGTCTTCTTCTCCTGCCTCTCCGGCACGTCTCCGGCTGTCTGCTTGGGACGACGCAAGAAGAAGAACTTGCGAAGATTTATGGAAATCAACAAGAGAGAAGGCAAAGACGAAGATATACCAGAGTGAGTATTATATATGGGACGTATAGAAGAGTCAGTCTTATGTATGGGACGTATAGAAGAGTCAGTATTATGTATGGGACGTATAGAAGAGTCAGTATTATGTATGGGACGTATAGAAGAATCAGTGTTATGTATGGGATGTATAGAAGAATCAGTTATGTATGGGACGTATAGAAGAGTCAGTATTATGTATGGGACGTATAGAAGAGCCAGTATTATGTATGGGACGTATAGAAGAGTCAGTATTATATATGGGACGTATAGAAGAGTCAGTGTTATGTCTGGGACGTATAGAAGAGTCAGTATTATGTATGGAACGTATATGTATTATGTATGGGATAATTTCTAAAGGAAGGATTTAAGACAGTAGTATTGAAAAGTAAAAATAGATAATAGGAAAAGAGATAATTGGGTCCAGTAATAACGTGCTTAGTATTCCAGCAGTACTAGACAGAAAAATAATAAATATTATTTATGCGACAAAACAAAGCAGATTTAGGGGAAGGATAAATATGTAAATAACATTACAAAGGTGTTTTTGTTTTATAAATTCTTCAATCTATCCTTTCATCCCACAGCATCCTTTTGGACAGCAGTCAAGGGGACTCCTCAAAGAAGGAGGAAACTGATCCAGCCTCGCAGGATGCCTCGCCATCAGAGCCAGCCACCGACTCCAAGTTCTTTGTCAACGTGTGGACGACGTCGCGCACCACCACCACCGTCACCATGCTCTACACCGACACCAACACCACCATCCGCCTCTCCTACTTCTGCCAGGCTGGACAGGCCCAGCTTCCCACCTTCAGATGCGCTGGCTAGTGTTGCCATTGTTAGCACGCCACCAGCGAGAATATGGCAAGGCCTGGCAGGACTTAGCAAAGCTTGGCAAGGCCTGGCAGGACATAGCAAACCTTGGCAAGGCCTGGCAGGACTTAGCAAACCTTGGCAAGGCCTGGCAGGACTTAGCAAACCTTGGCAAGGCCTGGCAGGACTTAGCAAAGCTTGACAAGGCCTGGCAGGACTTAGCAAAGCTTGGCAAGGCCTGGCAGGACTTAGCAAAGCTTGGCAAGGCTTTGCAAGGCCTGGCAAGACCTGGCAAGTGTCTCAGTCTGGTGACGATTGACTTATCGCTGACTTGAAATTTTGTAAATATTGTATACGAGGAAATGAGTCCAAACAAATACAGTTTTAAGAGCTATGCATTTTGCGTTTAATTTTTACGGATAGCCTATCATTAGAGCTCTAAATGTTCTGTAATAAATAAAATGTTTGTTCTCTGTGCATTTTAACACTGCTGAGAGGAATTCAGTCCAAAAATCCATTCCATGCACTCGCAAAACCCCAGCTGTTTATGAATGAAAAACGGTTTACACACAACCCGTCCTCGACTCAAGTCCATTACATCCAGCCGTCGCCCCCACAGACGCATTCATAAATTTTAACATGCTGTTCATTCAAAACAAGAATTTTCTCAAAATAAATTGATATTATAATATATTAGCATATTGTGCACATATAGGCATAGGTTAGGTTAGGTTAGGTTAGGTGTTTAGGTTCGGTTGGCGATTATTTGCATTTGTAGTACGTGGGTGAAGCATAAGAACATAAGAACATAAGAACAAAGGCAACTGCAGAAGGCCTATTGGCCCATACGAGGCAGCTCATATTTATAACCACCCAATCCCACTCCTATACATGTCCAACCCATGCTTGAAACAATCGAGGGACATTTATAGAGATATGGTTCGAACGAAACTCGTCAGTGAAGCACTTGTTCCGGAAGTGTTCGAACGAAATCAGTTGTGAGTCGTGTGTAAACCGTTTTTCATTCATAAACAGGGGTTTGGCGGGTGGATGGAATCACTTTTGGATCTTTGTTTGGAGAACGGGCTGTTACACACGACTCACAACTGATGACGTCCGAACACTTCCGGAACAAGTGCTTCACTGACGACTTTTGTTCGAACCACAACGCTGTAAATACAGCCCGTCCTCCAAACAAAGATCCAAAAGTGATTCCATGCACCCGCCAAACCCCCTGTTTATGAATGAAAAGTGGTTACCACACGACTCACAACTGCTGACGTTCGAACATATCCGGAACAAGTGCTTCACTGACGAATTTTGTTCGAATCCAGCCCGTCCTCCAAACAAAGATCCAAAAGTGATTCCATGCACCCGCCAAACCCCTGTTTATGAATGAAAAGCGGTTTACACACGACTCACAACTGCTGACGTTCGAACATTTCCGGAACAAGTGCTTCACTGACAAATTTTGTTCGAACCACAACGCTATAAATGCTTCACCCACGTACTACAAATACAAATAATCGCCAACAGAACCTAAACACCTAACCTAACCTATCCTATGCCTATATATACACAATATGCTAATATATTATCTTATTAACTTATACTTGAGAAAATTCCCGTTTTGAATGAACAGCATGTTAAAATTTATGAATGCGTCTGTGGGGTTGACCGCTGAATGTAATGGACTTGAGTCGAGGACGGGTTGGTAAATAACCCACGTACTACAAATACAAATAATCGCCAACAGAACCTAAACACCTAACCTAACCTACTCCTAAGTATACATTGAATTTTTATGTATAATAATATTAATTTATATGTGAGAACAACCCATTTTTAATACACAGTATATTAAAATTGATGAATGTGTCTGGGAAGGACGGCCGGCCGCTGCTTTAAACAGCTAATGTGAGGACGGGTTGAAATAATTACCATCAGAACCTAAACACCTAATCAAACTCGCCCTCAAAATGTACGAAATTATAATATATAATAATATTAATATTAATACTTAATATATAGAAAATTAATTGAACACACGAAAGGTTTTAATTGATGAATGTGTGCTTGGGGTCGCCGTTGTGTACACGAGAACTGACTTTAGTCATCTCGTGTCAGTGGGTCGAGACACAAGCGTGTCTCACTCTCCTGGGCGGACGGTAACACGTGTGTCGGTGACGATCATCAACAACTTCAGTCTCGTCAGTATAATTAAGATCAAACATGGAGGTATGAAGGATAGAGCAGAGGCGAGGGTGAGTATAGACCTGAGGTCTCTAGTAGTGATCAGGGGCCCTACTACCCAATAGGCCAAGGGGCCCACCGGCACAGCTCGTCTCGTCTATTGTGGGGTGGCCACGCTGCAACGTCAATCTCAGATATATACACCAAGACATGGAGTGTTCCTCTCTTTTACATATCCCGGGTGTTTCATCTCTCCAGTAATTACGAACTTCCTCTATGATTGTACCTACTTGATATCAGGACCGGACCTAACTTTTTTGGCTCTGGGGCAAAACAGTTCAATGGGCCCCGCCCTCTGTTCAGTGTGCTGTTCAACGGACTAAACACAAAGGGGTGATATAGTTTTTTTTAAGCAACCTCATCCTTTGTGTGTATTTATCTCATAAACTTCTTTGGTTTAATTGAATAGGCTAAAACATAACATGCAACAGCTCATATCATATTAAATTTGCACTGATTATTTTTAAATATATATTATGTATAATTTTTCAAAGGAATACATTGTGGCCATATTCCTATACGTATATGTTTTAATTAATTTTTTCAGAAAAGAACTATACAAAAAATCAGCCAAAAATTATATAACTTTCAATAACATTAACATGCTACTTACGGGCTACTTGCATTATCAAAAAAAGAAGAAAAATGACCCTGAATTCTAAGACTTTACCTCATTAGGTTTTCAAGTATTATGTATATAATATTAAGCATATTTTTACTTTCTTGGTCTCAATTCTCCCCACCCCACCCTGTTTGGAATCTTCCTCTACAGTATAAACCATTTAAATGAAGCTTGAAATAAAGAGAGACTCTTGACACAATGATTCTGAAGTTATACATTCCCGACCAGCTGAACGTAAACAATCACTTGTGTTTACAAAATACCTCGTGAATGACGAGTAAATAAAAACAGGTAATACTCTGCTGCTGCTAAGTTGTATCACACGTCATCTTGAAAACGTTGACAACACCGCACGACACGACGTCTCTATCATATACCAATTACTTAAAAACACGTGCCCCCCGACGTCCACGTACATGAATTACGCGTAAACCCGACGTCTATAGCATAAGAATTACGTGTGAACCCGTGCCCCGACGTTTACAGTATACGAATTACACAAAAGTAAATAATCGGCCAGTCTTAGCAAGTACTTTATTACTCCAAGTATCATTTTATATGTGTCCATTTTTTATAGTACGAAGAATGTGAGGGCACCCCTG
>WNGS01169498.1:8769576-8814123 GCA_020271785.1 Procambarus virginalis
CGGCTTCACTTCATCCATGTAAATATACAGTACAGTATAACAAACAATCACATGATGTTACACAACTCTAGTGGACACCTCCAATATTATTAATTAATATCAAACCAATATTAATATCAGTAACTGGTATCATTAACTATTGCACATGCATTACTTCTTACATAAAAATGTTTCACATCATGTAACAGAACTCTGCTAACTACATACAAGCTCATTACTCAATAGTCACACTTTATTAATTTTATTATATATTATTTGCCTATAAAAACTTTCTCACATGCCTTCTCTATAAACTGTTTCAATACCAATACTCTATCAGATTGCAACGCACACTTTCACTACAGAACCCATCTTGTCCATCACTGGCCATTTTCTAAATAATATTCTGTACTATTTCAAACACTTTCCTGTTGTACACTTTGCCAATTACACTTAATGAACTAGTGTCTCTTATAATTCTTCCTTTCTTTGTTCTCTATTTTTAGAGTAGCAAAATCACATGCTCTCTTTTTTTCCAATTCCCTGGCACAGTACCAGTATTCCACACCTGCCAACTTCTCCACACACACACACACATGTCACGATAACAATATTAGAGAAAGATATAAATATTGTACTGTATATAGGAATAAAATAAGTAAGGTAAGGTAATTATCAAGAGAATGTGCCAAGCCATTATGACTATATAGCACTTGGAAGGGATCAGGATAAGGATTTGGGACGAGATTGTAGGGAAGGAATGGTGCCTAACCACTGACGGCTAGGATTGAATACCGACCTGCATGAAGCGAGACAGTCACCCTACCGTCCACCCCAATTGGTTGGAGTATGTTAAATTTGATATAGGCTATGCAAATGATAGTTCTTTAGTAGAGTGAGAATGAAATTTATGAAAGGCTAGTCAAAGAAAATTTTTAGTGGGAAAAATACAGTGGTGTTTTTCTCTGTGAAAAATCTATCTCTGTGAAAAACACAGAGATATGGTGAAGTACTAAAAGTTGTTTGTCAGTTTAAATACCTGGGATAGATATCTGATAAAATCAATAATCACAACAGTAGAAGTGAGCAATCGATAAGACTGTGATGTTGAGGAGAGGGATAGTGTAAGGTATAAAAATCTTGTGAAGCGAGATTTAGTGCAAAAGCCTATAAAGTGCAAGATTGAGAATAGTGTGTCAAGAAGGTTGGAGGATGTTAAGTGCATGTAGCAGTAAGGATGACGTCCAGGAAAAAGATGAACAGACATAGTGAGTGTGGGAAAGTAGGGATGACTGTGATCATGGCACAAGATATGGTAAGGAACAAGGCTGGGTGAAAGTGATTAATAGGGAGGGAATGAACACATTTGCGTTGTGCATGGTAATGATAAAAAGGTGCATGTGTATGTTCCCATAGCAGTGTAAGCTGAAGACTGTGTCTAAATGATGCTAAACATATAGAAACTGTGTGTGCCTTTTCTGGGCTACCTTCACAGATAATATGTCTATGATAATATATATGTAAATATCTCTGATGAACCACCTTCCTAGCAAGACAATTTTATATTAATATACAATAGTTTTTTACTTTTATACTATACTCATTACTGTAGCAAAATAATTACATAATTATTATTTGTATAATGTGGTAATAGCATGAAGTACATGTACTGTATGTGAATTTTAAGCTGTTAAAAGCACACACATTTGTCAGAAGATGTAAATACTCTGTACAATATTGTACTTGATAGATCTTAGTAACAGAATACTTTAACCTTCATCAGTCACTGTTGTCGGTATATTTCTTCTAGGAGGAATTTTTCAGTTCTGTACCAGTACAGTAATTCATTTTGATAATTATTTCTCAATAAAAAGGAATGTAATGCATCACCTGTATTGGCAAAGATTATATAAGAATGAATTAATTTATGTTCGTTATATGATTAAAGTTTTATTTAATTTTGAAAGCATTATGGCATCGGTGTGTTTAAAGGTACATAATTTTAAAAGTTGATGACTATGGACTAATTTTTATTTTTTGTTTTTATTTATTATTTCTATCATACAGTGCTGAATTTTGGTTGTTACTTTTAATTCCTTGCGAAGCATACAGTTGTAACTTATTTGGTAATGCTGTAAATTTCATATGGTGTCCAGGCAAGGTGGGAGACATCACTCAATATGATGTGGATAATCTGTCACATTATGACCTGCGACTAAGCTACCCTCTCTCATCTTGGTCTTATTGCTCAAGTACAGCTGGTTGAGATATTATAAAATGACCCCATTGTTCAGTTTTATTTATATGGTAATACTTTCTTCTTAAGTTTTTAAAATATCATAATTTTTATCATAGTTCTTATACACTATTACTAAGCTTTATTGTATTTGTTTTGTGTGTATAACTGCTAATTATAAGAAGTAAAATTAATAATTCATAATTCATTGTGTTTGGGGACAGGCAGCCAATGCATATACAGTATACATGTTAGACTTATATCAATGTTCCCACCTCTCCCCAAGGTAGAATTACTGACTCTCCCCAAAATGCAACCCCACAACAAGCTGACTAACACCTGGGTACCTGTTTACTGATAGGTGATAGGTGAACAGACATATTAGGCCAAAGGAAATGCGCCCAAATATTTCTGTCCTGCCCGGAATTCGAACCCAGAATTCCCATTTATGAGTCGAGAACAAACCTGACTGTATTTTAGTTTGAATATCTCAGCCACGGTGTGAGAATTTGATCAGGCTCCCTGGTCATATTACAGCACACGAGATCATTCCTGCATGTTTGCATTTCACTCTCACATCCCTATTCCCTCTTTTTAGGAATCTTTGGTCTTCCCCTACATCCATTTCCATTTAGTCAAGTACTGGTAGGGGTATAATTTATATAATATAAATTATATATTTCTGCTGGCATAGTGTGTAAGTTATGCCCTAGTTTCTTGTTATCTATTGTGTATATATAATTCATTAACTTGTCTTGCATAAATCCATTTTCATTTAAAAATATTTGCATTTTAAGTGATGTTAAAAAAGTGGCCATTGTGTTGTCATACCTGTGTTTCTTTTGTTATACTGTAGGTTATTATTAAAGGGAGCTGCTGGAGTAAGTTTTTCCATAACATTTTGAAGTGTTGCTATCTAATGTCATTTATGAATATTGTTATTACTTTATTACATATAATAACGTGCATGTAGCATACTTAATTGTTTTTGAACTAAGATGAATTTCAGTTTGAGAGATTGCATACATCTTTGAGAACATGTGGAAGCTTCTATCAATCGGTTTCACTGCCTTAATTGTTGAGATTACAGCAAGTCTTTAGACTGGATAATTTTCAGACTTTATACCTTGTTATACACAACTTTCGATTATAATGTCATCATTTATATGCCCTATGATAAAATTTATGCCATAATGTGATATGTAGTGATAATTAGCAAGGTCTGAATTATGGATAATATTTCTATCAATTTCCTGTGATAAATTAAATATATCTTAAGTTTTCTATTTATTATCATAAACAGGAAATATACTGTATTGACAAATTTTTAACTGTAAAATGAGTAAAATAAATAGAAATATATATTTTTAATTACTTTCACCTTTGAGTACAAAGTAGTAAATTATAGTTACAGCTTTAGAAGAAGCTGAAGAAAGCCTGACTAGAAGAAGATTAACAAATGAGTGAAGCAGTAAAGGTGTCGGGGTTTCTATATTATGAGAACCCTGTATTAAGGTATGTCCAATAGGTATAGCTTCTAGTTTTCACACAATGCTTGCTTGCTTTCTGTGTAATGTCTGGAGAACACTTTAGTGGCTGATTTTAAACCCATTTTATTCGTATGTTGGCATGAAAAGATCTAAACAAACTAACATAATTAACTGCACCAGAATGTCTGCACACATGCAATTCTGTTGAAGTTGAGCTCCATAAGCTCAAGAATATAGTAGTAGTAACAATATAGTAGTTCCATAACAACATAATTTAGAATTGCTGTGCAATATCTTTGAGAAAGTTCATTATATTGCCTTGAAGCTTACATTTATGATAAAAACTAAGTTTTGTATCCTTATTGGGCAGTGTAGTCTAGCAGTAGCAGTGTCATTGTATTATTCAACAGATAACACTGATGGATAACATCCATCATGGATAACAACTGATAACATTCTATGGACAGTGAATCGTTCCACTTTCACATAGCTTTCTTGGATAATGTCAAATCTAGTCCCCATTGATGGATAATCGAGTCCCCATAGTCTACTTAACACTAAGAATCAAATTTTAGCTTGAGAATGCCTTGTAGTTCTTTCTCTAGAATAATGTTGACACACTTACGGTAATGTTGACACATATATGTTAATAACAGGCAATACAACACAGTTTATTGTGCACCCCATACTCATCCTGTGTGTGGTAGTTTATTGTTCACTCCATACTCATGAGCAGGACTTTATCGTGCACCCCATACTCATGAGCAGTAGTTTATTGTGCATCCCATACTCATCCTGTGAGCGGTAGTTTATTGTGCACCCCATACTCATCCTGTGAGCGGTAGTTTATTGTGCACCCCATACTCATCCTGTGAGCGGTAGTTTATTGTGCACTCCATACTCATCTTGAGCGGTAGTTTATTTTGCACTCCATACTCATCCTGTGAGCGGTAGTTTAATGTCCACTATCACACTCAGTTTATAGCCACACTGACTTGACAATTCTCATTTCATAATTACTCATACCTTTATAATTTTTAGAATGTTCTCACGTCTTCTTCCTCAGTATCCGACAATTGTATCTGAACTTGATTTCAATACTTCAAACTTTTTACGAGCACTTAATTAATATTATTGGACAAATCCTTTCCGACCAGCTCTAATTTCTCTCGCTAGCCTAAATAATCGTCCACAAGTTTGCTCGCTGTTCCGGTGTCCCACACAGAGAAGCCGTTGGACTCTGCAGGAAAATAGTGTAACAGGAAAGAGGTAATATTAACGTGAAATCTCCGTTGTATCAGGTAAAACAAATTTAACAAAACTGGGAGAGGCTGTGAGGAAAATGAGCTGCTATATTATAGCCTCGTGCTGGAGAGTATATAAACACTACCCCGCACCACAACTTCTGTCAGTTTCTTCATCTGTCTAAGTGTCAGACGTAAGTTGTATGGTGAGAGGTGATGGCCCTGGTGAGAATGGTGAGTGGTGGTGGTGGTGATGGTAACATTTGCAGCAGTAGTATGCCAAGAAGAATGACTACTTGTTTGTTTCATTTCACTCATGGTGCCCAGCCACTTGGGCTGGACGGTAGAGCGACGGTCTCGCTTCATGCAGGTCGGCGTTCAATCCCCGACCGTCCAAGTGGTTGGGCACCATTCCTTCCCCCCGTCCCACCCCAAATCCTAATTCTGATCCCTTCCCAGTGCTATAGTTATAATGGCTTGGCGCTTTCTCCTAATAGCCCCTCCCTCCCCTCATTTGCACCATCGGAGCCTCGAACCGTGGACCACAATAGTAGTAGCCCGCAGTCCTACCGACTGAACCACGAGCACCCACAATAAGGAAGGATCCCCCCAGAGAAACAACTGGTATACAAGTAGGACTGAAAGCTTAACGTCCCCTTACAGGCTATTCATGTCCGTGCCACCTCTTGGGTGGCTTAATCTTTATCAATCATCGATCTTAACGTCCCATTTGTGTACCAGTTGTGCCTCTCTCAGGTGTTCTACCATCTTCCAAGTTTATATTCACGTCCTCGTTCACATAACTCAATAATATGAGTTACTAACGTAGCATCAATTGAGGTTGATCCCGGGGTGAACTGCTCTATGCCTCCATCGCTGCTACACGGCATTAATGTGCACATAATTGTATAGATGCGAGGCTGGGCGCTGATGGTGGTGTGTCTGGCGGTGGCGTCGGCGGCTGTGGAGGTGACGCCGCAGGAGGAGGTGACACCCCAGGAGGTGACGCCGCAGCAGGAGGTGACGCCGCAGGAGGTGGCGCCCCAGAAGGTGACGCCGCAGGAGGAGGTGACGCCCCAGGAGGTGACGCCGCAGGAGAAGGAGCTGTCGAAGCCCGAGAGGGCTGCCGTTGACACCGACGCCAGACTCTCTCCAGAAATCAGTGATCGTGAACGCTTCTTCGGAGTGGCGTCGACCAGGACCTACACCAGTGTGGTGATGGTGACGTCTACAGTGTTCTTCTCCTGCCTCTCCGGCACCTCCAAGGCGGTCTGTCGAGGGCGGCGCAAGAAGAAGAGCATTCGAAGGTTCTTGGACTTAACCTCTGCTGACGAAGGGTAGGTGTATAAACATATTTCCAAAATAATAAATAAAAGAAAGGGGGATACAAAGCAATGAGAAAGCGAGCAGATTGAAAAGTAAGAGTATAGATATAGAAATAGAACAGCGAAAGACACTCATAAAAAAGTGTTGCATCTATGTTTTGTTGGGATCTAAGCACTGTGAACAGTGCTTATCTAACAGTGTCTACGGGACCCGTCTCTTACTTTACTGGTAAGAGACGCAGTTTTGTTTTAACTTTCCTGAAGTTCAAGTTCTGTGACGTAGTTACTCTAGCTGTTGTGAATGGAGAGAGGCTTCCACAAATTTTTAATTCTTGCAGAGTACGAGTATTTTCTTACTTCGATTCATTTGGCTTTCATCTTCCACTTGTGTCTTCTTGTCCTAATTGTCCTAAATTTAAAGAGGCTGTCCTTGTCTACCATATTTGTCTTCAGTAATTTGTATGTAGCGATCATATTCCCTCTTCTTCTCTCCTCTAAGGTTGAGAGATTCTTGTTTTCGCATCTTGCGCGAATCATGTGCTAGAGTCAATTATGGGACTTGCTCCCCTCACAAAGATAGATACACGACATTGCTTAACACCGGATATTCAGTGTGGAAATGTTTATTGAGACTCTTGTAATTTCACAGGGATGCTGAGCTGGACGGCAGCTTGGGCGAGGAAAAGGACAAACCAGATGTCGAAGACACCGCGCCAAAGTCCCCAGATTCACCCGTGTCTAATGATGCCAAGTTCATCACCATATGGACCTCATCACAAACCACCACCACCGTCACCATGCTCTACACCAACACCAGCACCACCATCCGCCTCTCCTACTTCTGCCAGGCGGGACAGGCCCAGCTTCCCACCTTCAGATGCGTTGGCGGAGGTTAACGTGTTGATGTTATTATCGTTAATGACTACGTCAGCACGCCCAGGCCCTACGCGGAGTCGACCTCCATAATAACTGTGACACTTGTTCTACTATTTATATTGTACATGATAATGTGAGTCCAAACAGTATAAACTATTAAGTTGATTTGTTTACTTTTATTGAGGTCAACTGAGTTAATGTTGTTGTTGTTATAGATTCAGCTACTCGGAACAAGTTCCAAGTAGCACGAGCTATGGTGAGCCCGTAGCTTACCTGGCACAGGAGCGGGGCAAATAACATGGGCTATAGTGAGCCCTTATTGGACTTACCTGGCACAGGAGCGGTGCTGTGAGTTAATAGCTGCTACTGTCTTATATAGAAGCAGAAGGTGTAGCCGGCTGTTCCCAGGTCTCTCTCCCTCTTCCCCTGTCTCCACTCTCTCATATCTCTATCTCACCTCTCTTCCACTCTTCCCCCATCTCCAACTTTCTCTCCTCTCCAAATCTCTCCCTCTCTCTTTCCTAGCCTCTACACCCTCTTTCTCAGAAAAATCATATAACGAACTGAAATTGCTAAATAAGTCTATAGACAACGTACCCAATAGTTCAGACTTCGTGAAAATCGCACGAGGGTAGGGAACGGGGTGAGTCAGATTCCAATATTTCTTAGTGTGGCAGACCCCGACTGGCCTATGACCCTTCCATACCTCACATGCTTCATGTGTCAAAGTTAGGCAAGATTAGCATCAGGCGTCTGGCCTCCGAAACAAGAAAGGAGAAAGGTGCACAGGACAAGTATTTAAGCAAACATATCTCAGCAAGTGGAGCCATGACACTGTGATGCTGACACTGAACGACCCACGTCTGAAAAGGTAAAAAACAAAGTGGGAATTTATTTACTGGAAGTGATATCAGCGTTTTCTAAAGTGATGAATTTGACAATTTTCACATAAAACAGACCTTGGCTGTGAACCTGGGGGACCCAACCAAGAATGTCCCCAATTGTGCCCCACAGTTCCTAAGGCCAGCCCCTCCCATCTGGACTGCTATATCCAAGTATGGAGCCCTCGCCTTCACGCTGTGCGCCTCCATCTGGAGACTTTACCTTCGACCATTAGGAACTGTGCTGTGAAAGTTCAACACAGAGGGACAAAAATCATCCCGGAACTAAGTCGACTCTCATGCCAGGAACGGTTGAGAGCCACAGGACTAATAACACTTCATACCAAACATGACAAGGCTGATCTCATCGAGAGGCTTAAAATGGTGAAGAAATTAGAAGACATTAACCCAGGCCACCTTTCCTGATAGGACGGTCCCTTCCATCAGAGCCCAGAAACCCTACCATCAAGGAACAGAGACCCTTCCATTAGGGACCAGAGATCCCTTCCATCAGAACCCAGGGACCCTACCATCAAGGACCACGGACCCTGTCATCAGTGGGGCCAGGGTCCCTTCCATGGGGAACCACGGATTGTGCTTTCAGTGACTAAGGTCCCTTCCATGACCCTGGTCAGGGAGGTTGAGGGAGGGAAGTCGTACCGCTCGCGCTCCGTTAAAATCGTGACATTAACCGGGATTTCTTAGGACACAGCCTTGGATTACCGATTACAGGCATAACAAGTGCATAGTGACCCGCTGGAAAATTTGAAAACAGTCATTATCAACGGAACTTTGTGTTAAATAGATAATAAACGGGAGACCACGGTGGGCCAGTGCATGAGGCTTTGTGTACGTGCGTGTATGAGAAAAAAAAATAGTGAACGGTGATTCGTGGAACAGTGAAGTGGAACGGGTACCACAACAACATATAAGTTGGAAGTGAAGGAAATCGTGCATAGAATATTATAAATATAGAATGCTAGAAATATAGAATAGTGGCAAGAGGCGGCATCAGTAGGCTGTTTCCACAAGCCACGCGAGGCCTACCCCAGGGCACGTCCCACAGGGATAAAATACGGAAATCATATAGTGTACTATGGAAATGTGAATCTAATAATTAGCAATAAAGTGAGTGAATACCATTGCAAGCCGGAAATTAGGCGGAAAATCCCTTGTAAGAATACAAGCAAAGAAAAATCAGTGTTATAATCGAGTAGCTGGAAACTCGTGACATCAACCTGGGACGACAAGAGGTCACCTGTACCGCACCGGGGANAGGCTCTCTGCTGAAATAATATAGTCACCAGCCGAACGTAGATCGCCCAAGGTCACTATATATATATAGAGCACCTTACCGGCTTGAGCCAAAGTGAGAGCATCGTCCATAACTTGGCTCTGTTGCCAGTGTATGATGGTGTGGTTGCTGGCCAGCTGGGCCGTCAGCAGCTGCCAGGTGAGGCTGTCTAATTCACTCGGTAGTAGCCTCGCTCTTGGAGGTTAACCAGGATCCAGTGTGTCAAGTTCGGAAGTCCTGTGGAAGGAAAAGTTAGCTATATATATTATCGACGGACCGGAACGTCGTCGTCTCTTCAATTTCTAGTATGTGGTTTGGTCGATATTTTTCAGCAAAGTATTGTGACTCTTCTTCGTCTACTTATATATTACCGTAGTTTTTCTTGTGTGATTTTACTTAATCATTTGTTAAATTATGGTAAAAGAATAGAGGAAGAAATTTATGATTAACTTATATAATTGTTTTTTATCTGTAAAAACTGTATGTTTATCCAAGGTTTGAGGACAGGAGCTTGTAGATAACCTCGCCCAACCTTGCAGGTGACTGGTGAGGGGTTGCGGGATGTGTGATAATCATAGGCAAGTCAGGGTGGGCCTCATTGCTCCCACTAAAGTGGAGTTGATCCCTACGGCGTCCCCCCCATGAATCGGTGAGACACACAACTCTTAAAACTGTGGTGTTGGTTCACACACACACACACCCACACACACACACCACACACACACACACACACACACCACACACCACACACACACACACAACACCCACACACGCACACACACACACACACGTACGTTACCTGGTATTGCTACAGGTTTTCTATCCTGAGCCATCCAGAGTTGGGGCTGGGTGTGTTGGAAGTCCGGCTTGACCTGGGTGGTGTAGGACACTGGCACCCACCAGCCTGGTTGACTGCTAGTGTTCGTCTCTCCCAGATAGAACAACTCCTGCAAGATGACACACTGAGTTACACACGGAGACATAATCTGAGGAGGTAGGAGGGGCAGGGGGCAGGTACGAGACAGCACCAATCATGAGTTTTGTCATTAAATATGACGTGATGCTGTGGAACGAGATCAATAAGCGGGGGGAAATATGGACGTGATGTGTATTGAATGAATATTTATAGAGAGACGTTCCATTGAGCGCATGTGCTGAGCATGTTAATGACACCTTCCTCTCTACCTGTCACAAGGCCCCCCCCCCTAATATTAGACTGTACGTGTGGTCGTTCTCCAACCTGTTGTCGATATAATATATAACATGTGTACTAGCTCATCAAGACTGTAACTTGCTTAGCTAAATGAATTTTGAGGGTTCAGTCCCTGAGCTTCATTATGTGCCTCTGTAACCCTTTTCACTACCGCCCACACGATGGGTATGGGGTGCATAATGAATTAAACTGAAAGCCAAACTGTTTCTCTCTACCGTCACAATCCTCCTACAGATCAGCCCGTACCACCATTATTTATATATTCATGCTTAAAACACGTAATATCCTGTGTAAAACACCAAGGAACTTACTAGCAACTATCTTCCCAAACCAAACCCAATTTAATCTTAAACTACCCGTCCTATCACTTAATCTTAGACATTAATCTTAAAATATCCGTCCTATCAATCACAGGAAGCTTCCGGAGTTACCAGTCAGGGAACACATGTAAAAAACATCCTTCTGATGATGTATTATTAAATACGAAAAGTACTTAAAGCATTCCTGTTTCAATTCTTCCTCCGTGGTCTGACACTGTCACATTTTTCATCACGTGTTAACTTTCGTGTTTTACACACATGTAAACAACACCACCTGTGTGAGGGTAGCACACGTGTCATTCCTGATCACGGTGATGACGGGGTATCCTGCCTGTAGGGTCCAGCTGTCCATGATGGCTTTGACGGACAGATCCTGGGGAAGACTTCCGTCCTCGTGGGCGGCCTGCGTCAGGTGCAGCCAAAGGTCATCCTGCTCTGCATTGCTCAACTGGCTGGTAAACACATCCATTGAAAGCTAATGAGAAATAGAGCACGTCACAGGTGCTAAACGACCATATATGCAAATTGTCGACGATCTAATTCAAATGAGCAACGGCCATGAATTCAAATGAGCAACGGCCATGATTCAAATGAGCAACGGCCATGAATTCAAATGAGCAACGGCCAGAATTCAAATGAGCAACGGCCATGAATTCAAATGAGCAACGGCCATAAATGCAAATGAGCATCGTCACTCTTTAAATGCCTGCCTCTTAAACGCTTCCAACACTACTGTAACATTTCAACTATTCAAATAGTGAAATCCAAGTATTACTTGAATATATAAAGAAGATTTGAGTATTCATGTAACATGTACAGTTTTCTTTTCCCGTTGAAGCGCCAGGAACAGTAAATGGGTTTATGTAGAACATACTATGACAGCTGATGAAGTTTAACTGCTCTTGGCTTGCATAACTCTCACCCATATTTATGCTAAGTCTATTGAAGCCTAGTATTGCCAACCCACACACACACAGATAGACAGGAGCAGACAGATACAACACACACACACCCACACACACACCACACAACACACCCACACACACACACACCACACAACACACACACACAAACACACACACACACACACACAACCATAGACAGCAGGGGACAGACATATACAACCAGATAGACAGTTAATCCAGATATAGAGAGTAGAAATAGCATTATTATATTATTTCCACATGACGTGAACTTACAAGGCAATTAAGGTAGCTGGTGACTCCCTCCTGAAGGTGCGCTCTGACAAGAAGTGTTGCATCATTCTTATAATAGAAGCCCCTGCAGGAGGAACGTTCAAGTACGTTTACCGGACAATAAATATATATCTCAAATAGATAGAGTAGCTTAGGTTATTTCTATCCCCCTTAACCCTCTCAACAATATTTTACATTTACGTCCAAAACATTTATTTTTCTAGAATTATTTATACATTGATAATGAATGTTAATACTATATGGGAATAAGATATATCATTTTATCATACAAGTTTGTGGCTAGTTAAGAAATGGATGATAAATAAAAGGAACATTGTAGCTATATAAAAGAATGAACATCTCACGAGGGGTCATTGTAATAATAAAAGTGATAGTCTAGATACACAATAGCCCATAGGCTGTTGTACATGGCATGTGGAAATTACATAATACAACAGCATAACAAAATTTCACCTTGTTATTCCGAAGTTAACTGATAATTGAAATTATACATAATTGCAAATGAAAATTAAGTAAATATATTTTCTTGTATATGTGCAGAGGAATAATTATATAAGGTTACAGAAATATAGCAGCAAAGGTGTACCTCATTTCTCAGTGAATAAGAAAGGAATAGGTCTTTAGGACAGACCTGGGTAAATACTGGTTCGGTGTTGATTTGTGGTTAGACATATTCTTGGGGAATATACACTGGGAGTTTACTGTAGTCGTGGACAACGTTGAGTCCAGTACACTGGTTGGTCAGTAAGCTATTGTAGTGGTCTTAATAATCCTCCTTAGGGTATAATAACCAATGTACCTGCAGAAGGTCTATTGGTCCATACGAGGCAGTTGCTATTAATATCCACCCAAACTCATTTTTATACATGTCTAACCTGCGCTTGAAACAGTCAGGCAATCCAGCGTCTTTTATTCATATATAATAATAATAATTCTTTATTTAGGTAACAGTACAAACATACAAATTGAGTTACAAGCAGAATGTTGGGTTTCTAGATAAAGCTTGTATATACTATGCCTAAAGCCACTAATACGCACAGCGTTTTTTTGTATTGTTATATAGCGTTTTATAAAACGCTATTTTATGTAACCCGGTAATGTCTCACAAAGCAACAAGCCTGTTTAAACCAGTATTTTCCCAGGCCTTTCCTGAATCTAAACTTATCCATTTGATATGCCGGGCGGTTAATAAGCCCCAAGACCCAAGACAACCCACAGCAGTAATAATCTGTACCTTTCTTGTAAGATATGGCATCAAATATCTGACTGATCTCGTCCGGATGGTTGACTGGTACACTGATGGGATGGGAGGACTGCAGACTGTCCAGTTTCAAGGCTGTGTACAGGCTATCGGTCACGAACTGGTCCATCAACCCCCATGTAGGCTCAGCCTGCACAACAAAATACAAATTTACATTCGACTGTAATATACACAAAGTAATTACCTACTGTAATTACACTGGACTCAATTTCGTCCAGTGTAACTGTGATATAATGTGTCATAAAGCTCAACATGCCTTTGGTTAGCTAATAAATACCTCTCGGTACTCAAACAATATGAGTTGGTTCCATAGACAAATAAGTTACTGACATAAGAGGTAATTGAAGTTAAAATACCAATAAAAGCTTCACCAGATATATCTGTGATACCTGAAGTTCAGCCTCCAGAACCTGAGATGTGATCACAACACTGAACCTGTAACACTGAAACCCTGGGGCCAGATTCACAAAGCAGTTACGCAAGTACTTACGAACCTGTACATCTTTTCTCGATTTTGACGGCTTTGTTTACAATTATTAAACAGTTAATGAGCTCCGAAGCACCAGGAGGCTGTTTATAACAATAACAACAGTTGACTGGGATGATTTCCTGCTTGTAAACTGTTTAATAAATGTGAACAAAGCCGTCAAAGATTGAGGAAAGATGTACACGTTCGCAAGTACTTTCGTAACTGCTTCGTGAATCTGGCCTCTGGGCAACACCACAAGTGACACGCCCTGTATCATGTGATCACATGTATCCACAACCAGTGACACACGATGTCACTTCCCAGGCCTCCGGAGAGTGAACATCTAGGAAGACTCTCAGAAGGACCATGGTGAGTTATAAATATACTTACAGCATTGAGGCCAACATAGCCCATGAAGGTAGCAAAGCCTTCCTTGAGCCAGAGATCTGACCACCACGCAGGGGTGACCAGGTTTCCGAACCACTGGTGAGCTATCTCGTGGGCCAGACGAAGCCCAGAGACTGCTTGTTGTCCACAGAGCTCTTCAAGGGATCATACAATAGAGCTGTTTCCCTGGAAGAAAGAAACAAAGAACGAATTATATTCATGGAGGTAATGAAGGGGAGGAGGCCGGGCCGTGTGAGCACTGAAAAAATAATAGGTATTAAGAATCACATTTACGATAAGATCGTGGCGAAAATAAAATGGTAGCGGTTCGTGAAATTGACATAATGTCCCGTTTTCTGTTTTGGGTCCTCTGCGAAATTAAGATAAGAGCTTAGATTAAGATAGTTCGACAGTTTCTTAACGTTTGGGAAACCTTAGGAGGACGGGGTGGTCACCAGCAGGGTGGTGTGGATGGTAAACTTATCCCTCGCTCAGTTGAAGGTTAATTCACTATTCAACACTATATTTATCAACCCGTCCTCAGACCAAGTCCATTCCATCCAGCGGTCGACCCCAGAGACGCATTCATCAATTTTAACATGTTCTTCATTCAAGACAGGAATTTTCTCAAATATAAATTAATATAATTTATCATATTGTACATATTTAGGGACAGTTTCATTCTTAATATATTGTATAAATATATTGGGGCACAATGATGCCACAGAGTCCAAAATTGTTCTAAGTAATGACTTTGTATAACAATGTTTATCTTCTTATTTTATAATAATAGCTAGATAAATGTAAACTCTTCTTAATTACGGGAATTTATAAGCAGAATCAAATTTTCTGCAGTTCCCGTGGTGCAGTGGTAACGTTCGCCCGGCGCTTCACCAGCGATTTAGCCTGAGTTCGTATCCTGGCCAGGGAACATTTACTGGGCGCCAGTCCTTAACTGTAGCCTCTGTTCACCCAGCAGTGAATGGGTACCAGGTTGTTAAACGATTTGGCGGGTCGTATTCCAGGGGAAATTAAGATTAAGGACCTGCCCGAAACGCTACGCGTTCTATAGTGGCTGTACAAGAATGCAAGAACTCTTGTATATATATAAATAAATACAAATATTTATCAAATCACATGTCCCAATACAACAGCAAATTGAATTCTTTTTACGTATTATACTACGTCTTCATATATAATCATAGTAATATACTTGCAATGTACACGTTATCATTTGAAAAATTCTGCTAGAATTTACCTACTTAAAATTATCTGTTAGATTAAGGACCTGCCCGAAACGCTGCGCGTACTAGTGGCTTTACAAGAATGTAAATACCTTGCTATGTATCCTCATAAACCCAATGTATCTTCTTGTATATAAATAAATAAATAAAATAAATAAATAGTAAACTCAATGTATATACAACCCTTGCAAAACAAACTTCACAGGCTAAAATATTTTTTTATTTTTATTTATTTATATATATACAAGAAGGTACATTGGGATTGTGATGATACACAGCATAGTACAGTAATTACATTCTTGTAAAGCCACTAGTACGCACAGCGTTTCGGGCAGGTCCTTAATCTAAGAAAATTTTAAGTAGGTAAATACTTGCACATTCATTCATTTATCATCATTTTCAACAAGATTTACCTGTACAAAATGAGTCCCCAGTTCTCCATGCCGCTAAATTTGAAGTCTGGTACACTTGACATGTCGAGCTTGGGAAGAGGAAAGGGAATACTGAAGTAATCCTCCAGATAGGTGAGGATTGCAGGAGCCGTGTCACGGACATATGTAGCCTGATCTAGGGCATCCTTCCGAGTCCATACTAAAATAACAATTGCTCAGTTATTGATCAGGAACATATTTTTATCATATATAGAATTACGTTTATTTTGATGCTTATGAATCTTATTTCTTACATACTAAGTACAATTGTATATGAATGAGCCAGTTGAGCTTTAATACATTATTTGTATAGTGAATTGTCGAGTGCAAAGCTTGATGAAAAACACCGAAGTAAACATCTTGAGCGATTCATATATGAATTGACTTTATTCCTAGGTCTTGCCTGTATATTTATAATCTCACGTGAGACATCATATGAGGAGAGTTGAGCGTGACCCACCTTTAAAGAGGGTGTGGTTGAGCGTTGATGAGGCGAGGTATGAGAAGTCACTGATGAGGAAGCCGATTAGATACGTCGACACCGGCAGCGTGGTGTTGAAGGTGTCCCACACCCAGCCCTCCTCACCCTCGCTGCAACAAAGGGCAATGCAATGGAACTATCGGGAGACGGGAGACATCTCCCGTCACGCAGGGTGCATTCGCACCTCCACAGATCTCCAGTATCAGCTCTTGATACTGATAATGGCTCAAAAGGGCCATCACTTGCGGGCTATTCATGCCCGTGCCACCTTTTGGGTGGCTTAATCTTCATCAATCAATCAACTATCAGGAGACAGCGCCAAACTATTGCGACTATATAGCACACGGAAGGGGTCAGGATAAGGATTTGGGATGGGACGGGAGAAAGGAATGGTCCCCAACCACTTGGACGGTCGGGGATTGCACGCCGACCTGCATGAAGCGAGACCGTCGATTTACCGTCCAGCCCAAGTGGCTGGGTACCATGAGTGAAATGAAACAAACAACAGTGGTCATTATTCTTGGCATGCTGCTTTATCCTATCTTGTCTCTATTCTGTAAAAACTCTAGGTTAATGACACGCCATATTTCAAACGTGACGTCTACGAGTGTTTATAATTGCTAATATTTCTAATAGCATTTAGCTTATGCCTACCCCGAATCAGCCTATGTCCATCGCGTACCCCAGACCAGTCCCCCCTGCAAATCTGGGTAAGGCTAGCCCCAAGCGTCTGGCCTCCAGCTTGAGACAGACACAGTAGAAATAGCCTAAACTACTCTATCCTTTTGAGATGTATTTTACCGTCTCAATAAACGTACATGAACTTGGACACACCCACACAGGCAGACAGGAGAGAACGATAATCCTTTAGGGACTGCCTGAAATAACAGCAGAAACCATGGCGGACCGCATACAAGTAGAGAGGGAATCAGTTGAAGAGCTCCTGTGGGCTACACCATCGAGAGGCCGAAAGAGATTTGGTAGAAATGTACAGGCTGGGGAAATTCCACATGAAAGGCTCACTGAAATAACAGTGACACCAGAAGAAGTAAAGAACTGGATATGACCAAAGCCGTGGGACCAGTCAAAATATACCCATGGATACTAAAAGAGGCAGCTGAAGCATTGTGCAGCCCACTTGCCATATTTAATTCCACTCTAGAAAAGGGAGAAATTCCTACCTGCTGGAAAATGGCTAATGGCATACCAATCTACAAGAAATGGGAAAGACAAACCGTTAAACTAGAGACCCGTATCACCCTTGAAACTTGCTAGAGAGACTGATCTGAAGCAGACTAGTAGAACACATCAACTTTGTCTCAAGGCCATAAATTAATATATTCCAAAATAAATAATTTTTAATTAATTCACATTCTTAAAAGAGTTATACAGTATCACAAACTAAAAAGTACTCGCAAATTATTAAAATTTCATTACCCAAGTTCCTGAATGGCCCCCGAAACTGTAATGAATGCTTACATGGGCTGAATCAATACTTACATGGACTGAATCAATGCTTACATGGGCTGAATCAATACTTACATGGGCTGAATCAATGCTTACATGGGCTGAATCAATGCTTACATGGGCTGAATCAATGCTTACATGGGCTGAATCAATGCTTACATGGGCTGGGAGTCTATGAGCGGCATATTGGAGAGAGCGGTCATGTTGAGCTGCCTGGCCAGGTGGATGTCGAAGGTGGCCTTGAAGCTGGGCTCGTCAAAGCTGGGGAAGGCTCTCCGCGCGTCCGTTGGCGAGAACTGTGACGCAGCTAAAAGCCTGAAAATGTTGGTAAACAAAAAGTTGGACAATGTTTGAAAACTTATATATTGTGGAAGAGTGGAAAATATTGACATGGTTGGATTGGTGGTGTCGTATGCCCTGATCACCTAGTAGTAAATAGGAATTAGAATACGGGATGCATCCTGGGGATGTGATCAGTAAATATGAAACAAAATAGATCGAGAGTCAGTATACATTAGACAACCGACGATTAGAAAGGCGGAGTCCAAGAGCTAACAGCTCGGTCCAGGATCGTTGTTATAGATTCAGCTACTCGGAACAAGTTCCAAGCAGCACGGGCTATGGTGAGCCCGTAGTGGACTTACCTGGCACAGGAGCGGTGCTGTCTCGGTCCAGAAGGCACAAATGGGTACATACCTGCACCTTCACGCACACACACGCATACCTGTTAGTTCCCTGAGCATCAGTGTAGACCGAGCGATAGAATCCAACCAGCTTGTCATTAAGGTGACCTTCAAACTCCATGTGGAAGGTGTAAGTACTCGAGGGCACCAACTCCCGCTCTAAGTGGGCCGTGTACAGCTGGAGTAACGGGTCAAAGGTCTGCCTCACCACCTTCAACCCTTCGTCAGGAGCAGCAACACCAACAACCTGCATGGAGGACAGAAGAAAATGTATATATGCTGCATAGCATTGTAAATGTCTGGCCACGTCTGTGGTAGAAAATAATAATAATAAAAAAAACCTCCTTACTCTCAACACTCTTTACACTGAAATACTTACCAAAAATATGTGTGAGACTTGAATTTAAAAACGTTATAAAGTTATAACATATGGATTAATGTCTTGCAAACATGCCAGTGTAATTAAATGCTTTAATGATAGTCAACTCTGTACAGTAATTTTTCTTAAAATGAAAAAATAAGTAACACAACTTTCAAATTTAATTAAATAACAACACATAGTAATTAAAAATATACATAGTAATTAATATATCCTGTTTATGGTTAAAATCTTAAAATTAAATCATTTCTTAAAATTAAAATTAAAATCTTAAAATTAAAATATAAAAAATAAATACAAAATACAATAAAATACTGTACTGTTAGTATGTCACGATATCAGAAATGTTACATTATGTTCTGATAATAATTAAGACATAAGCCAATTAACATGCTTAACATACACTCACTCCACACATTCTCATGTGCTACTTACATGTACACAACCCCTAAATGTTAACCTTGATCTGAACCTTTCCTTGAGAGGTGTAACAGAACACCAGAAATAAATATATCTTTGATATCCCCAGAGTCAAACTAAATCTGTGCATAAACTCCATGCAAATAAAAGGACCCAGTCTATGGAACTCCCTCCCTAATGAATTAAAATAATGTCCAACCTATGTCTTATTCAAAAGTAAAACCAAAAAGTACCTAATTTCATCCCCCATAGTTTCCTACCTTGTGCTTCAAACTCACACTACATCTTGTGCTACCTACTTCCCATATACTAGTACATACTTAAGACATATCTTCACCAGTGTAATCACCTCTGTCAATTTGTATTGTAGTTATATGTTATATAAAACCTTGCTACAATGTACCATTTCACCTTACCTGATATGTTAGGTTAAGGACCTATCCGAAACGCTATGTGTGTTAGTGACTTTACAGAATGTAAAAAAAATCGACAATACAACCAAAACAGACATAAAGCGGTCAGTTTATAGTATGAGAGCTTTAAAAATCAAATAGTAGTGACTTGTAAATAATTACTTGAGGAATCTAAGTCGTAAGTTTTTGTTCTGTACTTCAAACGTACAGCAGCATGAGGAGAGTAACTAAACATTCGAAGAATGTAACTTAATGTTTGAGGAATGAAGGCTAACAAACAATCCGAGAAATTGTATGGTATACTATGGTGGAGGACAGGAAGCCTGTTAAGCTTATCAAGGTTTCGCTGGCCAAGAGCGAGGCCATCCGCCTTGTCACCCAATCACTATTGGCCTTAACCTGACAGATCGATTGACAAGTTACGACATTAACTTAAAGAATAAGACTAAGCACTTGAGTAGTGCAGATTAGGAAACTTACACGAACGTACCACGCTGAAATAACAACAACGTAATTACCGTGACGGATTCATTCCTGGTAACAATGTCGGCCATATTGAGCACCACTTTATCTGTAGCCTTTTGGACCTTGAGTCGAATGTCAATGCTGCCATGGATGCTGAAATTTCCATTGATGAAGGGCTGTAATCTGATGGTGTAGTGAATCGGGAACAAGGTCTTTGGAAGGCGAGCAGAGCTAGAATTCCCTACTTTGTCATTATTTGAGGATTTAAGGAGTTCGTCCTCGACCAGTGGAACCGTTGATGACACTGCCCCTCCAGACTCTCCATCCTGAAAGATAAACATTAAATCTCAAAAACTTCAACTATATAGAGTTGCAATTGGAAATGAAATTATTTAGTAGTTAATTTCAACTGGGGTAACTTCATTATGCAAGGCAGTAACAGAGCGTGTGCCTTCAGCGCGCAGTATATCAAAGTGCAAGACAGCTTCATGCACTTGCGTCGGAAAGATGAGTTAAACAGCAACTTAATTCCGTCTGCAGTTGTGATGAGGTTTGAGGGTTTACCCACAGCCACATCCCGTTTATTGGAAGAATGTTAATTGGTGAAATACTCCTGCCATGTACAGTCTCCCACTGTCACTGCATTTCGCAATTATTTGTGTATTGTTGGTCACGATTTCTCTCGCTGTGTGTAGAAATGATGTGATCTTGAATGGGGACTTCTTATTGGTGCATTGGCAGACGCCTTTAAAATGTTGTCATCTAGTATATACTGCATCCTCCTATTTAGGTAGGAGGATCTGGCCAAGGGCGAGGCTATCCGCCTTGTCACCCAATCACTATTGGCCTTAACCTGACAGATCGTCCTATTCCGTCCTATATCGTCCTATTCCGTCCTATATCGTCCTATTCCTCATCCTCCTATTTAGATAGTACTTTTTGTTGCTATGAATCATCGTACATACATAGACGTAACGGACACTTAGTAAAATTTGGTACTATTCACATTATAGTCCAAAAAAATCAAGGCAAAATCTAAACTTAAATATTATTGGCCTAGTATAGCACATACATATACTACATTAGGCCTCAGATAGCGTGAATTAGGCCTAGGAAAGTTAGGTTAGGTTCGTTAAGTTTTTTTTTTTGCAGCATCAGTACACAAACTTTTCCGGTTTGTCCAAATTCAATAGTACCGATTTCTACTTTCTAATTGCCTTTTACGTCAATATATATACGATGGTCCTCGTCGTTACTGTAAGTACTATGTAAACCAGGATCACGGGCTGTAAATTGAGAGCAATGAGGCTGGCAGTCCCTATAAGTGGTGTTAAGTATTACCAATGATAACATTTCAATCAATTATGTCTTTCAGGATCCTTTCCAACGTCTTGTGAACCTTATAAAGTAACCTGCGAAAAAAAATAATTTGTAGATAACTATCACAAATGATAAAGAAATGTGCAATTATTTCTTTCAAAATGACCTGCAACCTGAAATTTTAGCCAGTTATTTCAAGTTTGCAAAGTGTAGGCAGAGCATACAGGTTTATATAACCTTTCCACCGCCGCCCATTGGATGGGTGCCAGTTCCATGATGAACAAATTAACAAACCCACAATTATGTTGGAGCCTCTTGTGGTTACGGACATTCCTTTCATAAAGTAAGAATGTTGTTGTTGATTTATTTACAGTATAGCTAAAAAAATATTTATTAATAGTTAACAAAATATAGAAAAAATAACCTCTGAATCCAGTAAAAGATATTACAAACTGTTATCTCTGGATTTGCGTGCACTAGGAAACTCTTGGTAAAACAGGAAAATATCTTCCAATATTTGTGAGTATATGAAGTAAAGGAAAGGAAATGAACTACGAGGCGAAAGCACCAAGCCATTACGACTATATTAGTCATACAGAGCTACAAAGTACCTCATACCGTTCACACTGAAGACATTGACAACATAGCACTCACAAATATAGTTTTGCAGTGTGTCCCCCAGCTCTTCTTTACATAATTTACAACTGGACTACTCACCATGGAGAGAGAGGGAATGGGAATCATTACCTGAAGGCAGCTGCCGTAAGTATTGATATTCCAGCCTAATGATGGCAATTCACACTGTCTAATGGATGCTTTGTGCTGTTCGTACATATATATATATAGTTCTCGGTTCTATACATACAACTTTATTCTTTGATAGAGATTGGAATACGTTGAGTTAAAACTAAAAAAAATCCTGTATTTTAATACGTGACAACATATATTACCAAAATTCTAAGGCAAATATCCAAAACTTAGCTTTTGTAGATAGTGCTTGCGAAGCATGCATATATATATATATATATATATATATATATATATATATATATATATATATATATATATATATATATATATATCTATTAAAGTACCGTACAGTATTGCAATCAGACGACAATTCTTGTAACTTGATTACATTTAAGACACATGGAAATTGTAAATCTCATTCACAACAAATGTAAATTCCTTAGCTTAAAAAAAAAAAGAAAAAAAATTGAGTTCGGTTAATGACCCCACCAGCGAGACATATTTCTTTTCCTAGTGTATATACCTCTGAAAAAGAGTACTCCAACTTAAATTACACTAAAAGTATAACTTCACTGATGTTATAAAGACACTTTAACAAATTTTCACTTACTTTCCGAGTGCCCAAGACAGGTTCCAAGACAATGGCAGCCAAGACACACGTTAATACCAAGATGGTAGTCTTCATCTCGAGAAGTTGCTTTTGTGTTGGAATTACTATGATTCTTTCACTTAGTTGTTTACTTTCTCATCGTCAACGGCAAAAGGTTCAATTTTGTTGAGTTACACGAGAGGATCAGTAGCAATAGAGGTTCCATGAGCTGTGAGTTGACTTGGCCGCCTGTAGAGTGCAACTGGTAGGTTGGGTCTGGTCTCAACAGGTATACATACTTCCCCGGGGTCCATGTATACTCCTCTCATACCTCTTTACACCCTCTTATCCGTGTATTACAATGCCCTATATGCATATATAATGTATGTGTGTGTGTGTGTGTATACATGTGCAAGCTCAAGTTTATATGGATAATTTTAATACAAATTCACTAAAATTGTTGATCGATACTAGTATATCGACGCGAGGAAAGCGATGTCTGGCAACTAACGCCAACACTGTTTTATAAAGGTAATATAATTTATAATTTTGGCGACTCTTATAACTAAAAGTCGCCAATTTCTTCCCTTTTAAAGTCACGATACTTACAAACTTGTAAAGTGGTCGCTGTAGTGACAGCCACACTCCACACCCATTAGACGACTCTCTTACCATGAATTGACCTGGATCAAGAGACAGCTAGAATATATTGATCAGACATCAAGGTTATCCTAGGTACTCATCTAGTTGTGCTTGCGGGGGGTTGAGCTTTGGCTCTTTGGTCCCGCCTCTCAACTGTCAATCAACTGGTGTACAGATTCTTGAGCCTACTGGGCTCAATCATATCTACATTTGAAACTGTGTATGGAGTCAGCCTCCACCACATCACTGCCTAATGCATTCCTTTTGTTACCTACTCTGACGCTGAAAAAATTATTTCTAATATATCTGTGAATCATTTGGGTACTCATTGTCCCCTTTTTCGTGTTCCACCCATGCTGAAGAGTTTGTCTTCGTTCATCCTGTCAATGCCACCGAGAATTTTGTAGGTAGTGATCATGTCTCCCCTTACTCTTCTGTTTTCCAGGGACGTGAGGTTCAGCTCCGTTTGCCTTTCCTCGTAGCTCATGTGTTCACTCCCTACTGCGGCTGGAGTGTGATACGTACCTGTAAGCTCTGTATTTTGCCAAAAAATGAATGAAAATATATATAATTAGTGCAATATAGCAACCAACAACCAGATATCCAAGCTTTAAACAGCCTCGTGTGAGGACGGGTTGTATGTGTGCCTCTGTAACCCTTTCCACTACCGCCCACAGGATATGAATGGGGTGCATAATAAATGAACTAAACTAACCTTGGCTTGGTAAACTGATGATACTGTAGGACAGGAAGAATAGTTTTTATTTATATACAAGAAGGTACAATGGATTTATGAGAGTACATAGCATTGATGTTTTTTTACATTCTTTCAAAGCCACTAACACACATAGCAGTTTATGATATAGCATAACATAGTTTATCATTTTTTTCGGGCAGTTTATAACATAGGCTTTCAATTTGGGTGGCGACATATATTTTGACAATTTCCTTATCCGTTATGACCTACACGGAACATATAGTATAATAAATAATATTATAAGATATGAACACGAATGTGAGTCTAAGATCATCAGCAAACTTCATGGGTTGGTCTCAATCAAAAACATTTTGTACACACACAGCTAGATCATGTTTATACCAGTTGGTACTAGCTAAGCAGCTTATACCAGTTCGTTAAGCTGGAAAGCCGATTAGTTTACATTCAGTTACTCTCTTAATTGTATGTTCAAAACAATTGCTCAATAGTTATCAGAAGACAATTAAATGATCAGGCATTTTTGAAATGGAAACAAAGAGGTGTTTATTACAGATGGAATTTTTTTATCGTGGCAGAGAACACCTGAAAGACAGATGATAGATAGACATACATGTTTTGTGTCCAATGTTTAAGGTAATCAGAGTAAATGTTAAAGTGCCTATCATAATTCCTCCTTTCCAGTTGTGTTTACAGCTTCTGCAACCATTAGTTATTGGTGCTTAGTGTTCAACATTTAGGACAAAGCACACGTCTCGTTGTCAACTATAGCATGGCCACATTCAAACTTAATCTATATCTATGAAAGAATATATTTGTCCAAGGCAGGAGGCCACACCCTTGGGGGCTAGCCTTGTGGACTTTTGCATGGTGATTTGCGATTGTATCTCGAGTGTCATAGGATGGGCGGGGTCGACTTCCAATGCCACACACAGAGGAATACAGGCCCCTTTTATATCAACCAATGGCTCCCATGAAATGGCTCAAATTGCAACAACCAATGCCTCCTATAAAGTAAAATGAGGGTTTAATTGTCCATAGAGTTCTCCACAGCTTTTTACACACCAACGTAATAACACCGTTGTTACAACATTGCATCAAAGTAACGAGTGTATACACAATTAATATACCTGGGAAGCACCATTTGAGACAAATATAGCAGTTATTTCTCCAATATGGTTTTGCCGGTACTTATCAAGTTTATATCGCATATTATGCTATAAGATAGCAATACCATCATATACAGGGGGGTCTCCAGGCTCTGAACATCATCAGACATGCCAGTGCTGGGAATGTGGAGGTCCATCTACAGTTTTGCAAAGATTTTTGCCAATAATCATGCAGAAAAAGAAATTCACACACACCAAAATGCTTCTTGTCACAGTCATACAGTCAGGGTTTGAACCCCACCACAATTAAATGTAACTGTGATGGGTTAAAATGTAACTT
The DNA here is from genome assembly GCA_020271785.1 of Procambarus virginalis. Lineage (NCBI taxonomy): Eukaryota > Metazoa > Arthropoda > Malacostraca > Decapoda > Cambaridae > Procambarus > Procambarus virginalis. Next base: position 8,795,217 of record WNGS01169498.1, read on the forward strand.
TAAATGTCTTTACAATCTTTCTATCATACTCGCCTTCTCTGAGACCACATAGTAATGTGAACTCTTGAGCATTTATAGGCCACTAGGTGATTAGATTCACAAACTCTTTTTCTCGTTGATAAATTGATGATATCTGTGCCTAAGTTCAGCTAAACTCCAGCACATTACAAATTTGTCATAATGAGTTGCATTGAACTATCGGGATGATAAGTCACTTACAATTAATTTGTTAGTTGTGCTTAGTGAGCAAGTCTCTGTGAAGGTAGTGCAAAGTTTATCCAAGGTCATAGGTGAGTAAGCACTATCAAAAAGCACAATGGGTCACAGTGGAGTGCATCCTTACCTTGAGGATACCTTGAGGTGCTTCCGGGGCTTATCGTCCCCGCGGCCCGGTCATCGACCAGGCCTCCTGGTTGCTGGACTGATCAACCAGGCTGTTGGACGCGGCTGCTCGCAGCCTGACGTATGAGTCACAGCCTGGTTGATCAGGTATCCTTTGGAGGTGCTTATCCAGTTCTCTCTTGAACACTGTGAGGGGTCTGCCAGTTATGTTCCTTATGTGTAGTGGAAGCGTGTTGAACAGTCTCGGGCCTCTGATGTTGATAGAGTTCTCTCTCAGAGTACCAGTTGCACCTCTGCTTTTCAACGGGGGTATTCTGCACATCCTGCCATGTCTTCTGGTCTCATGTGATGTTATTTCTGTGTGCAGGTTTGGGACCAGCCCCTCTAATATTTTCCACGTGTAAATTATTATGTATCTCTCCCGCCTGCGCTCAAGGGAATACAGATTTAGGCTCTTTAGTCGGTCCCAATAGTTTAGATGTTTTACCGAGTGGATTCTAGCAGTAAAGGATCTCTGCACGCTCTCCAGGTCAGCAATTTCACCAGCAGTGAAAGGGGCTGTCATTGTGCAGCAGTACTCCACTCTAGAGAGCACAAGCGTTTTGAAAAGTGTCATCATCGGTATAGCATCTCTAGTGTGAAAAGTTCTTGTTATCCAACCTGTCATTTTTCTTGCAGTTGTGACGGCTACTTTATTGTGTTCTTTAAAGGTAAGGTCTTCCGACATGAGTACACCCAGATCCTTTACATTGCCTTTTCGTTCTATGTTATGATTTGCCTGAGTTTTGTACGTGGTTTCAGTTTTTATATTTTCATTTTTTCCATAGCGCATGAGCTGGAACTTGTCTTCGTTAAACACCATATTATTTTCTGTAGCCCATAGAAAGACCTGATCTACATCTGACTGGAGGTTCGCCGTGTCCTCTATGTTGCCTACTCTCATGAAGATCCTAGTGTCATCTGCAAAGGATGATACAGTGCTATAGGTTGTGTTCTTGTCTATGTCCGATATAAGGATGAGAAAAAGTACTGGAGCAAGCACAGTACCCTGGGGGACTGAGCTCTTAACGGTTGACGGGTTGGATTTTATTTTGTTGACTATTACACATTGGGTTCTGTTGGTCAGGAAATTGTAGATCCATCTGCCTACTTTTCCAGTAATTCCTTTTGAGCGCATTTTATGGGCAATAACACCATGGTCACATTTATCAAAAGCTTTTGCGAAATCTGTGTAAATTACATCAGCGTTTTGTTTGTCTTCCATAGCATCTAATGCCATATCATAGTGGTCCAGCAACTGCGACAGGCAAGAGCGCCCTGTTCTGAAACCATGTTGTCCGGGGTTATGGAGATGCTGTGATTCCATGTATTTTGTGATCTTACTTCTTAGCACTCTCTTAAAAATTTTTATGATGTGCGATGTTAGTGCTATCGGTCTGTAATTTTTTGCCTCTGCCTTATTTCCTCCTTTATGAAGTGGTGCTATCTCTGCTGTTTTTAGTATATCAGGAATAACGCCAGTATCTAGGCTTTGTCTCCACAGAATGTGAAGGGCCTGCGATAGTGGTTTTTTACAGTTCTTGATGAATATGGAGTTCCAAGAATCCGGGCCTGGTGCGGAGTGCATAGGCATACTGTTTATGGCTTCTTCAAAATCCAGTGGGGATAGGGTGACGTCTGATATATGATTTGATGTTGGTATCATATCCATGAAAAATTCATTTGGGTTATCGATCTTTAGTGCGTTTAATGGCTCGCTGAAGACAGAGTCGTATTGCTTCCTCAGTAGCTCGCTCATTTCTTTGTTGTCATCGGTGAAAGTTCCATCTTCCTTTCGCAGGGGCCCGATACTAGATGTGGTTTTTGATCTTGATTTTGCATAGGAGAAAAAATATTTCGGGTTTCTCTCTATTTCACTGATGGCCTTTTGCTCTCTTTCCCTCTCACTGCCTCTCCTGCAGTGAGAGAATGGGGGACAATTTTGCTGCCAGCTGTAGCTTACATCATTGTGCAACCTAAAATCTTGTGAGCAGTAGGACATAAGAATTAGAGGGCACATAAAGTGTTAATCTAACCTCAGTGGCCATCTGACTTTAAATGTTATAATTTATATATATAGTATTGTCACGGTAATCTCCCTTGGAAGGAGATTAAACCCATTCCATCATCACCTATTCTACCACACCACGTCTGCATATTCAAGAATTTACAGCAAGAACAACAACTAGTGCTCAGACATCTAGACAGCAGTCTACTCTCCAGTACCCGTGACCCCCAGCACACCTGGTGCCCACAAGCTCACGCCACCGGCTGGGAACAAGCACTCTGCTAGTTTGTCTCTGCCACACCAGCGCCACCTACATTGGTCAAGTTCCATATAAATAGAAGCCAGCCAACCACCACTAGCAGAATACTCTCTACATGCTGGACCTACCCTCACACTACCTTGTGTGGTGGTAGATCTATGCAGCCTGACATACAGTATTTTCAGCACCATTTTATTTCATGTTCTCTTACCTTAAATTGTCTGATTGTTTTGTTTTGATTGTTTTGCAACCTGTAAGTCAAATTTTTAAGGAACTATTTTTGTTTGATTTGTTAGTTAATTTTTTCATATTAACGTATTCAAATTTTTCATTTTTGTTTTATCCTGCACTTCCCACACCGTGAAGAAGTAAACTTATTTTTCTTTTATATATATATATATATATATATATATATATATATATATATATATATATATATATATATATATATATATATATACTGTATATATGAATTACTAAAATTAAGGACTTCTAATTTACAGTTCTAACGGCCAAATTTTAGATAGTTAACTGGTGCCTTATTTACAGAGCCATTGGCTGCTAAATATGGTATTGAGTATAGTGTCTGGTACACAGCCAGTATTATGCTTGTTGTGATGAGCCTGGCTTCGCTAGGTCAGCGGTTACATTTTCCCTTCACAGAATTAAATGCCTCTGTTATGCAGCATCCAGTCAGAGCTAGTGACAGTTGCAAACAGTCAATGGCAGCCATGGTAAAGTCAGTCACAAATCCCAGTCAGGCATTTAGTCAAGTCAGTCATAACTAGTCAAAGGCAGTAAAGCACAGCTGAGGTAGCAACCAGTCAGTTTGTACACTCACAAACCCAATGTGTTAGCTTTCAATTTTTAAGACTGTTGGAGTATAGCCAATCCTGAGGCAGCTAGGCCTATGACATCATTGCCAGAGCCAGCAGTGGCTGCTCTCACGTGAAGCATAACCAGTTTCTCACTGACCTAAGTCAGGGTAGGACCTTGTGGCTTCAGAACTATCTAATTTACCTTATTCAATAGTCCTGTGAAGCAATCTACAGTGAGTCTCTCTTCAGTCCCAAGCAACAACCAATAAAGTACCAATAAATAAATATGTGCTAATATAAATTAGGTTACAATAAATTTGGAATATTTTACATAAATACAACCAAAATACATAAATTGGATTTTATTTATATACAAATTATGTACAAATATATTTTTACAAGTATGTAAACATTTATCTTGAAGCACTCCAAAGAATTCTTGTGCTGTACATTTTAATAACTAAAAACAATGAAAAAATATACATAAAATGCTTTAAACTTTTAAATAGATCCCAGCATGCATAATTGAATGGAACAGGTTTAAATGGCATGTCACAATGCTAAAGACACCATAAGTTACGTTATGATAAATTGTGTACAAATTGAATAATTGTGGTAAAATATGCTGAAGAACAAGAGTTGGACAATTATATAAAAAACACACTACTAAGTCTACTCTAAATTTATTAGTGTCCACAGATATTCAAAATGATTTTACTATAAACAGTCACTGTAGCCTTTACACTATAAAAATTAGTTACGTAGAGATCGTAAAAAAATAATCATAACTACCATACAGTACATAAATGAAAGAACCTACACACTTACTTATCAGAGCAGGAGAAACAAAGCTTTTAGTCCTGTGATTATTCAGTGCATGGTGCCCAGTCTACCTTGAGATGGTCATATGGGTCATTGGCCCCCAATAGCAGTCTTTCACCAGCATACAATCAGTCAGGCTGTTGATGCTCACAGCTACCTGCAAACACACAACGTAACGGTCCAAATTGTTACCATATTACAATGTTAAAAAGCTGTTACATCTTATGAAGTTTTTATGGCATGTTAGAAAGTTGTTCCAACTTGCTAGATACTTGTTAAGTGTTAAAAGTTGTTTGAACGTTGTAGCAACATTGTAGTTTCGTCGTGTGTTTGGCAGGTTCAATGTAAGCACTACCATCTGGCCGACTAGGGACTGTTCAAGTGGCACATTACGTCATGAAGAAAAATAAGGCTTAGTTTATCATCCCCAATAATCCAGCATTTGAAAAAGAGGGGTATTGGATAGTCTTGGCAGTTTTTGTTCACAGAATTATCCAAATATTTGAAATCCATTAAGCATTTGCAAGAAACTCCAATTGTAGAACAAAAAGTGACTTATCTGCTTTATTGTCTATTTGTGATTCGGTTGTATTTTAACATGTGGCACAACTTGCATTAACAAAAGTAAAAATACTATTCACCTATTTCTACAAATACATTACTATGAAATTAACCCTGTAAACTATAGGCCTAGCAATAATGTTTGAGGTTCTTACAACAAAATAGTCAAAACCTTAAACTGAGTATCCCTCAAGTAGATTAAAATTAAACAATGCATACAATCTTATAATTCACACAGAAATTTTAATTTCAATCAATATAAATACACAATAAACAAGATGCCACTTGTACAACATCCCAGTTTGGTGCCTTCTATTGAAAATTACTTACTTGTACAACAGTGGACAACCACAATGTTAAGGTACTGTACAATTAGTTTTTATCTGAAAGCAAATCGGAGTCTTTCAACGTCACTGTGTGCCTTTTTTCTCGTCTTCATCTATGATGTACTGAAGTAGGTCATTAAGCCCTTCAAACTCTGTCCTGCTTTGGGGTGGATTGTTCTTGGGTATTTTAGGTAAAATATTTCCAGCCTTTATTCGGAACTCTTGAAGCTGAAAAGTGCGAGTATTATGCAAATGCATATATTTTATCAAATTTTTTCCCTGTTTCTTATACTATACTCTACAATTACTTCTAATGAAATCCGACAAAATGTTTATCTCTTAATTAATGTATTATCAGAATTTTATCAATACAGTATGCTATAAAAACAATTTAATCATCCATTATTTATTAAACAAAGAGGTACAGTACTTAATAAATTTAAAAGGTGCTGAGTATACTCACATCTTTAACTCCCATAAGTTTCCAAATGCCAAAACAGAGCACAGAAACCCCACCAACAGCATACAGTGTGGCCCGTCCAAGCGCTCTCATTGCCAGAGCTCCGCCAGCTTCACGCATTTCACGTGTTCCCATAATGCCCTTGTTAAACATATCCGGGTCCTTCTTCTTAGCCATTCCCAGGGTCATACCAAATCCTCCCAACATTGACATGCCAGCAACTCCAATCAGGAATGCTGCAGCTGTCAATGTAAATATTAGTATGTAATTATCCTGGGTGCCAAGCCTGTATGACTACTGCACTTCAGTATTCAGCTCAATTCAACTTATTTAAATATTAGATTTATTTGATGCATATACTGTACCTACAAAACTGCTAATTACTGACTTTATTTGCAAAATTCTAGGATGCTGTAATACAATAATTATTATTAAGCTTAGCTAAATGCATTGTTTATAAATTCTGAAAAGTTCTGATCTTTAAATATTCTGCAGTCATTAATGTGTACACACACACTACAGTACAGCCTCAATATAATGGAAGCTTTGAAATTCTGTAAAGATTTAGTTGCCAGGACAGTATTTGAAAGTCCTGAATGGTTACCTAAGAATTCACATTTATCACAAGCCAATTCTTTTTCTTGGGGAGTCCCTCGGTGGCTCTCTGTAGCTATCTTACGAGATTGCTCCAACCTACATGTAACATCAGTTACACGAGTTCTGTTTGGCCTACCAGGGACTAGCTTCAGAACCTGGTCGCTTCATACAAGGCACAGAGAGCAAATGACATTCCGCCATTTCACTAGGAAAGCATCCAGAAAGTCAGTGAAGCTTTACTGCTGGGTTGTTGCCTGTTATCCTTATCCTTACCCAGACCTACATATAATACCAATGTCGTGACACAAATGAACTCACAAATGGATGAAAAGGTATAACAAAAGAGGATATTAATATGGTATTAACTATATTAACAAAAAATAAAAAAAAAAACTACGAACACAAACTGGATAAGTTTAGGTTCGGAAAAGACCTGGGAATATTCTGGTATGGAAACATTAATGTTCATTTTAAGAACATTATTGGTAGCATAGTAGAAATGTTATCACTGGATTCTTTCAAGCACAGTTTAGACATTGTATATGAGAGAGTTTCGTTGAATATAATAATAATAAATAAATTTTTAATCAGGAAACGTACATACATAGTTGATTTACAAACATAATGTTGGATTTATAGATAGAGCTATTACATACAATACCTGAAGCCACTAATACGCATAGCGTTTCGGGCAAAATAGCAAAATATAGACAGAAGCTCTGCCCAGGGCTCAAACTAGGGTTCTTTGTGAGGTGAATACATCACCACTTCTCTTTAAACAAACCAAACTTAAAGTTTTAATTTAAATATATAATTTAATATATAAATGCCTGAAATGCTATGCATGTTAGTGGCTTTGCAAGAATGTAAAAATATCACTAAATGTAAATCTCACCAACCCATTGTGCCTTGTAAAAAATAATATTATTATTATATTAATATATATTATATACATACTGTGCGAGATGTGTGATGCCGCTATGGTATAACTGTTAACTCTGGGAATCTATTTGGATACTACTGAATTTTCTTGGTACCAACTCTGCTGCCACTGCTGCTGTCAAGTTTCTCTATACTCAAAAACACAGCATAGATAGTCATGCGAGATCCAAAATAAGAATACAAGTCCCTTTATACATAGCACGGTTCGCCAATGGATTTTAAAATGGACCTAACTTTACCTTACCTAACCGAGCCTAACCTAATATATAACAGCCTAGCGATACGTGTACTTTTGACATTCAGAAGACGAACTTTGTTGAATCGTCTCGTGTACAATTTGACAATAACCCTATGACAAAGGGACTATATGAGTAAAGAAATTGAAATCGAGTTAAGGTAAATAGGTTTCAAAGCCATTTGCGAATTTTCTTGTGTATGAACTGACCTGTAATCCAGGTGTGGAGCAAGCCAGGTGTGTGCCCGAGACACTCCAGAGGTCAGTCTCTGGGCCCTGAGGCTGGTGGCTAACTTTCCGGTTGTATTTATTTATTTATATATACAAGAGTTGTTACGTTCTTGTACAGCCACTAGCATGCGTAGTGTTTCGGGCAGGTCCTCAATCCTAATTATTCCCCGGAATACGACCCGCCGAATTGTTTAACAACCAGGTACCCATTCACTGCTGGGTGAACAGAGGCTACAGTTAAGGACTGGCGCCCAGTCAATCCTCCCCGGCCAAGATACGAACCCAGGCCAAATCGCCAGCCGAGTGTTTTACCACTACGCCACGGGGACTTTGCCTCTTGAAGCAAGTCCCAGCTGTGTCTGGGGTACAAGTGACAGGGATGATCAACCCAGCGGGTTTTCTTCCTATTGGGGTGTTGTACACTGTTCACATCCCGAGTAACATAGAGCATCAATGTACACCTTGATATCAGGCAGGTGGGGATGAGCACTTACACTTGTACTTGAAGTTATCAGAGTGACTGTGAGCCTCGTCAGGGTGTTGGGAGAGACCTACAGGAGGAGGAGCAGCCTCGGCAGCCATGGCCTACAGCAGCACATGGGAGAGTAACTTGTGGACACTCTCCCTCACCTCCCTGCCTCTCCCCTCCACCCTTGGCCACACAGGTGACAGTGCAACACCGTGGAAGCCTCAATATGACCTCCCTCAGTTGGTCATTGTTGGCGTTCAGTCCCTGAGCCCATTAATGTGCCTCTGTAACCCTTTCCACTACCGCCCACAACATGGGTATGGGGTGCATAATAAATGAACTAAACTAAACTAACTCAGTTGGTTTGTAAGTGGGATTGTTATAACAACTAGTCCAACACTAGTTACAATCTATATCAACTCCACTCTATTTCTGTATATTATTTTATCCTGTAATCGAATTTTAGTCTTCAAATAAAACTCGACATGAAAATTTAACTCCCACGTACTAGCTTATATTTAAATAATCAAATACTCAAAAAAATATTAAATCTATCCCTGAAATGCTTTAATTAATTAAACCAGCAAAAAAGGACTGAAATTCAGTCACGCTACTTTAATTAAATATATGTACTCTAAGTCCAGTTTTCCTGTGTAAATGTGTAGGATCTTTGTGTTTATCCAATTCGTACCCGTTATGTGTAAGTATACTGAGGTAACCCTTTTGTGGAACGGTAGTTGACAAATTTAACCTGTTAACCTAATATAATGTTTTCAGGCGCTGGGAATGCGTCTTCCTGGGGGTTCCCAGAACTTGATGACGTCACTGACAGGCGCCAAGTAAACGAGGCCCAGAAGATGATGACGTCACTGACAGGCGCCAAGTAAACGAGGCCCACAAGATGATGACGTCACTGACAGGCGCCAAGTAAACGAGGCCCAGAAGATGACGACGTCACTGATAGACGCCAAGTAAACGAGGCCCAGAAGATGATGGCGTCACTGACAGACGCCAAGTAAACGAGGCCCAGAAGATGATGACGTCACTGACAGGCGCCAAGTAAACGAGTCAGCTGTTCTCATGCAAAAGATGATGACGTCACTGACGTGTGTTCTAACGTGCATTTTGTAGCTTGATGGAAAAAATATATCACTATATCAACATTATTAACATTGATTCAATGTTCCATCAACATCGTTTCGTTTGTTATATGCGTTATAAGGTTATGTGAATTCAATTTCTTTCTTTATTATGTTATATGAGTCAGTTGAAAATCTAGTTGGAATTTTTTTTAAGGAACAATAAAAGGACCATTGAGAAGGTGTCGCTTTCCTGTCTTCATAGAGGCCACTATAAAGATATATATAGTGGTACTCAGGTAAATTTAGGTAAGTATTTAATGCAACTATATATATCGATGAGAGCTAGGCCCCAAATTAATAGGCGACATTTTAATTGGTGGGCTAATCCGTGGCACTACAATGTGTGTATTTATCTACATTTCCATGCAGGATTGGGGCTCCAACCCCTCGTTTGAGAGAAAATATGAAGGTTAAACTGTAGACAATTGATAAATATTGCAGTAATTAGTCTAAGAGAGTATAAGTGGCGGGATTCTGGGCCGGGTGGAGCTGAAGGCGCTCAGGGCGCCGCTTAACACCTTCTCGACGCTCCAAGTGCTCCCGGATCCTTATTTACCTTCTAGCTCTTGTTTATATTATTAACATTAAGAAAGGTGTGTGTGTGTGTCGAGGTAATCCTCAGGAAATTGGCCCATACGTTGCACTAGGAGAGGAACCCAGTAGATATTAGCTGTGAGAAGATGGAGTTGGTGGTGTACAGTGTGATGGTGTTGAGCTGGTGTGTGTCTCAAGTGGCGTCACTTGACGGATATGATATATGTAAGTAGTCTGTCCCATCACTTGGTCCACTTGTTGATTTGACTCCCACATCTTTGGACTAATTAATAATAATAATCTCTTGCAGTCATCGGGAGGATAAACCTTCATGCAAACTGTAAGTATCACGAAGTAGAAGGTAATAATAATAATCATTTTATTTACAAAAAGGTACATTGGGTTGGTGAGATGACCTAAGATTTCTGCCCGAAACGCTGCGCGTACTAGTGGCTTTACAAGATTGTAAATACTGTACTATGCAATGTATTCTCACAAACCCTTTGTAGCTTCTTGTATATATATATAAATAAATAAAAATAAATAAATTGGTTGCCCGAAACGCTGTGCGTATTAGTGGCTTGTATGTACTAGCTCTATCTATAACAGTATATAACTCATCATTGATGTATGTACTTTTCCTGAATAAAAAATTTAATTTTAATAATTTTTTATTTAATTTTAATTTAATTGGTATTTTTACAGTCCTGCATAGCCGATTATATTGGAAGTACCATAGTTAATTAACCATTGCATCTCTTGTACTCATTTTGCCACTGCTTGCATCCCGAGATATGCCAGTTTCGATCAAAATACATGTACCGTACTGTAGTTATTATTTGCATCCATAGTTCCATTTTTATGTAGAAGGTTTTTAATATAGATTTGAAATTTACAGATCATCTTGGCCAGAACCTATGTGAAGGCGATAACGATAAAGAAACCATAACCATTGGACCCTGGAAAGCAGCCATAATAAAAGTGGGCCACTTAAAAACTAAAGATGGCTTACCAGTAAGCCATAAAATACATAAATGCAAGGTTTGTATATTAAGTTTCACATGTTGCCATACAATAATGTTTCTGAAATTTGCATTGAGGAAGTGAGTGAGCCAAGCTCATTGTCCTGGATGAGGACAGTCCTTTCTTTGGCTAGCAGATACGTCTTATGAACTGTTACTATGTCTTTTGAACACTTAATGGGCATATAATATCATGTTATTAATTTTTTTTTAAATATTAAATAATTATTTGATTAGAACATAACATAAGAACATACGAACAAAGGCAGCTGCAGAAGGCCTATTGGCCCATACGAGGCAGCTCCTATTTATAACCACCCAATCCCACTCATATACATGTCCAACCCGTGCTTGAAACAATCGAGGGACCCCACCTCCACAATGTTACGCGGCAATTGGTTCCACAAATCAACAACCCTGTTACTGAACCAGTATTTACCCAAGTCTTTCCTAAATCTAAACTTATCCAATTTACACCCATTGTTTCGCGTTCTGTCCTGTGTTGATACTTTCAATACCCGATTAATATCCCCTTTGTTATGTCCATTCATCCACTTGTAAACCTCTATCATGTCACCCCTAACTCTTCGCCTTTCCAGTGAATGCAAATTAAGCTTTGTTAATCTTTCTTCATATGAAAGATTTCTAATTTGGGGAATTAACTTAGTCATCCTACGCTGGACACGTTCAAGTGAATTTATATCCATTCTATAATATGGCGACCAAAACTGAACTGCATAATCTAAATGGGGCCTAACCAGAGCAAGATATAGCTTGAGAACCACACCAGGTGTCTTGTTACTTACGCTGCGATTAATAAATCCGAGTGTCCTATTTGCCTTATTACGAACATTTATGCATTGATCCTTTTGTTTTAAATTCTTACTAATTATAACTCCCAGATCCCTTTCGCAATCCGACTTCGCAATCTCAACACCATCTAGCTCGTATCTTGTAACTCTATCATCATTACCTAGCCTCAGAACTTTACATTTATCAGCATTAAACTGCATCTGCCAGTCCTTTGACCATTTCAAAACCCTATCTAGATCAACTTGAAGTGATAGTGAGTCCTCCTCCGAATTAATTTCCCTACCGATTTTCGTATCATCGGCAAATTTGCAAATGTTGCTACTCAAACCTGAATCTAAATCATTTATATATATTATAAACAACAGAGGTCCCAGGACAGAGCCTTGAGGCACTCCACTTACAACATTTTCCCACTCTGACTTGACTCCATTTATACTAACTCTCTGTTTCCTTTGGTATAGCCATGCCCTAATCCAGCTTAATATAGCACCCCCAATACCATGAGCCTCTATCTTTTTAATCAGTCTTTCATGTGGCACTGTATCGAAAGCTTTGCTAAAGTCAAGGTACACAACATCACAATCCTTACCACTATCAACTGCCTCAACTATGCTAGAATAAAAAGATAACAAATTTGTTAAACATGAACGGCCATTTATAAAACCATGTTGCGACTCAATTATTAATTTATGTTTTTCAAGATGAAGACGAATTTTATTTGCTATTATAGATTCGAGTAACTTTCCCACAATAGATGTTAGGCTAATTGGTCGATAGTTAGACGCAAGTGATCTATCTCCTTTCTTAAAAACTGGTATCACATTAGCAACTTTCCCAAACTCTGGCACTCTGCCTGACTCTATTGATTTATTAAATATGATTGACAGTGGGTCACAAAGCTCCTCTTTGCATTCTTTCAGCACTCTGGCAAACACTTCATCCGGCCCTGGGGATTTGTTTGGTTTGAGTTTTACTATTTGTTTAAGAACATCCTCCCTGGTAACTGGTAAACTCGTCAACCTGTCCTCGTCCCCACCCACATAATTAGGATTATTATTATGATAATTAGGATTATCAACCAATTGATTCTGGGTACTGTATTAATAATAATACTGTACGTTAATTACATTTATTTACATGCTAGCTTTCTGAATGGTACAGTTATCTGTTTACAAAAGTTTGAATACTGTGGTTATGTAAGCAAGTTCTGGTTTGCATAAGTGAGAAACTTAATTTCTTGGACCAACTTTTGAGACAAGAAAATCACCCTTTTGGTCCACTATGAGTGGTGCTGACAATAAAACCCAGCCAATAATTGTTTAAATCATCATATAATGATAACCTCATTACCCCTATGAATCAGCATATGATGATAACTAATATTTAAGTGCAATAAACTAGTTGGTGTAAAATATACTAACACTTCATCAAAAAATAATGGTGTGTGAGGAAGACATTGAGCATTACAGTATCTTGAAATGATTAAGTGTAGCAGCACCAAAACTTTGTATGTCCTGTTGCCAGGGAATACTCTCGGTACTGTAGGTGAAGTGTCAGTTGCAAACATTAACTCCCAAGAGTTAAGAATCAAATGGTGTCAATGAACTTTGCTTATATTAGTACTTTTTCCAACAACTAAACCTATCTATCTATTATTTATTCTGTACATTTTCAGGTTACTGCAGAAAGAAAAGAAGATTTTGGTCTTGCTGCTGTAATTGAAGAAATGAAGATTCAGGCAAAAATTGACAAAGGAACCAATGGCTGGGTGTGTGATGGGGATTATGTTAAGGTAAATTCCAGTTCCTGGGAGTGGGAAGGGAAGGTAAGGTGGGGGGGAGGGCTAGATAAAGAAGGAATGAGATATGTAAAAAAAAAATTTAGAGTGTGGGGGGTAGAATGGAGGAAAATACAAAAGAATAAGAAACGTTTTAGTAACACTTGGGCTGCCAAGGGAAGTCTGTAATTATTTGGCAGGATATAGGGGCGAGAGTTCCAACATTGTATAGCTGGCATGTAAGATAAGAATAACTATGCCCAAGTATGCACTTAAGTTATTGTTTACAGGGAAAATGAGCTTGGTAAAAAGCAACACGAGTAAAGTTCTGGTATTTATTAAGCGGATGTATTAGGAAATATAAAGGGAGAAAGCTCATTCTTTTAGTGGACAACGAATACATGAATGGAAAGAAAAGAGGAAGGTATTTTACAATAATGTAGAATGTGACAAATACAAATGATTTTCTTATACAGTACTATAGTTTTGTGTGGATACCTGTATACTTTTGCTGAACGTCTTCATTGAGCTCAAGTTTGTTGGAGGAGGAGGCAGAGGGCACAAAGATGGTGAGAGGAATACAGTACTTCCAAATTCACACCACTATGTCATGTTGTCCAAATTATTATCTGGTACCAAATAGGACAGTATGAAGATAAGATTAACAGTAGAAAAGCTGAAAAGCCAGGAAGTCGGGTACAACTGCAAAAAGTTGAATAAAGTACAGTATTGTCTGGGAAAGGATTGGAGGGATACAGAGAGCATGTGGTCATTATTACAAAGAAACCATAATAAAAACAGTGTATGTTAACCAGAAAATGAAAGGTGATGCAGTGAGCAGCTGCACATGGTGGAATGAAATGATGGAGGAGATGGTTAAGGAAAAGTGAGCTGTATAGATTGAGTGTAAATTAAGAAATCTTAATTAAGAAATACCAGTCTCCATGGTGTAGTGGTAAGACACTCACCTGGCGCTCTGCGAGCGCTTTGTCATGGGTTCGTATGCTGGCGGGGGAGGATTTACTGGGCACAAATCCTTAACTGTAGCCTCTGTTTAACTCAACAGTAAAATGGGTGCTAGGTTGTAAAAATGATTCTTCGTGGGGGTCGTATTCCAGGGACCTGCCCGAAACGCTACGCGTAGTAGTGGCTGTACAAGAATGTAACAACTCTTGTATATATCTCTCTCTCTCTCAAAAAAAAAAGTGTCAGTTGACAATAGTGATGTAAACAAGTATATGAGGTGAGAAATAAAATTTTTGATAGAATGATTATGTAAAGTTTAATTATATAATCATATAATTCTCGTGGAATATGGTGAGTGAAGAAAATGACATACACAAACATATACGAGATTTGGCAGCGAATAAACTTTGTTCAAACAGTTTGCTAGACGAAAATGAAAACTGCTGTTGATATTTTGCTAAAATGGGGTAGTGGTATTAGATTTTATACATTTGGGTGACTAATGATCTTGAAAATAAGTTCCATGACCCTGATTTGTTTTCATCAGAATTCTTTAGTTTATTGAGCACCCCTTGATCATCTCGTGAGCAATAGTGCCAAACAAATTACAGAGGCCACAAAAGGTCTTAATCAGACCTCAGGGGGGGTATTTTTTTTACATTTACATTTTCACCTAATCTGCACACCTTATAATGATGATAACAGATAGGAACAAACTTTTTGTACTGCAACATCTATGAATTTATAATATATTGTTATACATTGGAGATAGGTCTTTTGTTAGTACATAAAACAATATTCAGTTTTAAGGGATAATAAAAGAGTTGCTGTTTATGAATTTTAATCAACACACTCCATAGCTTATACAATAATCATACAAAGGTAATTTGTCTACCAGAAGCAAAGTATGGATACAGTGCAAGAATTTAAGATATTTGAACCCTCGTGGTAAAAATTGTATTTCGTTTATCCACCAAGATATATATCATCAAGGGTGGACTCGTATAAATGTAAAGATTTACTGTTGATATATAACTGCATATGTACATAGAATGGACTCAGGTTTATAGGAAAATTTTTGCGATCCCCTTGACTATGTTGTTTCTCCTTGCAGCGTAAGAAAATTGTTTTTATGAAATAATTAATTGTAGAGACTAGCTAATTTCTTTTATTTATTTACTGTACTAGATGCTGAACATTTGTTAAATATGATCAATTCTGGTTTTAGTTAAAATGATTATTTTCTTTATAAGCCAATAACAATTTGTAAACAATTAAGTTTCTCTATTGCAGCTCAGTACTTCTGGAACATCATTTATCTCAAAACTTTTAGATTCATTTCCTTGGGACACATTCAAGAGCAAGTCAACAGAAGAATTGTGTGGACTTCGTAAGAAAAAACAGTTGTAAGTTCAACTTTGTTTTGTTTATGGGGAAGGATTGTCTCGGGCAAATTGGCACAAAACCAGTTAAAATCATGAAGCCAACCCCAAGTCTTTGAACTGTCTTGCTTTTCTCTATGTTTTTTCTGTCGAGTCTAGCTTCAGCAAAGTTTATACAGTCGAACATTGGTATAGCGGAAGTCAATAGAACAGAGCCCTTGATGAACGGGAAAGAATTTGGCTCCAGAAACCATGATTATCTGGATCAGAACAACGGTCAACTGAAAAGTTAGATAAAGAATGTTAAGATTGTGCCATGAAAAGTTGGGATTGTTCTCAGCTTGTGAGAATTCTACTTGATAAAGGTAAAAAGAGGTCCACAGCTGTTCAGTACTCTCCTAGCAAACATTGGAAATATTGCCGGAACAAAGGTGGACTTCTTCAAGAACAAATTACAGTAGATAAATTCTTGCCAGAAGTACCAGACCAAATGGGCTGTAGTGGATATGTGGGCCTATGGAAAGCTGCAAGCAACAGCCTGTTGGACCAAGTTTTCACTAGTTCTTCTACTCCCCAAGTCGAGTCTCAACTTTGGGAGTAGAAGAACTCTTGACATCCCCTCCAGGTAAGATCCAGATCCAGGTTTGGTCCTAATCAGCCTGCTCTATTGTGGCTCCACTGTATTCAAATTTATTAACAAATTTTTCATATTTGAAAATTATAAAATACTGAACATTGGCATTTCTGAACCAGGGCCCCATGTATGTTACCTGAGCCAGAGACTTTATGGTCCATCCAGGATGCATAGCATATACTGTACCAAGCTTTCTTGATCAGGGTTTTCTTAACAGTATTGAAGGCCCTGAACAAATAATGGACTGGGGCTCCCTACCCAGATGATGGCACCCACCCTTCCGGTAACATACAGGACTACCCTCAGATAGTTATATACAAATTATTATATTATAAATATAATTTGAAAAGGAAATTGAATCCTATGGCTTTCAAGCAGGTCAAGTGATTATCCACTCTGCCTAGAGATCTCTCGTGGACACTATGGGCATGGGAGTGCCCTGGGCAACTGCCCAGTGTGCTCATATGTTCATTAATTAATTAAGATGGCACTGCTCTTGACATATATCCATCCCTATTATGACAGGTATGATTTGACGTGATAAAAGTATAAAAGTATTCACCATTTCGGTATTTATGGGTATTCCCAAGCATACAACTCGTGCAAATATCAAGGTCTTATAACATATTCAGTTGTGTACCAAGTTTTTGGGTTTAATCGTCGTGCAATTTTTCATTTGCAGGAAAGATGTTACAGTTTCTCTGCTCGGTGGACAAAAGTGGTGTATTTGTCATAGTAATTGTGCAAGGTTATTCTGAGTGTTGTGGTGATTGACAAAATATGGTACTGTACTTGCAGGTTGGTGAATTAGGCAAGAGGCCAATGTCTTCCAGGAACTTGACAAAATCTTGTTAACAGGTAATAACATGTCTTGTTTCAGTGTGGGACTTGCATAGCACTGCTGAATTAATCCAGGGCTATTTTTGCTGAAACCTTGCTCTCTGAAGTATAGTTGTATGACAAGTTGTCAAGTCACTCGTTTATGTTTGCTTTCTGATGCACGGCTACTTTCATTAGCTCAGTTTTTGTGGTTTGATTTTCTAGTCTGATCATTTGATTTTGCTTCTGGCTTTTCATCTTTTAATATTTACCTTTCTTTTGAGCCACAGTATTCTTTTGGTTACTCCTAAGGTAAAATTCACCGTGTCAGTAGACCAGGGTTGTGAACAGTCAGGCAGGATGACATTCTGACACTGGCACCAACTGAAATTTTCATCCATTCCAGTTGGGTCATATAAGGTGTTAGGAGATCACTCACTCAGTCCTATAAAAATATGATGTATTTATAAACTTGAAGTCTTTTCAAGCTCCCCTCTTGGCATCTCAGGTGATGTCAACAGAGGGCCCTTACTAACTGCTAGCTTATCTGCCCTGTGGCCCCCTACCCCACCCTCCAGATGGCACCATCATGTGTATCTTATAGCACTCTGCCAGACAGGAACCAAGCCACAGTTATCATTTCATTGTTTTTATCCAGAAATATTGTTCAGGATGTGCAGTGGCCAAAAGCGTTTGGTATGAATAAATAAATAAATAAATAAATAAATAAATATATAACCATATATATATATATATATATATATATATATATATATATATATATATGCAGGCGATGAGTCACAATAACGTGGCTAAAGTATGTTGACCAGACCACACACTAGAAGGTGAAGAGACGACGACATTTCGGTCCGTCCTGGACCATTCTCAAGTCGATTGTCTTGAGAATGGTCCAGGACGGACCGAAACGTCGTCGTCTCTTCACCTTCTAGTGTGTGGTCTAGTCAACATATATATATATATATATATATATATATATATATATATATATATATATATATTATATATAATATATAGAATATATATATATATATATATATATAAAATGAGTAAAATCCACAAAGAATTTGGAAAGGATATGAATGTTTCAGCCGCTTTACAGCCGTTGGTGTTGACAACGGCTGTAAAGTGGCCGAAACGTTCATCTTCCTTTCCAATTTCTTTGTGGATTTTCTGCATACAAATGATCAGTGTTTTGTGATCGTCAATTGCATATATATAATGTTTCATATATATGTATGTATGTCTTGATTCTATAAGCCTGGGTTTGTTTAGTTATGCAGGCAATGAGTCACAATAACGTGGCTAAAGTATGTTGACCAGACCACACACTAGAAGGTTAGGGACGACGACGTTTCGGTCCGTCCTGGACCATTCTCAAGTCGATTGTGATGAGGAAGTAGAGACAGGCAACATAATATGCATGCATATATATATATATATATATATATATATATATTATATAATATATATATATTTATTTATTTATTTATTTATTTATTGGCTCTGAGACTCTGGGCGCCTGGGGTAAATGTGCACTTAAGTTCCTGAAGGAGGTGGGCGAGGAACTCATTGGGAAGACTAGAGACCCAAGAGCGGCCAGTTTCCTGTTCCAGCGCCTGAGTGTCGCTGTTCAGAGGGGAAATGCGTGTTGTATCTTGGGTACGCACCCGACCCCTGAAGAGCTGGAC
>WNGS01169498.1:8814148-8829690 GCA_020271785.1 Procambarus virginalis
ATTGCCCTCGAAGTGCATGAGTGATATATTGTTGGAAAACTTTGTGCAGAGAAAATTGAGCATGCATTAAACCAACTTTGTATAGGAAAATAGGAATATGTTACTGAAAACTTCTAAAGTACTTTTTATCCACTCAATGAAACACCTGCCAGAACATTACATAATGAAGTGCAAATCTTGGAAGGTGCACGATGAAAAACTTGCACAAAAACCACACATTAATTGTGACACCTCACAGGGCAGATAGTGGAAATTTGGTCATTACACTCCATAACAATAGTGACCAAACCACACACTAGAAGTGAAGGGTTGACGACATTCTGGTCTGTCCTGGGCAATTCTCAAGTCCAATTTGTCTCAACCGTCAATTGTCTCAAGTCAATCGACTTGAGAATGGGTCCAGGACGGGACCGAAACGTTGTCGTCCCTTCATTTTCCTAGTGTGTGGTTTGGTCAACTATATTTCATGCCACGTTACTGGTGACCTCCTCGTCTGCACTCCATAAAATTTTTTGACTGCATGATTGCATGAATTCCAGGCACTAACATAGTGCCTGGAATTATTACTGGTGAATATACCCCCTCACACCATTTGAATTTTAATGTTAAAACAAAATCACAATGGACTAATGTTGCATTATCCAAACTTGTATGAGATGAGAGGGCTACTATTTATGTACTATGATGTTGAAATAAAATATTTTGATAAGGACAGAATTTTTCAAAAGGATCATGTAATACAGAGCAGATCTGGAAAGTGAAAGGCATGCATTAGAGTAAATACTCGAACTGACCTACCTTTATCATCTTGTATATTTAAATGCTGTGATAACAATGGTGAAGGAATTGTTTAGTGAGTACTCATTGCTCTGACTCTGGTGAAAATACACTTCCAAGTTACTGGAAACAGTGGAAAGTACATTTGCATTGGCACCACTTCACTGAACCTGAAATAAGTTAAAAAAAACATATTAATGGACAATAACATACTCCCCCCTATTCATCAATTAAGTTTACATTGCAGTATTTGTATTAAAAAAACCCCAGCAGGTACAGAGTACAGGGTACACATTCTCTCGGACATAGGTTCGAATCCTCATCATGGGCCCTTGGTGGATTTGTTACAGATAAAATATATTTTCCAAACACTATTCTTGACACATCTGTGCATGCCAGAGATGCTCTCATCAGAACCTTACATTCATGTCAACATCTTTAAAACAATTCTCCCTCTTCATCTCCCATGCCCATAGGAGCTGCATCAGTGGACAGCGCTCAGAATTCGTAGTCCTGAGGTTCCAGGTTCGATCCCCTGGTGGAGGCGGAAACATATGGGCAGTTTCTTTCACCCTGATGCCCCCTGTTCACCTAGCAGCAAATAGGTACCTGGGAGTTAGACAGCTGCTATGGGTTGCTGCCTGGGGGGTGTGTCAAAAAAAAAAAAAAAAATAAAAAAAAAGAGGCCTGGTCAAGGACTCAGGCCGCGGGGACGCTAAGCCCCAAAATCATCTTAGATAACCTCAAAGATATACCCTCCCTGAACGCTATCTGCTAATATGCAATTCATTAGGCCAGGGCATTAGTCATAGGAGTTCAGCCTACCAGTGACTACAAGCCAGAGAACCTGGTCCCTTCAGAGAGGATTCAGGGTAGCAAAGGCCCTGGAAAACCCCCTTCGTGGGTGGGGGGGGGGGTTTCCCTTATCTGCCATCTACCATGGGTTAGGCACCCAGAAAGGTAAACATAACAAAAAGGACCCCAATGGTAAGAAATATTACAACCAAAAACCGAACAGAGAGGCAGAACTTTTTCCAATCCCAAGGAAACAATTTTAAAATTCCTTGATGTTCAAGTTCTGTGTCATATGTCACAGAACACACAATGTCATACAATAATAACATTCTCATTAAAGTTGAGGCTTCAACAATTGTCTTTTCCTTGTATTTGTTGAGTGTAAAATGAATTTCCTTATATTTCTTTATCTTAATTACATATCCAGCTTAAACTGATGATCTCTTATTGTACAAGAAAAGGCAAGGGGTGAAATGCAGATATGAAATTTAACATAAATAACGTGTTTTTTACTTCTTACATAAATTTTAAAAGTAATTTCAATGAAAAAGTCATCACAGATTAGCAGACTTTCAACTCGCCAAACACACACAACGTAACTATGATGCTGCTACAACGTTCAGCAACATTTACCACCTAACAACTGTAGCAACAAATATACTGTAGCAAGTTGTAACAACATTCTAATACATCATAAAAAGATTAAAACAAGACGCAACACTTTATTACAAGTTGTAACAAGGGAATCATAGGGAGCATTACGTTGTGTGTTTGCACGGAAGAAAATCATGTAACAAGTGAACAAGCTCTCATCAACAAAGCTAAAAATCATCACTATTTTGAAAATTCTTTTAATGTAAATACAGGTACAGTATCTGTAAGGAAATACATGTACATGATCATTGTTTAGTATACAGTAGGCTTAATCAAGTTAAACAATAAGAGGCTTACATAAGAAAAACCAGGACACATTAATGGCACCATAATAAACTTGGTACAATATAAGTTAAACAGGAAGGCTTATAGAGAGCACCATGCCCACTATAGATTACAGTAAGGATACCACAATGCTGTCCTTTCTTGACAACAAGACTATATACAAACATTCCCTTTACCACTGGTTAAGAAGTTAACAAAATCATGAAACAAATCCACAAGAGCCGTGACGAGGGGTCGAACCTTAACGAACACTCGTCACGGCCCTTGTGGATTTGTTCATTTGATACATCACGGCTATTGTGATTTGTGTGTAACAAAATACAGTACATATAACATGAATATCAAATTAAAGTATCACACAAGAGAGTCCACAAAGACAATTTAGATACTGTATTACAGTGGTTAGGATATGCCATTGTATTATACTGTAACAGTATTTTAGTAGTTAGAAACTGCAGCATATTGCACTGCAGCAGTTATGAAATGGAGTTCATATAAAAGTTATACACACTTGAAAACTTGTGAACAACATTCAAGACAAGCACAAACAAATAAAAAATATTAAGAGTACAAAATCAAAAGCAAATTTCAAGATAAACACAAAATTTAAATAAAAGACATCGGAATTTGTGGACAGCAAAATACTGTCCAGTATGTGAAGATTAAAAAATCAGACGGGCATACAGTACTATGTGTACAATTTATGAAACGCACCTTTCCAGGGCAGAATCATTTACTTCCCCCATACAGTAACATCTGCTGAGTTCATACACCAAATGTGACAGTCATGAGCAGGATGACATCTGGTCGCCCATCGGCACTTGGGAAGATTGGTAGATTGACCAGAAAGTCAAGTGTGCCCTAGTCGAGTACATTCAATCCCTGAACTAAGCAGACATCTGACAGGTGATAATGAGATCAAGAAAAAGAAAGAGCTGATAATGAGGTGAGGTAAGGAGAGAGAACAAGGAGGTAACGGAGGACTTGTCACCCCTCTATGGTTGACAGATGTAGTATAAATGTCTATTGCCAACATGAAGATTCAAGATGAAAGGCTACCCCAAACATGACAATATGTCATAACAAAACAGAGGGAACCTTGCCCTAAACACATCAGGGAGAATGCAAGACAGAATAATAGCTGTCAGAATCAAAGGACAGTATACCATATGGATTTCGGGTAAGCTGCACCACGGTCATTTCTGGCAAATACCTTACAGCGATGATAAATGTCCAACATCAGAAATGAAAAACAGTAGGTCATAATGCACAAAACATGAGGTCCTCCATGCCTGATCAAAGGTTTCTAAAAGGAGGCCAGATTCCAAGGCAAGAATGAAGCATCACAAATAGCCGAAGACAGTCACCTGGAGTCAAGAAAATGCTAGGAGCCTCAATGAGACTCCAAAGTGTCTCACCAAACTCACCAAAGGCCCGAGGGCTAACAAAATGACCCAAAACCAACCACACCAACCAAGTGAAGGAAACAGCCATCTCATGCTCTGTGCACCACAACAAAAAGCTTATAGCCCTGGAACAGGAGCCAGTGAACTGTGAAATAATAATACTGTATAGGATAAAAAAGAGCAAACTCACTGTTACACACCAACACCAACTAATTTCCCATAGCTAAACTTAACTGAACAAAGACTAATACAAAACAAAGTCAAACAAAGACTAACTAACTCTAAACAAAATATCATATACGTATCATCATACTCTACTCTACTATCATACTATTATCTCTCTCATACCTACTACTCCCATATACAGCAATCATAACGACGTCTGCTAGAACATTACCCAAACCTTCCAAAAGCAGCCCGCCCACATGCAGCAGCCAAACTTTGTACTCTTCTGAAAAGGTTAATGATGCCCCTGAAAACACATTTCAAGCGTGGCATATTGTCCTTCTGTTTGGCAATGTATGCCCCACCGTCCCTCCAAGGAGGCATAAGTCACTTGCATCCTCGGTTCTGAGGGCGATAAATGAATACTCCAGGGGGGATAACCTAGTTCGCGCCTCATCCCGAGCACAAACACACACACCCGCAGAAATGGTAACAACAACCTACCGGAAACAAACAAAATCAGAGCACAAATCACCAAGAAATGGAAGAGGGAAATACCGCCAGCGCTATTAGAGTCCTCACCCGTGACGAGACATTGCCTCCTCGAAACCTCAGCCACAGGGCGCGGGGGCCCTGCAAGCAAGCACCCACCCAAGAGCCCAACAAGGCCGACAACAACATTCTGCCATCAGCCGACGCCATTTCAGACCCATTAACCCTCGGTGAATCTGAGGTCTACAAAGCATCCCTTTCTTTTCCACCTGGGTCAGCAGGAAGCTTTACAGGGTTAAAACCTCAACAAATCAAGTCAAATGTTAAATCCTGCGGTCGGTGATGCTGCACAAGATCTTCTTATGGAACTACCAAGGTTCGTTAACATGTGCCTGGCTAGTGATATATCTGAGGTCATCAGGCCTCTCTTTTTCGGTCCCTCCCTCTGTGCTCTCAAAAGAAGGACGATGGAATCGAGACCATATCGCTGTTGGCACCACTCTCCGACGCCTGATTGCCACCAAGGCCTGCCTACGAGGGTAGTCAGCCAGCAAGCGGCTTAATTACTGAAACCAATCCAGCCAGGGTTTGGAATCCCCCAAGGCTGTGAAGCGGCTTCCCATGCAGCACGAGCATACATTCCCAACATTTCTGATGAAAAGGCCCTGCTCACACTGGATTTTAAGAATGCCTACAACATGGTCAGATGAGATGCAGTACTTTGTGCCGTACACCGCCATTTACGGCCCCTCTACGCACTCATTCTATCGTGCTACAGTGGTGAGTCAAAAATGCTCTTTGGTGAACATGAAATCGAATCATTGAAGGCGTTCAGCAAGGGATCCTACTCTGCTCCCCTTCTTTTCGTTCTGCTTAGTCTTGAAAAAGAACTCACCGACCAGCATGTTACCAGCGAGTCTCTCACATCTGGTTTTTTGGATCGATGGCAACTATAGCTCGCACCGTTAGACGACCTCCTTGGCAGACATCAGGAAATAGGGAGCAAGAAGTAAGCCGGGGTCTTGTCCTGAACCCTTCCAAGGGTGAAGCAAGTCTCCTCCTCCAACCCAGACATCGTACGCTAGAATAAGGTCTGCCTTGCCCTGGAGCCCATGTCATTAGGCCCGAGAATAGCACCCTCCTTGGAGCCCCCACGGGTATATGCCATTGAGGAGATCCTTGACAAGAGAATCACAGACCTTAGGAGGATGGGAAGACAGAATAGCGGTGCCAATCCGATGCCCCACGTTATGCTTTATACCTCCTCACTAAATGCCTATCCCTTACGAGGTTAACCTACTTTCTGAGGTGCACCCCATCTTACGACAACCGACAACTTGAAGCAGTATGGACCTCTTACTGAAGGACCATGCTGGAAAAAGTTGTTAATCTCTCCCTCAACCAGTGCCAGTGGAAACAAGCCACCCTCTTCCTTGTTAGGCTCGGTGAGCTTGGGTGTCCGCCATCAGCCCACCCAAGTTCTTGTCTGGTCCCCGCCTGTTCCTGTCATTCTCCTCATCCGCATCTAGGCTGCCCCTGTGTTCAACGGAAATCTACCCTCGAAACCATCCTAGCCTCCTGCTCAGCGGGGGATAGACTGGACCCCCACTGGATCACGGAATGCGACACCGATCACCTCGCGGGCTGCTTCATGGCAGACCCAGCACTCAGACAGTCCATCCGCCGAAAGCAAGGAAACATCCAGTTGGGGGACATCCGCCTCCCCCATCTGCCAGAACATACGAAAGCCTAAGCGGCTTGTTGCTGGAGGGCAGCATACAACCCTTCAGTGCACGACCTCGGCCTGCACCCTCTACAGCCCTTGGCCGCGCTCCCCATGCCAGGGGCCTTCCTTTTGCAGTCCCTCGGTCTGAGCGACAGGTCCAGGACCACGTCTTGATCGCGACAGGGAGCTTCCCGTAATTGCAGTCGCATCCATCCGTCTTGCGTGCCCCATCCACACTTGTATCATAGGTGTATTTCGCGGCGAGGCAGATACAGACGATATGGATTGCATGGCCTGCACTGTGTGGAAAATCTGGTGGTGTGGCACACCTAGACACGCACGAAGTAAACGGACACATCATTAAAGAAGCCTTGCTCTAGCCCAGATGTCCAGCGGGAGAGAGCCCCCGCAACCTTCTGAACCAGGACTCTGTTAGCTTTTGCCCGGCCGACCAGACGGAATCACACTGCGTCCGTGGAAGGGTGGCAGACAGTTGAGCATGGGACTATCTTGCGTATCCACCCCGGCAGCCACTACATCAACCTACTCTAGCCGGCACAGCAGGCTAGGCCGCGGCGACGACACGAAGAAAGGAGACAAGTCAGGCCAAGTATAGGACAATTAGATTACATCGGTACTAACTATCGTCTCCAAATAGGGTCTGAGACCCTGAGTCCCCACCTGGTGTGAGGAGTGCAAGAAGGTTCTAAAGGATCTTGGTTCACACAGCTCATTGACACCTACAAGAGACCTCTAGAGGCAGCAAGATTTTCTCTTTCAGCGCCTCAGTGTCGCGTATCCAGAGGGGGAATGCTCGCTGCTATCCTCGGATCCTGCCCAACGTCGGAGGAGTTCGAGGAAAACTACAGCCTCTATGAAGCGAACTATATTTTGTGTCCTCTTAATGCTCATTTTTTTGTATACAATCAGATATGTAACTGTATAACCTTGCATAATAAAAGTGTACACCATAACAAAGGGGGGTGGTAGGAGATAGCGAACACCCTCATGTATTCAGAGTTAAATGGCAAGTTTTTCCCTGAATGCTCTGTGTTCCCTTCTCTGACGGCTGTGGGTCCCTATAATTGCACCAGCAGGGTCGGTACCCCCCTATATATATGATATATATTAATATATATATGATTATATATAGTATATAATATATATATATATACTATATATATATATATAATATATATGTATGGATATATTAATATATATGATATATATATATATCTATATATATATATATATCATATATGATATATAATATATATATATATGCTAGTTTTACAGAAAACACACACTTATATAACAATTAACAATATACCAATCAGTGTCGAAGACCTCTGTTCGCATTTGTGTTTCCTCACGTGTTGCCCAAAGAATGAGGTGATTTGGTAAAATGCTATGCCCAGATAACCATCGGGTGCCGGCGGTGGGGTGGTTCAAATAGCTTCGGCTATCACCCTCATTATTCCGGTCGTGATGGTCAAGGTGTTTTAAGGCGTCTTGTACACCAGTTGCGTTGCTCCTGGGAGTATGGGTTCGAGTCACTTCTGGGGTGTGAGTTTTCATTCGCATATAGTCCTGGGGACCATTCGGCTTGTTCGCATTTGTGTTCCTCACTGTGCGCCCAAGAATGAGGTGATTTGGTAAAATGCTATGCCAAGATAACCATCCGGTGCCGGCGGTGGGGTGGTTCAAATAGCTTCGGCTATCACCTCATTATGTCCGGTCGGTGATGGTCAAGTGGTTTAAGGCGTCTTGTACATACCGTTGCGTTGCTCCTGGAGTATGGGTTCGAGTCACTTCTGGGGTGTGAGTTTTCATTCGCATATAGTCCTGGGGACCATTCAGGCTTGTTCGCATTTGTGTTCCTCACGTGTGCCCCAAAGAATGAGGTGATTTGGTAAAATGCTATGCCCAAGATAACCATCCGGGTGCCGGCGGTGGGGTGGTTCAAATAGCTTCGGCTATCACCTCATTATGTCCGGTCGTGATGGTCAAGTGGTTTAAGGCGTCTTGTACATACCAGTTGCGTTGCTCCTGGGAGTATGGGTTCGAGTCACTTCTGGGGTGTGAGTTTTCATTCGCATATAGTCCTGGGGACCATTCAGGCTTGTTCGCATTTGTGTTCCTCACGTGTGCCCCAAAGAATGAGGTGATTTGGTAAAATGCTATGCCCAAGATAACCATCCGGGTGCCGGCGGTGGGGTGGTTCAAATAGCTTCGGCTATCACCTCATTATGTCCGGTCGTGATGGTCAAGTGGTTTAAGGTGTCTTGTACATACCAGTTGCGTTGCTCCTGGGAGTATGGGTTCGAGTCACTTCTGGGGTGTGAGTTTTCATTCGCATATAGTCCTGGGGACCATTCAGGCTTGTTCGCATTTGTGTTCCTCACGTGTGCCCCAAAGAATGAGGTGATTTGGTAAAATGCTATGCACAAGATAACCATCCGGGTGCCGGCGGTGGGGTGGTTCAAATAGCTTCGGCTATCACCTCATTATGTCCGGTCGTGATGGTCAAGTGGTTTAAGGCGTCTTGTACATACCAGTTGCGTTGCTCCTGGGAGTATGGGTTCGAGTCACTTCTGGGGTGTGAGTTTTCATTCGCATATAGTCCTGGGGACCATTCAGGCTTGTTCGCATTTGTGTTCCTCACGTGTGCCCCAAAGAATGAGGTGATTTGGTAAAATGCTATGCCCAAGATAACCATCCGGTGCCGGCGGTGGGGTGGTTCAAATAGCTTCGGCTATCACCTCATTATGTCCGGTCGTGATGGTCAAGTGGTTTAAGGCGTCTTGTACATACCAGTTGCGTTGCTCCTGGGAGTATGGGTTCGAGTCACTTCTGGGTGTGAGTTTTCATTCGCATATAGTCCTGGGGACCATTCAGGCTTGTTCGCATATATATATATATATATATATATATATATATATATATATATATATAATATATATATATATATATATATATATAATATATATATATATATGTATATATATATATATATATATATATATATATATATATATTTTATTTATTTATTTATTTATTTATTTATTGGCTCTGAGACTCTGGGCGCCTGGGGTAAATGTGCACTTAAGTTCCTGAAGGAGGTGGGCGAGGAACGCATTGGGAAGACTAGAGACCCAAGAGCAGCCAGTTTCCTGTTCCAGCGCCTGAGTGTCGCTGTTCAGAGGGGAAATGCGTGTTGTATCTTGGGTACGCACCCGACCCCTGAAGAGCTGGACGAGGTCTTCGAACACTGATTGGTATATTGTTATATTGTTATATAAGTGTGTGTTTTCTGTAAACTCTAGCATATATAAATATAAATATATATATATATATATATATATATATATATATATATATATATATATATATATATTATTTTGTTTAGTTAGTTTAGTCTTTGTTTTGACTTTGTTTTGTTTGTCTTTGTTCAGTTAGTTTAGCTATGGGAAATTATGTGTTTGGTTGTGTAACAGTGAGTTTGCTCTTTTTTATCCTATACAGTATTATTTATTTCACAGTTCACTGGCTCCTGTTCCAGGGCTATAAGCTTTTGTTGTGGTGCACAGAGCATGAGTGGCTGTTTTTTCACTTTTGTGTGTTGGTTTTGGGTCATTTTGTTTACCCTCAGGGCCTTTGGTGAGTTGGTGAGAACACTTTGGAGTCTCATTGAGGCTCCTAGCATTTTCTTGACTCCAGGTGACTGTCTTCGGCTATTTGTGATGCTTCATTCTTGCCTTGGCAATCTGGCCTCCTTTTAGAAACCTTTGATCAGGCATGGAGGACCTCATGTTTTGTGCATTATGACCTACTGTTTTTTCATTTCTGTTGTTGGACATTATATCATCGCTGTAAGGTATTTGCCAGAAATGACCGTGGTGCAGCTTACCCGAAATCCATATGGTATACTGTCCTTTGATTCTGACAGCTATTATTTCTGTCTTGCATTCTCCCTGATGTGTTTAGGGCAAGGTTCCCTCTGTTTTGTTATGACATTTGTCATGTTTGGGTAGTCTTTCATCTTGAATCTTCATGTTGGCAATAGACATTTATGCTACATCTGTCAACCATAGAGGGGTGACAAGTCCTTCCGTTACCTCCTTGTTCTCTCTCCTTTACCTCACCTCATTATCAGCTCTTTCTTTTTCTTGATCTCATTATCACCTGTCAGTGTCTGCTAGTTAGGGATTGAATGTACTCGACTGGGCACACTTGACTTTCTGGTCAATCTACCAATCTTCCCAAGTGCCGATGGCGACCAGATGTCATCCTGCTCTGACTGTTCACAATTTTGGTGTATACTCAGCAGATGTTACTGTATGGGGGAAGTAAATGATTCTGCCCTGGAAGGTGCGTTTCATAAATTGTACACATAGTACTGTATGCCGTCTGATTTTTAATCTTCACATACTGGACAGTATTTTGCTGTCCACAAAATTCCGATGTCTTTTATTTTAAATTTTGTGTTTATCTTGAAATTTGCTTTTGATTTTTGTACTCTTAATATTTTTTAATTTGTTTGTGCTTGTCTTGAATGTTGTTCACAAGTTTTCAAGTGTGTATAACTTTTATATGAACTCCATTTCATAACTGCTGCAGTGCAATATGCTGCAGTTTCTAACTACTAAAATACTGTACAGTATAATACAATGCATATCCTAACCACTGTAATACAGTATCTAAATTGTCTTTGTGGACTCTCTTGTGTGATACTTTAATTTTGATATTCATGTTATATGTACTGTATTTTGTTACACACAAATCACAATAGCGTGATGTATCAAATGAACAAATCCACAAGGGCCGTGACGAGTGTTCGTAAGTTCGAACCCTCGTCACGGCTCTTGTGGATTTGTTCATGTATTTTGTTAACTTACTTAACCAGTGGTAAAGGAATGTTTGTATAATATTCTTGTTGTCAAGAAAGGACAGCATTGTGGTATCCTTACTGTAATCTATAGTGGGCATGGTGCTCTCTATAAGCCTTCCTGTTTAACTTATATTGTACCAAGTTTATTAATGGTGCCATTAATGTTCCTGTTTTTCTTATGTAAAGCTCTTATTGTTTAACTTGATTAAGCCTACTGTATACTAAACAATGATCATGTACTGTATTTCCTTACAGATACTGTACTGTATTTACATTAAAAGAATTTTCAAAATAGTATGATTTTAGCTTTGTTGATGAGAGCTTGTTCACTTGTTACATGATTTTCTTCCGTGCAAACACACAACGTAATGCTCCCTATGATTCCCTTGTTACAACTTGTAATAAAGTTGTTGCGTCTTGTTTTAATGCTTTTATGATGTATTAGAATGTTGTTACAACTTGCTACAGTATATTTGTTGCTACAGTTGTTAGGTGGTAAATGTTGCTGAACGTTGTAGCAGCATCATAGTTACGTTGTGTGTGTTTGGCGAGTTGAAAGTCTGCTAATCTGTGATGACTTTTTCATTGAAATTACTTTTAAAATTTATTGTAAGAAGTAAAAACACGTTATTTATGTTAAATTTCATATCTGCATTTCACCCCTTGCCTTTCTTGTACAATAAGAGATCATCAGTTTAAGCTGGATATGTAATTAAGATAAAGAAATATAAGGAAATTCTTTTACACTCAACAAAGGATTAGCAAAGGAAAGAATTGTTGAAGCCTCAACTTTAATGAGAATGTTATTATTGTATGACATTGTGTGTTCTGTGACATATGACACAGAACTTGAACATCAAGGGATTTAAAATTGTTTCCTTGGGATTGGAAAAAGTTCTGCCTCTCTGTTCGGTTTTTGGTTGTAATTTTCTTACCATGTGGGGTCTGTTTTGTTATGTTTACCTTTCTGGGTGCCTAACCCTGGTAGATGGCAGATAAGGGAAACCCCCCCCCCCACCCACAAGGGGGTTTTCCAGGGCCTTTGCTCCCTGTGCCTCTCTGAAGGGACCAGGTTCTCTGGCTTGTAGTCACTGGTAGGCTGAACTCCTATGACTAATGCCCTGGCCTAATGAATTGCATATTAGCCAGATAGCTTCAGGGAGGGTATATCTTGAGGTTATCCTAAGATGATTTTGGGGCTTAGCGTCCCCGCGGCCTGGTCCTTGACCAGGCCTTTTTTTTTTTTTTTTTTTTTTTACACACACCCCCCAGGAAGCAACCCATAGCAGCTGTCTAACTCCCAGGTACCTATTTGCTGCTAGGTGAACAGGGGGCATCAGGGTGAAAGAAACTGCCCATATGTTTCCGCCTCCACCAGGGGATCGAACCTGGAACCTCAGGACTACGAATTCTGAGCGCTGTCCACTGACAGCTCCTATGGGCATGGGAGATGAAGAGGGAGAATTGTTTTAAAGATGTTGACATGAATGTAAGGTTCTGATGAGAGCATCTCTGGCATGCACAGATGTGTCAAGAATAGTGTTTGGAAAATATATTTTATCTGTAAACAAATCCACAAGGGCCATGATGAGGATTCGAACCTATGTCCGAGAGAATGTGTACCCTGTACTCTGTACGCTGCTGGGTTTTTTTAATACAAATACTGCAATGTAAACTTAATTGATGAATAGAGTATGTTATTGTCCATTAATATTTTTTTTTTTAACTTATTTCAGGTTCAGTGAAATTGGTGCCAATGCAAATGTACTTTCCACTGTTTCCAGTAACTTGGAAGTGTATTTTCACCAGAGTCAGAGCAATGAGTACTCACTAAACAATTCCTTCACCATTGTTATCACAGCATTTAAATATACAAGAGATAAAGGTAGGTTCAGTTCAGTATTTACTCTAATGCATGCCTTTCACTTTCAGATCTGCTCTTATTACATGATCATTTTGAAAAATGTCTTGTCCTTAATCAAAATATTTTATTTCATACATCATAGATACATAAATAGTTAGCCCTCACTCTATACAAGTTTGGATAATGCAAATTTAGTCCATTGTGATTTTGTTTTAACATTAAAATTCAAATGGTGTGAGGGGGTATATTCACCAGTAATAATTCCAGGCACTATGTTAGTGCCTGGAATTCATGCAATCATGCAGTCAAAAAAATTTTATGGAGTGCAGACGAGGAGTCACAGTAACGTGGCTGAAATATATTGACCAAACCACACACTAGAAAATGAAGGGACGACAACGTTTCGGTCCGTCCTGGACCATTCTCAAGTCGATTGACTTGAGACAATTGACTTGAGACAATTGACTTGAGAATTGTCCAGGACAGACCAGAATGTTGTCATCCCTTCACTTTCTAGTGTGTGGTTTGGTCAATATTGTTATGGAGTGTAATGACCAAATTCCACTATCTGACCTTGTGAGGTGTCACAATTATTTTGTGTTTTGTGCAAGTTTTTGCATCGTGGCACCTTCCAAGATTTTGCACTTCATTATGTAATGTTCTGGCAGGTGTTTCATTGAGTGGATAAAAAGTACTTTAGAAGTTTTCAGTAACATATTCCTATTTTCCTATACAAAGTTGGTTTAATGCATGCTCAATTTTCTCTGCACAAAGTTTTCCAACAATATATCACTCATGCACTTCGAGGGCAATCTGTACATAGAATTTGAATTTGTGTATTTTAAAACTGAGATTTATACAGTGTAGTATATTGTAAATTGGTGCTGTACCTTTAATGCTCATCACCAAAATGATTCAAATTAAAATAATAATTTGATTAATTTGACATAAATGGGAAGAAAATAATTTCTTGTTGAAAATCAATAAATATTTGGTTTCATTACTGTTTTAGATTTGCATTATACTGCTGCTCTCAAAGGTATAGTGATTCTGTGCACATTGTCAGGATCATGGCAGAGTCAGGCAGGGCACAAAACACTTTCTGCAAAGGGTATATATATGTAGATCTTAATCATATGTATTCAAGCAGAACCTTGTACAGTAAAAGTGTTTGTAGCCTTCAGGGAAATAAGCCACCTGGTAATTAATTACAGTAATTTCTCGGTAGGTTTTATGCATTAGATAAAGTACAAGGACTGCAAAACATAGTACACACACACACTATGGGTACCTTACCACTGCACTGCACCACCTGATATAACACGGTATGATGGTGCGCCACCTTACTCAGGAGTGATGTTAGGATATTGTAAGTTTTGAACGCGCGCAGTAGGTTGGGTACGAGATGGATGCCTGAGACTTCCAGTGAGTGGCAGCCATTTTGAAAAAAAATTCCCAGTATGCCCGGGGCTGCGGGTTAACTCAGTTTTGAGTGAGCAACCATGGCTGGCGTACGCGCCTCCGACTCCCAATCCCCTGTCAGATGCGGTGTCAAAAGATCACTTTCTGATGATGAAATTCAGATCTTATGATTTGAAGAAGATAAGGGTAGTGATATTTACTAAGCAAGGCACGATGAAGACCTAACACTAATGTCGGATACAAGTGATTCAGCATGGATGAGGATGATACAACGAGCATATCCAGTACATGGGGGGGAGCGCCATGCTTTGATTTTGATTTTGAGCAAACAGGTTTGATTCAGGACAGGAAAATTCTGTGTCTGATTTGTAGGGACATTATGAAAAGATTTCTCTGGAATCATTGCCTGAATTTTGTCTTTCCTGACTTGTCATGATCTTCTCGTGCAGCTCAATGGATCCTTACCTTAGAGAGCAACCAATGATTCTATTTTGAAAGTTTTTATCATATTAACTTCAATTTTTTCTATATTCATTATTTTTTTTAAATATCTGTAAATAATTTTCTGTGGGGAGCCCCTTTGGCTCCCTGGAGCTTTTTTGGCTAATGTGTGTTATATTAGATTGGGGCATTAGTCTATGGAGTTCAGCCCTCCGGGACCACAGCCAGAAACCTGGCCTGCCTCGGAGAGGTTTCAGGGAGCAATGGCCCTGGAACCCCCCCTCCCTGTGGTTGGGGGTTTTCCTTATCTGCCATCGAAAGAGGTTAGACACCCCAGAAAGTTAGGCATAACAAAACAAAACCCCACATGGTAAGAAAGGTACAACCAAAAAAATGAAAAGAGAGGCAGAACTCCCTCCAATCCCAAGGAATATGAGCAAACAAGCAAACGTCACATTCCACTGCCACGCCACTCGTCTGCACAACCCTCCCCTACCCGCGCAGGCTACCCAGTATTTCAATTCATTAGCTAATGTTGTCCGGGGTGGACGTCTTCTCTGGCCTCGATTTCCTAAGGCTGTGTTAGCCTTCGTGGCGACCTCTGCAGTGTTGTTGTGTGTGGTG
>WNGS01169498.1:8829700-8852662 GCA_020271785.1 Procambarus virginalis
GAATAATATCACAGTACTGGGACTAGGACAAAATAGCAAGGCAAATGAGATGTAGAAAGGTAATTACAATTTTGTTTTCACTTGACATTCTCAAAATTTAAATTTAATAATGGTCTAGGGTAGACCAGAACATTTTGGTTTTCACATCTGTAATTTAGCAGTTTAGTGTTTAGAGTACCCTGTACTGTACATTAATTAATGGCAACAAAAATTTTGATATAATTTCTTTTTTTTTTGGGGGGGGGGGCAGTGGGTGTGTCAAAATTTATTAAGCTATATGTCATAAAATTGGAAACCACCTTTATTTTAATCAGTTACTTTCCATGCATATCGTTTGATATTTTCTTGACCAAAATTAAATTAGTGATTGAAGACAAGGGTAGGCATGGTTCCAAGCATTACAGATGACCCGCCAGAGTGATGACAGTTGCTATGGTTTCATCTGACCATGCCGAGATTGT
Source organism: Procambarus virginalis (assembly GCA_020271785.1). Lineage (NCBI taxonomy): Eukaryota > Metazoa > Arthropoda > Malacostraca > Decapoda > Cambaridae > Procambarus > Procambarus virginalis. The sequence goes on from WNGS01169498.1 coordinate 8,830,162, forward strand.
GCTATTCTAAATACTGTACAGTACAAACATAAATTATTTAGTGGTTTATAGCTTGCTTGCAAGAAGAGAGTTTTACGCCTCCTCAGTACTGTCGCTGCTCCTGCCATCACATGCATGGTCAATGGTTGAGGTTTAGTTCAGGCTCTGCTGTAGAATTGTAGAACAAGCATTCATATGTATATAAAGTGTTGCCTAACAAATGCCAGTGAATATGCTACAGTACTGGAGATGGTAACTTAAAAGGGTGCTTGAGGCTGCCAAAGCTGTTACATTACTACCACTCTCCGTCTAAATTAATAGTGACGTCATGTAAATTGTGACACGGTATACCTTGCTACTCTGGCCTGGCCACACCTTAGGCTCCATGACGTCACCCGACCTTCCTCATGACTTCATCCCACCTTAATCTCCTCACCTCACCTCTACCTGTGTTTACCTTTCATATCTTATTACCACTAGCTTTGTCTATAAGATAGATTTGATAAAGCTCTTGCAGGCAAAATATTATTTATATGCAGAGTATGTCACTGATAGTTCTCTTCAACCAGCTTCTCTTTGTTTAATTACTGTACTGCATTAGTTATCATTTCACACAGAAATCGCAATAGCGTGATGCATCAAATGAACAAATTGGATAATAAGGCAGTGTCTGGGATCCTCTCGGACTTAGGTTCGAACCCTCGTCACGTCCTTTGTGGATTTGTTCATTAGTTTTCATGTTTTACACCTTTATGTTATCGCAGGAAATGCACAGTGATCAGATTTCCCATTTTAGATATTTGTTTAATATACATTGGCACTTCAAAAAATCTTAATTATATAATTCACTACTCAATCCAGGTTGCTGTAAGAGCTTGGTAATTCAAATCCTTGTAACCCAAATATATGAATAATCCGAATGAATTTACATTTAATTTTCTATTTTTTGTCCTGTTAAGCATGGTAAAATATTTATAAAAGGACACAAAATTTAAAATATTTACTTTTAAAAAGTCTGAAAATAGCAAAAGAAAAAAAAAGGAAACCATATATGATCTGCTGAAAATTACTGCATGTGACACTCTTCATTTCCCTATAACCATTCCAATTCCTGGATGTAAACTGAAATTTTTTTAGTCTTGGGAGGGCAGTCTGGTAGCACAAACAATGTGTTGAAGGGTTTCATTACTTGGAGATGTGAATTTTGGAGGGGCCACAGTAATGTATAACTAACTTTATTGGTAGCACACCCACCCATCTTGATGTATATTGGTTAAGATTTTATTGACTAGTTAAACATTTCTATAGATGATTGCTAATTTTTAGTCCTACCCTGTACTATAATTGGTATTTTTGTTATGCTTCTTGTCTTGAAAATTAAAAAGTTTTTCTTGCTAGTTTATATTAAAAGCAAATACTGTATACTGTACAGTAAACTAGTAAAATATTGATGGCATTGGTACTTAATATTTAGGTTTCTAATAATTCTGTAGACTTTCTGCATTATATTTTTATATTATATCTTTCCATTTTATGAATGTTGCTTTGGCTGTAGTATATACAGCATACAGTAGTCATCTTTTCACGTTAGACCCAGGCTTTGTGTCCTCTTCTGATAATTACTGTACTGGTATGTATTTTCACATTAGGTGTAGTGCTTAAGCTCAGCTGTTCTACAGGTACTTGCATCTTATTTCTCTGTCCTTTCTCTTGGCTGTAGTTATTTACCTGTCTAATGCAGTCTGTGGTTGACATTTAGTGTTTACAGAGGCTTGCCAAGGGAAATTCAAGTGTACTGGGAATGAGAATTTCTGCATTGACCAGCGGTACACGTGTGACAACCACCTCAACTGTGGCTTTCCCTCTGGCGGAGGAGATGAAGTGCATTGCTCAGGTTAGTACATTTGATATGTATACTGTAGTGTTAGTGGCAGCATTTTTTTGAATGGCAATATAGCTGTTAATTTGTGTGTGTGTGTGGTCTGACAGTATCAGACCACGAAGGAAGAATTGAAATAGGAATTTCCTTAAGTTTCTCCTAACAAAGTACTACAAATCACTCAATAAAGAACTAGATATCCCCCAACAGAAAACTTGAAACTGCCTAGCAAGTTCTTCATTTCACCCAACAAAAATGTAACCTAAATCTAACCTAATAAATATAACAATACAGTAATTAAATACAGTAATTACCATAGTGTACTGTATTCTTTTTCTCTCCTCATTACCATGTGCAGTGAAGGCAGTGTATCGACCAGTATTCTCCACTACAACAACAATCATCACTGCACTGGCAGGCGTGGTCGGTGCTGGTCTTGTCATCTGCTGCCTCTTCACCATTATCATGAAGGCCAAGTCTCGCAGTGCTACGCCATCTGGGTAAGGTTAATGCTATACATAGGATTTGACAACCTGTTCTCATACTTAATGCATGTACTGTACTATGTATTGTGTATTTTGTGGATTTGTAAAATGTGTTTTAGTGTCGGAATTGTGTGATCGATATGACATGAAAGAATTGCTTAATTTTGCTTTGGATGGTTTACTTAGATGCACACGTGTATTTTAAAATATGTGTGTGGTACTGGGACTTCAGTACCAGGGATTGTGATCCTGCTGTTTGCTACTGGGGCTTCAGCGGTGATGCAGTTCCCATGGCGTAGTGGTAAGATGCTTGCCTGGTGTTTCTCGAATGCTTTGTCCTGGGTTCGTGTCTTGGCCGGGGAGGATTTACTGGGCGTCAATCCTTAACTGTAGCCTCTGTTTACCCAACAGTAAAATGGGTACCTGGTTGTCAAACAATTTTACCGGTCGTATTCCGGGAATATAGGATTAAGGACTTGCCCGACACGCTATGCGTGCTAGTGGCTTTACAAGAATGTAAGAACTCTTGTATTTATAAATAAATCAAAATAAATGTAAATACCCATGTTGCTCGCTCTTCTCCAGTGTGAGGCTGTCGGATTTCTTTTTGGTTCAGTTGGTATACAAGTGGACTGTGTCAGCCCATGCTTTAGATTCAGCATAAACTTTTCCTCCTTTTATCCACACCCTGCTTTCATCTCTTCCATGTCCTAAAGTAGCTATTGCCTCTTATTATGTCAGCTGCATCTGTTGCCTTCCAGCCCCTCGGTCTTCTTTTGCAATAGGATTCTGTTTCTGCTGCTCAGGAGCAGTCTTCTCGGGATTAGACCTCACCTGTTGTTGATTGGGAAAAGGCCACTGGAAGTGTCAGATTCTGGGGCCATAATACTTCCCCAGCTTTTGCTGCTCCTGTTCAAGGTTGTTGTTATGTTGTCTCTTTGCGGTGTGCCCTTTTGATGGTGATGTGGCAGGATGTCGCACCAATTTTGCAAACTCTTGGACCCACAGTGCATGGGTCTTATGGGTGGTGTCCTCGGGCCTGCAGTGGAGGTGGGCTTTAACCCCTCCTTTAGTGTCAGGGGGATCCAGGGCCTGCTGCCTACCCTGCAGTTCCTTTCAGTCAGTACGGGGTGGTTGAACTCTAGTGTGGTTGAGTTAACCCCTGCTATGCAATGAGTGCCATATCCCTTGTCTTGTAGAGAGACAGTGATTCTTTTCCTTGCTTCTGGTAGCCAAGAGATTGCCACCAAAGCCTGATGCAACTTCCTGAGGCACTACTAAACTGGAAGTTCTGAAGTTACTGAGGGCCGTGCATAGAAAAGGATGTTTCATTACATTTATCACTTGAATTTCTTGGCCAAGTTGGGCTGGTCTTCCAAGACAGCCTGGTGTAGAGGACACCGTATTTCAGTTAAAAAATGTCTCCGTTTGCCAAATTTAGTAATCGGATAATTATATAAAGTTCTTTTTGTCCAGCCTTATGATTGGGTGGTTTATTTGAGGTGGTCATCATTTGAGTTGTATTGGGATAATAGCATACATTCTCTTTCATGTATTGTTTAAAACTTGGTGACAAATTACTATATGATTCAGTACTGTATTATTACTACTGTACTGTATTAATATTATTATTAATTCTACATAATTACTGTTTCAATCTTTTGGAGGTCTGATATACCTATAGCATATTTGAAGTGCCCATCACAATTTCAGGACTCCTGTACCACCAGGCGGACAAACTCAAGTCCCCTCGGCACCAGCCCTTCAACGACAACATACCCTTCCACCATATGAGGCAGTAGTCATGTCTGATGCAAACCAGAGCTGGAAGAGCAGTGCTCCACCGTGCCCTGAGGTGGGAGAGTATCCACCCAGCTATGAGATGCTCTTTCCAGAAGGCCCTCCTAAAGAGGTGCACCCAGAAAATGGTCATACTGGTGATGGAATAAATTCACAAGGTGCTACCCCATAAACTCTACAAGTGCCACAATCGTTTTATAAAGCTTGGAGAAACTACTAGGCTAGTGGGGAAATCTTAGGGGATCAAGAATAGTTAAAAAGCGTTGTTTAAATTTTGTTTGTACAATAAAGGCATCAAGCATATTGTGTACATGTACACATTTAGTTGAGAAGTTAATAATCTTAAACAAAAATTAATTTGCTACAGAGATATGGGATTATTTTCATACTGTAATATCAGAGGCCTTAAAATAGAGTACAATAATAAAATGTGTTACAGTAGTGTTGGATCTATTGCATGACCAGCACATACCTCGCATCATATATTTAGAAAATAAATACATCATTATTAGCTTTGAGTCAAATATTTTGGTTTGCAATTAATAATAAATATATCTGGCATATCAGTGAAGCCTTCAGTAACATTTAGGTGTGTAATGAAAATGTTTAAGGAAATATAAGGAATGTTTCTAAGGTTTGTGCTCGGCTATTATGAATTCCTACGGTGAGAGGTGACGTAGCGGGTTGCGTGCTTGAAAGTTTCTGAGAGTTCCCTGGCTGTGGACAGTTGCACTCGACGTGTATGAGCACTAGTCACCGTGTCAATATCTTATTTGTCTGACCTTATACAGTCACTCATAAGGTTTGGTTTGGAATATCATACTTTGTGTGATAAGAGTGAAGATGAGTACAGTTCAGTTTAATACTAGATGAGGATGGATCCTTATACAAGTTATTTAAAGCAGCTAGCAAAATATTTTTTTTTTAACATGATAGCAGATTATGCACATGTGCAGAATATTAAATGGAGAAAGCTAGTAACTTAATAATTACTTTGTAACATGCGTATGTAAAACAATACTTGGCAATGGCACACAAGTTAATTTGTGAATTAGCTGTGATCATGTTAATATACAAGTTTGGTAAAGAAAGTTAAACAGAGTGTATTAAAAACTTACTGTGCCTTTAATTGCATAATTTATTGTTTTTGTACATTGGTGACAAAGTCAAGAAGTTAGAGTAGTGCCAAAAACAAAATGCTACAGTTATAATATTTTACTAATGAGTCCAGCAAAATATGAATAAAAAGTAGTAGAAAGTCATGATTTAAATTTGTATTTGTATACTACCGATATATTTTTGTGTGATGTGTATGGGTTGTCTACATAAAACCTAGTCGAAGCTTTTAAGTTACAGCATTATTTCTACACGAAATTTAAGATACATTAACCTCCATTCTGCGTGGGTTTTACCGTGACATTCTGGTAGTGTGCGGAATTTAGAATGTTCCTCCCATTTTTTTTTTTTTTTTTTAATTTTTAAAATTTCTTCCCTGAACATGTACATGTAAAAAAAAACATAAAAATAAACTTACTTTGGTTGTGGCGATGTGACATCACCGATACATGTTCACCCGTGCTGGAAGCTCCTGGAGGCGGTCGCGCGGGCAGTTCAAAACTCGTGAGTTGCCACAAATGTATTTTCGTTCATTTTTTAAATGCATTTTCAATGCTTTCTAATTTTTTTATTGTACCTGATGCACATTTGTGTCCTTTATAATATTCATAATGTAGAATATTCTACGCTATTCTACTCACAGTAGAATATTCATAATGTTCTAAGGAACTAATACATGTGTCACTAATGTGTCCATAAACAATTTTTTTGTTGCAATATTACTTGTTCAATATTAAATTTATTTATACTATGTACATTCACACACTATTTACAGTCATAAACACTCAGTACTTCGGAAGTGAATGATAATCAAAGCAGCAGTCCATGGTGCACAGCGTGGCTTTGCACTCGATGCATCAGGTACACACAGATTTTTGCTTCCTGTTTCTTCGTTCTGTGTGCTTGCAAACAATGCACTCATGTACACATTTGGCTTCAGTTCCTGTAGGTGGTATCTAGCCAAGTTTGTGAAGTGTAAGATAGTCGTGAAAAGATCTAGGAAGAGATCAGTGACAAAGTTCTGTGCTGGTACAAAGTAATCTCAAAATTTTTGTCTGATATCGCTGAATACTTTTCACACTTTCCAAAGTCGATAGTTTGTGTGGTGCAAAATTATCACAGTCCTCCCTTGTGAGTTCACCCATGCTCCTTGTACTGGCACTGCTACCACTGGCATAGTAACACCACCATGGAAGCCACTAACACTGTTTGTCTATGATACTTGTATCATAGACAAACAGATACTATGATACTATGTTTGTCTATGATACTTGTATCATAGACAGCATCACTGAACCCAGAAAACAACATAGGTACTGATGATAATGGTTAGGGCGATGGCCTGGGAGGCTGCAACATGCTTAGTGCTCCCCTGTATTGGATACGCTCGCTGTATTGTCCTCATCGGTGCTGTATCACTTGTATTCGACACTTGTGTTAGGTCTTTATTGTGCTTTGCTTAATCAATATCACTATTATCATCTTCAAACCATAAGGTTTGAATTTCATCATCAGTGTGATTTTGCGGCATTGCGTCCGACAGGGAATTGAGAGTCGGAGGCACACCAGCCAATTTTGCTCACTCAGAACTGAGCAAACCCGCAGCCCTGGGCATGCTGGGAATTTTTATCAAGTTGGTTGCCATTCACTGGAGGTCTCGGGTGTCCATCTTGTACCCAACCTACTGCGCGCACATTTTGAATCGTACGATACCCTAACATTGCTCCTGAGTCGGGTGACACACTGTCATACCCCATTTTATGTCTGGTGGTGCAGTGCAGTGGTTAACTCATTTCACTTGAAAAGAATTAATGTATTTATAACTCATTTCACTATATTGAATGTCTTTTATGTGAAATATGAGTTAATTTATACAAAATTTTGTGTGTAAATAATGCTGTGATTTGAAGCTGAAAATTTTTGATGTGAAATCATTGTATATTTAAAGATATTAACTAATATTATGCAAATCAAATGCCAATGAGTGGAGAAGTTACTCCACTTATATTTTTTTGAATGCTTTCCTAGACTGTTGGATATAAATTAAAATTGTGGTAATAGAGTAAATCGTGCGTGAGACGGATGAGTGGAGTCACTCTCCTGATAATACGGTTTTGACACTTTTCTACCTTTTTGGCACATTTATTTTTACTTTATTTAAATTTTGACACATTTTTACAATAACCAACATGAACCAGGTTGGTCATTTGATATCTTTTCTGTGGGGAGCCCCGTTGTCTCCTTGACACGATATCAGTAGCATAGTGTCAGGAAGGCTCCGGGGCTCACCCAGAATACTGGCATTTCATTACATTTAACGCTGGTTTTATTGCTCTTAAATTGTGCAGGAGTATGAATAGAAGTTTTATATATGCATGTGCAATATATAGTTATATTCTGGCATTCTCTTAATAAAATTAAAGAGAACTGTGAGTTATATCAGAAAAAAGTCTTTTACAAATAAAATTAGTAATAAAATTTAAGTACGCTTTGTGTTACAGAATTGAGTTGCATATGGCATAGCACATTGGTGCTTAAAGCATTGAGCCCACCAGCCATTGTATTAGAGAACTGAATGAACTGTAATACCAGCGTGCATTTTTGTCTTAATGTAAAGCAGTTGTTGGCATCTCGACATATCGGTTCTTTCGTAAGTTTGTCTATTTTTGTTACAAACACTGAGCCACAACTGGCAGAAATTGCACCAAACTCAGAGTGATAGTAACACATGACATTGATAATTAGTGTTAATGTTTTATCCTTTGTTTTTAATTCATGACTTATAATGCTTGTGATCTCTGTACCTAATTTCATCTCAAGTTTCTTGTTTTGTGTGTTCTCTTGTATAAAGTGGGAAGTGGAGTAGTGGTAGTGATGTATTTTCAATGTTTGAAAAAATATGCTGAATTTCATAAATTAAGGAATCAGAGAAACATACCTATGCTAGTTTCAAGAAATTACTCTCAAAATAATTTAATTTAGTTTTGGATTCATTTTAAAATATTGATATCCTTCTTTGTCCAAGTTGCGTTTTTGTTCTCGTATTGCATTCTTGGTGATATTTAGTGCTCTCTGATTATTTCGCACTTTGATGGTGCTACATAGCCTTCCCGGTTTGGTGCCTTCTTTTGATAATTACCTTATCTTTGTCAATGTTTCTGTGCCTTAATAGTAGAAACAAAGCTATTAGAAGATGTAAATTGCTACTCAACCTGAGTTTCTGTTTAGTATTTNGTGAGGGAACTGTAAGGGTGGGGACGCAACGACCCATCCCGGTAATGATGCTGAGAGATACTGGGGCGGAATTTACCCTGTGAGCAGAACCCTTTTCCCTGAGTGTCACGAGAATACCTGTGTAGGTGAGGCAGTGTGACCACTGTGGGAGGCCCAGTGCAGATGCCCCTACAACAGGTAACCCTGAGTTCTGTTTATGGATGCCAAACCCTAGTAGTGGGGTCTGTGCGACGATGCCACGAGGGAGGCACAGGTCATTTTGGGAAATGACGCATGTGGAGGACGTGTCCTACCGAACCTCGTGAAGGACGAGGAGTGCTTGGAGCACTTAGAAAAGGGCGAAGTGTTCGACGCCTGTGGGGACGAGAAAGGAATCGCCAGGGAGGCGTTCCCTGTATGTGCCGTAGTTCCGAGGCAGTGCGACGGACAAGGAGAGCGTGGATCTGATAAGGCCGACGAGGAGACATCCGCCGGCCTGGGAATGGATCACCTCGTTATGGAACCCGGAAGCGAGTGGAGGGCGAAGGCAGCCCAGAAGGTGAGGTACAGGTGACCCTCACCAGTTCTCTCAGGGTGGACCGCACTAGTCTCGAGGAGATGCAGCAGGCAGAATTCCCCGAGTTGATTGGTAAGGTCATAGGAGGACGTATTGGTCCCGAGAATGCTATTCACATTAACAGGCAAGAAGGCATACTAATGAGACGGTGTAAACCTGTAAGGATGGAGGTCGGAAAAGCCTCTCCAGGCACGAGAGATCAAGTAGCGTTGCCAGCCAAGTGCAGAGCGGCAGTGTTGAGTCCGTTGCACGCTGTTGACTCTGCGGGTCACCTAGGGGTGACCACGATGCGACGATCAACGTCGAGAGAAGTGGCTGGGCAACTACAACATCTTTTCTCTTGGTGAGGAGGCCCAGGGAAAATCAGGCTGACAGTGGAAATATGTTCCGGTCTGAGTGTGTCAGACGAACAATGATAAATCAGGGAGTGATGCAAATTCGGTCGTCGCCCTACCGATCGCAGTCGAAGGGGGCGGTCGGAAGACTCCACTCCACCTCAGAAACAGCTCTGAGAATGTGCTGCGTAGAGCAGGAAGACGAGTGGGAAGAGACAGCGGGCCCTGTTTTGTTGGCCATTTACAAAGCAGTGGCTGAACCGTTAATCTTCTCACAGTTCCAGCTGGTGAACGGACGTGAGGTGTGGAACCCTCGGTCTGTAGTAGGTAAGCAGTGGACGCCCAGGATGACCTTAAAGACGGTCTGCAGACACATGAGGAGTGTCACACATTGGCGGCTGCAATACTGGCTGGAAGCCAAGATTTTAGTGGCACGGACAGCGTAGTCGCAGATGCGTTGTCCCGCGTGCACTAACCAGACATGACTCTTATTTTAAGGGGAGGGGTATGTGACGGTGTTCCCACCCTTCTAATTCTCCCACGCCTGCTGTAAGAGTCATGTCCACTATTCCCGAGCGTTCTCTACATTGCAGGCAACAATTGAACATATGTGGGAGAGAACAGTATTCTCGAAGAGCCGAGAAATTCGCGAAAATGTAACATTTTGTCCTGTGGGATAGGCCCTTTAGGGAGCCAATATGGCGCTGGCAAGTCTGTTCTCCCGCCAAAACTGTGTGACGTCAGTGGCGCCAGATTGGTCACCGTCAGCGACATGGCACTGGGAGCCAATGAAAACCAACTTTGGGAAAAGTGACGTCACATAGGCAGGGGGGTCCAGCCGTGTTGGCGCCAGGAGATATCAGTCTTTCACGACACGTCCGAGAGGTAGGACGCGCGATCGGTCATCCTGTCAGAGTGACGGATTTACCGAACTCCGGTGGATTTAAGCGTCTCCAGTTGTTGGCACGCACTCTGTGAGGTCTTCCTGCAACCCAGAATTGGCTCAGATAAGGAATTGACAAAATATTGAGCAACAAGTGCTCAGGGACAGGTGCGTTGCAAGAAGTGGGCCGGGCATCGATGTGTGTCGTCGTTGGCAGTTCACCAGTATAAGAGGCAGCTTAGTGGCCGGGCCACCCACCGTGAGTGAACCAGGTTGACAACCTTGTCAACCAGGTTGAACGTGTGATCGACGATCCTGTCAAGTTTGACAGTAACCCCACCTTCGTGGAACCCTACGAGTCAACAGTTGGATGCAAGCACGTCGAGAAGTCTTCCCAAATACCTAGCATTATATCTAGACGACGAGGGAATTGACGGTGTTGTGAGCTTCAAGTGCTCTGAAGTCGGGTGCTGTGCGTGTGTCGTCCGGGACGGCTGATAACTTCAGTGACTTCGTAGTGGTGAGAGGCAGTTACTCTGGGAGTACAGTGACAAGGACTAATTGGGAAACGTACGACGACCGCCGAGACGTAGGCTGGCTGCCGTAGTTGGGAGGAAAGTTGACGGCCAGGAGACCGACTTCGACCCTGCGACGTACTGTAGAGGACGGAGCACGGACCTGCTGTGTACAGAAGCGGCGAGACGCGACATCCTAAGGCGTGGGGCTTGTGTTTCTGGATGAACGAGGCGAGAGCCTGGACCAGGAGCTACAACCCAACTGTCATCCTAGGATAGGTGAAGTAGGTGTTTACAGTTCCCTCCCATTTCCCCTTTAGTTAGCTATATATATTCTTGTCAGTATATTTTGTATGTCGTGAGCAAGTCTCACTTGAGTCTAAGTCACAGAGTGCACAGTATGTGGTGAGCCTGCCCAGAGCGCTCACAGTATCAGTTTACATATATATCTATGTGTGGGTGTGTGCAAGCACCAAGATTCATCAGAGAATTTACTGTGACTATTATTATTGATCTGTGATTATTATTATTATATATATATTGGTAGTAAACCAGATATTGGTGTATTGAACTCTATATAATCTATTGATATAAATGCCTGTGGATTGATCTATATAAACTATTGATATAAATGCCTGTGGATTGATCTCTATAATCTATCAATATAAATGCCCGTGTGTTGATCTCCATAATCTATCGATATAAATGCCTGTGTGTTGATCTCTATGATCTATTGATATATATATGCCTGAAGTTTGATTACTGATTTATATATGACATGATTGTGTGCTGAATAATATCATATACGTGAAGTGTTTGCCAGTGATATCTCTGTGAGAGGAAGTATAAATATAAAGAAAAGTTCAGCGATCAAGTGAGTGCATTCACAGTAAATATTATTAAGAATAGAGTAATCTTTTGGTACGGTGAAAAGTCACTGTGAGAGTATTGTGAATATAGATGTTGATCGTGAGGCCAGTGAAATCATAAGTAAAACCCTGTGAACGTTGAATAGTGTTTTGGAAAAAGTTAAATAAACGGGGATCGTGACAATTAGAAAACAAGTGCTAGTCTGTTCCCACGATCGCGAGGGCCCCGGCCCAGCTGAGTCTGACAGGTGACACGTGCCGATGTTGACATATGGTGCGCTCTAGAATATTATGCTATGAATGGAGCGATTGTCATATATTAATTCTGATACATTGAGGCATATATATTTCTCGTTGTCTTTTAAGTAAAATACCAAAACTCTTTGGTGTTTGATATCATCCCCTCCATTTATCTTGTGACCGTGTGAGGATGTAAAGTAGAGTGACCTGCCTGATACTATATTACTGGATTTGGCTCTTGCCACAATTACACCTGACCACTGCAATGTTACTGGACATCTAAAAAAACCAGTTGGCGACCTTGAAGGCTGTATAAGAGTTCGGTGTCGGGGTGGGCCACAGATTGAGGGAACGATCTGTGCTCTCACTCATCTTATAATCTAAAGGCCGGTTGTGAGATCGACTGGGACACTCTCCGAGGCCAGCAGTGGAGCCTAGAGGATTGAGGGAACACCCGCCGAACGACGGTGAGTAGGGTTATGGTTGGAGCAACCACCTGGAAAGGAGATCCAGTCTACTGTTGCTTTAACCCTTCTCTTACGAGAACACCGTGAAACCCCGACAATATATATAATGTGTGTGTGTGTGTGTGTGTGTGTGTATCACGAAAAAAACAAGTGATTAAAAATGTGACAATGTCACATTTTTGCAACACGTGTTGCAACAATGCAACACCCCTATCGTGGAGCCCCCAACTTCAAAAAACCATCACGAAAAGATACACAGGCTTCCAACAAGACCAAGCAAAAGGAGACAACGAGTCAGTGTGAGGGGTGAGGTCTCAGATTGGCGAGACGTTACAAGTAGAGTCCCGCAGGGGTCAGTCCTTGGACCTATACTGTTTCTGATATATGTAAATGATCTCCCAGAGGGTATAGAATCGTTTCTCTCAATGTTTGCTGATGATGCAACAATTATGAGGAGGATTGAAACAGAGGATGATAATAGGAGGCTAGAAGACATGCAGACAAGTATAGACCCTGAACTAAACCTCTTATCCACTATCTATGACAATCATCACTTTAATGATCAAAATTGCAGATATTTTACAGCACATGATGTAAACAATGTATTAACACATAATCACAATATCTCTGTAATCAACTTGAACGTTAGATCCCTAGGAAACACTTCGATGATGTTAGTGCCTTGATTGAAACTATTGACAACAAATTCTCTTTTATTATACTTACTGAAACGTGGTTGAAAGAGGACACTACTCAACTCTTTAACATGCCTAACTACTCAGCAATTCACAACTGTCGTCAAATTCAGAGAGGTGGTGGTACTGCTCTTTACTACCACCAAGAACTAACATGCTTAAATAGAATTAGAACTAGAGACAGCTGTGGGGAGTATATCTTCGCCAGTTTCAGAGTCAAGGGTGCCGAGTCTGTCCTGTCTGTGGGTGCAGTCTATAGAATTCCTAACACTGATGTGTCCGAATTCAATTCAAACCTTAGAAATCTAATACTCGATAACAGACTGAACAAAAACCATCTAATTATCGCTGGGGACTTTAATATTGACCTCTGCGAGCCTGAACACCCTACTGCTGTTAGCTTCCTCAACTGTATGAATTCCTGCTTCCTCATACCCTTAATCACTAGACCTACTAGAATCACTGATAGTACGGCCACGACTCTTGATCACATTTGGACCAACATAACCTCTCCGCTTACTTCAGGTATAATCACCGATAGCACTACAGACCATTACCCCACATTTCTCTCAACTAACATTATCAAACCACCTCTTGAGTCAAGGGAATTAAGCTTTAGGCTGCACAATGAAACTGCTATAGACAATTTTATAACTGCTGCTGATAATGTCAACTGGGAATCCGAGTTAGGTAACATAGGGGACATCAACCTAGCAGTGCAATCTTTTCTTCAAAAGACTCTTAACCTTTATAACACCCACTGTCCTAGGCTTTCAAAACAAGTCACAACCAAAAGGCTTAACAATCCTTGGCTTACAAAGGGAATACTTAAATCCATTAACAAAAAACATGACCTTGAGAAGAAGTATAGGTTAGGAACCGTCTCCAAAGAATTTTCAAAGAATTACTCGTTATTGCTATCTAAAATAATTAGACGAGCCAAAACTAAATTCTACGAAGATAGATTTACCCAAATAAAGAGCAACATTAAAAAAACTTGGAGCACAATCTCACAAATATTGGGATCAAAGAAGATTTTTAATAACAAACCAACACTCCTGTCCAGTAACGATGGTCAGCTTTCAGCCTCTGATTCTGCTATTGAGTTTAATAGGTTCTTCTCTTCCATTGGGTCATCCCTTGCAAATGATATTCCAACTTCCAGTACTGATGTTAAGGACTATCTTACAGGTAACTATCCACAGTCTCTGTACCTAAAGCCTGCTAATTCCACTGACGTCAATGAGATAATCCTTTCCCGCAAAACCAAGTCTAGTGCCCTTGATGAGATACCAACTTTAATTTACAAAAAAGCCTCCAGATCTTTAGCCCCTGCTATTGCATTGCTCTTCAACAAGTCACTTGAACTCCAAACCTTTCCAGATATTCTAAAGAAAGCGAGAGTAACCCCTGTCCACAAATGTGGTGATCTCACAGATGTTAACAACTACAGACCTATATCAATCCTGCCTAACTTGTCAAAAATATTTGAAAAACTAATCTACAAGCAGCTTTACTCTTATCTAGCCAAACACAATATACTTAGCTCTTGTCAATATGGCTTCAGACCCAAAAAAGCACTAACGATGCACTTATTAGTATGATTAAGTTGATTCATGCAGCTCTTGATAAAAATGAGTTCCCTGTTGGGTTATTTGTGGACCTGCGTAAGGCTTTTGACACTGTCAACCACCAAAACCTTCTTCTTAAATTACATCATTATGGAGTCAGAGGTCACTCCCTGCAATACCTCAAATCTTACCTTACTGACAGGCTCCAGTATGTTTCTGTGAATAATTCAATTTCTCCCACCCTACCCATCAACATCGGTGTTCCTCAGGGCAGCATACTTGGCCCTCTCCTCTTTCTCATCTACATTAATGACCTTCCAAATGCCTCCCAACACCTCAAACCAATTCTTTTTGCTGACGACACAACCTTCATTTACTCCAGTCCTGACCCCCTTGCTCTAAATGCCACAGTAAATACTGAGCTAAATAAAGTCCATCTTTGGCTAACTGCCAACAAACTCACCCTTAACATTGAGAAAACTTTCTATATTCTGTTTGGCAATAAATCCTCTAATCAAATAAATCTCAAAATTAACAATACCCAAATTTGTAACAAATTAGATGGTAAGTTCCTTGGCGTTCTCATTGACCACAAGCTGAACTTCCAGGGACACATTCTAAACATATCAAAAAAAGTTTCAAAAACTGTTGGCATTCTCTCTAAGATCAGATATTATGTACCCCGACCTGCCCTGGTGACTCTCTATTACTCCCTCATCTATCCATATCTCAACTATGGTATTTGTGCTTGGGGTTCTACTACCCAAAATCATTTACGTCCTCTAATTACTCAACACAAAGCTGCTATTAGGACAATATCCAACTCTGGCCCAGACATCACTCGGTACCCCTACTCAAATCTCTGAATATGTTAGATATTAAGTCACTGCACATTCTCTCATGTGTATCATACATATATAAAACGCTGAACTGTAATGCCAATCCTGAACTCAAAAGCTTCATTGCTGGTTGTAACAGAACCCATGAGCACCACACCAGAAATAAATACAGTTTTGATATTCCAAGAGTACGGCTTAATCAAACTAGAAATGCTCTACAAATCAAGGGACCCAGAATGTGGAATGACCTCCCCAACCATGTTAAAGACTGTACCTCTCTCAACCAGTTTAAGAATAAAACTAAACACTACCTAATAAATTCCCTGTAACCTACCTTACCCATCTAGTTCAACCCATGTCTGTTATCTTTTAATCAACACTGTTTGTCAACCTTTTGTATTTGTGCTGCTTTTTCAGTCATGTTCCCCCCCCCCCTTTTTTTTTATCTTTATTTGTATTTGTTCTCAACACATTTTATTCTTTATGCTCTATTAATATTAAGTTCTAGATATTAATGTTCTTCCTGCCCGAAACGCATTGCGTAATAGTGGCTTTAGGCATTGTATGTACTAGCTCTACCTATAATTCGATCCATTAATGTAACCTCACTTGTATGTATATACCTTACCTGAATAAACATATTTATTTATTATTTATTTATAAGATGACCTAGAAATACTGAGTGAATGGTCCAACTGATGAAACTAGGCAGTGGAAACAGGAGGCCAGACACAGAATACAGAATAGGAGATGAAGTACTAATTGAAACGGGCAGAGAGAAAGATCTAGGAGTTGATATCAGACCAAACCTGTCTCCAGAGGCCCACATAAAAAAAATAACGTCTGCGGCATATGCGAGGCTGGCTAACATCAGAACAGCGTTCAGGAACCTGTGTAAGGAATCATTCAGAATTTTGTACACCACATATGTAAGACCAATCCTGGAGTATGCGACCCCAGCATGGAGCCCGTACCTTGTCAAGCACAAGACGAAACTGGAAAAAGTCCAAAGGTATGCCACTAGACAAGTCCCAGAACTAAGAGGCATGAGTTACGAGGAAAGGCTGCGGGAAATGCACCTTACGACCCTGAAGGACAGAAGAGTAAGGGGAGACATGATCAGAACCTACAAAATCCTCAGAGGGAATCGACCGGGTGAACAAGGATAAACTACTCAACACTGGTGGTCCGCGAACAAGGGGACACAGGTGGAAACTGAGTACCCACATGAGCCACAGGGACGTTAGAAGGAACTTTTTCAGTGTCAGAGTAGTTAACGGATGGAATGCATTAGGCTGTGATGTGGTGGAGGCTGACTCCATACACAGTTTTAAATGTAGATATGATAGAGCCCAGTAGGCTCAGGAATCTGTACACCAGTTGATTGACAGTCGAGAGGCGGGACCAAAGAACCAAAGCTCATCCCCCGCAAGCACAAATAGGTGAGAATAAATAGGTGAGTACACACACACACACACACACAGGTGTAGCTAGTAACACCACTACCATCACCTGGTAGCTCTACTACTACCATCACCTGGTAGCTACATCACTACCATCACCTGGTAGCTACACCACTACCATCACCAGGTAGCTCCACCACTACCATCACCAGGTAGCTCCACCACTACCATCACCAGGTAGCTCCACCACTACCATCACCAGGTAGCTACACCACTACCATCACCAGGTAGCTACACCACTACCATCACCAGGTAGCTCCACCACTACCATCACCAGGTAGCTCCACCACTACCATCACCAGGTAGCTCCACCACTACCATCACCAGGTAGCTCCACCACTACCATCACCAGGTAGCTCCACCACTACCATCACCAGGTAGCTCCACCACTACCATCACCAGGTAGCTCCACCACTACCATCACCAGGTAGCTACACCACTACCATCACCAGGTAGCTCCACCACTACCATCACCAGGTAGCTACACCACTACCATCACCAGGTAGCTCCACCACTACCATCACCAGGTAGCTCCACCACTACCATCACCAGGTAGCTCCACCACTACCATCACCAGGTAGCTCCACCACTACCATCACCAGGTAGCTCCACCACTACCATCACCTGGTAGCTCCACCACTACCATCACCAGGTAGCTCCACCACTACCATCACCTGGTAGCTCCACCACTACCATCACCAGGTAGCTCCACCACTACCATCACCAGGTAGCTCCACCACTACCATCACCTGGTAGCTCCACCACTACCATCACCAGGTAGCTCCACCACTACCATCACCTGGTAGCTCCACCACTACCATCACCTGGTAGCTCCACCACTACCATCACCTGGTAGCTCCACCACTACCATCACCTGGTAGCTCCACCACTACCATCACCTGGTAGCTACACCACTACCATCACCAGGTAGCTCCACCACTACCATCACCAGGTAGCTCCATCACTACCATCACCTGGTAGCTCCACCACTACCATCACCAGGTAGCTCCACCACTACCATCACCTGGTAGGTTACCACTACCATCACCTGGTAGCTACACCACTACCATCACCAGGTAGCTCCACCACTACCATCACCTGGTAGCTACACCACTACAATCACCAGGTAGCTACACCACTACCATCACCAGGTAGCTACACCACTACCATCACCAGGTAGCTACATCACTACAATCACCAGGTAGCTACATCACTACCATCACCAGGTAGCTCCACTACTACCATCACCAGGTAGCTCCACCACTACCATCACCTGGTAGCTACACCACTACAATCACCAGGTAGCTCCACCACTACCATCACCAGGTAGCTACATCACTACCATCACCAGGTAGCTACATCACTACCATCACCAGGTAGCTACATCACTACCATCACTATGTAGCTACACCACTACAATCACCAGGTAGCTCCACCACTACCATCACTATGTAGCTACACCACTACAATCACCAGGTAGCTCCACCACTACAATCACCAGGTAGCTCCATAACTACAGTCACCAGGTAGCTCCACCACTACAATCACCAGGTAGCTCCACTACTACAATCACCAGGTAGCTCCACCACTACAATCAACACGTAGGTATTCCACTACAATCACCAGGTAGCTACTCCACTACAATCTCCTGGTAGCTGCCAGGTGCGTGTCGTATTTCTGTATGTTGTAACACATCTCATTTCCAAACATTAGCGATGAACAATACAGCAACAAATTAATAATATTCTGATAAAAAATAAAATACTTTTCAGAAATAATAAAACATCAATAATGACTACTGACAGATCCAACTCCTCCATGATGAAAATGTGGGTGGTGGTGGTGGCGGTGGTGTGTCGCGTGTTGTGGTACGTCTGGGGTGTGGTCTAGGACCACCTCCGTCTGCGTCTCCTCCAGCGGCAGTACGACTCCAGCTGGCGGGGACTGTTGAGTAAAGTCCCCCTCTTGAAGGTGATCGTCCCTCCACGCCCCGGGACCTTCACGACCCCGTGGACCTGCTGGACCCTGTCCAGTTGCTTCGTCATGGGCGTCCTCGAGGTGGCAGTCTGGTGGGTCTTGCTCAGGATCCTTAGTGTCCTTCTGGACCTGGACCCAGTTGAGTCCTCCGACAAGGACACGGAGTCGACGGTGCCACCTCCAGTGACCACACCCGTGACAACACCAGTGTCACACACTCTGCGCATAACACCGCAGCCCGTGACTCCCGTGACCCGGGGCAGGCGTGTCAAGGTACGACCCAGGTCACGACCCAGGTCACCAGTGACACAGACGTGGTGCTACAGGACACCACCTGTGGCAAAATTGGAGGTGACCACCCCCGTGAATACATCCGTGACCACACCCGTGACCACCCCCGTGACCACACCCGTGAATACATCCGTGACACCACCCGTGACCACACCCGTGACCACCCCAGTGACTACCCCCGTGACAACACCCGTGACAACACCAGTGTCTCACACTCTGCGCATAACACCACAGCCCGTGACTTCCGTGACCCGGGGCAGGCGTGTCAAGATACGACCCAGGTCACGACCCAGGTCACCAGTGACACAGACGTGGTGCTACAGGACACCACCTGTGGCAAAATTGGTGGTGACCACCCCCGTGACTACATCCGTGACACCACCCGTGACAACCCCTGTGACAACACCAGTGTCACACACTCTACGCATAACACCGCAGCCCGTGACTCCCGTGACCCGGGGCAGGCGTGTCAAAGTACGACCCAGGTCACGACCCAGGTCACCAGTGACACAGACGTGGTGCTACAGGACACCACCTGTGGCAAAATTGGAGGTGACCACCCCCGTGAATACATCTGTGACCACCCCCGTGACCACACCCGTGACCACCCCCGTGACCACCCCCGTGACAACACCAGTGTCTCACACTCTGCGCATAACACCACAGCCCGTGACTTCCGTGACCCGGGGCAGGCGTGTCAAGATACGACCCAGGTCACGACCCAGGTCACCAGTGACACAGACGTGGTGCTACAGGACACCACCTGTGGCAAAATTGGTGGTGACCACCCCCGTGACTACATCCGTGACACCACCCGTGACAACCCCTGTGACAACACCAGTGTCACACACTCTACGCATAACACCGCAGCCCGTGACTCCCGTGACCCGGGCAGGCGTGTCAAAGTACGACCCAGGTCACGACCCAGGTCACCAGTGACACAGACGTGGTGCTACAGGACACCACCTGTGGCAAAATTGGAGGTGACCACCCCCGTGAATACATCTGTGACCACACCCGTGACCACACCCGTGACCCGTGACCACCCCCGTGACACCACCCGTGACCACCCCCGTGACCACCCCCGTGACAACACCAGTGTCTCACACTCTGCGCATAACACCACAGCCCGTGACTTCCGTGACCTGGGGCAGGCGTGTCAAGATACGACCCAGGTCACGACCCAGGTCACCAGTGACACAGACGTGGTGCTACAGGACACCACCTGTGGCAAAATTGGAGGTGACCACCCCCGTGACAACCCCTGTGACAACACCAGTGTCACACACTCTGCGCATAACACCGCAGCCCGTGACTCCCGTGACCCGGGCAGGCGTGTCAAGATACGACCCAGGTCACGACCCAGGTCACCAGTGACACAGACGTGGTGCTACAGGACACCACCTGTGGCAAAATTGGTGGTGACCACCCCCGTGACACCACCCGTGACACCACCCGTGACCACCCCCGTGACTACCCCAGTGACAACCCCTGTGACAACACCAGTGTCACACACTCTGCGCATAACACCGCAGCCCGTGACTCCCATGACCCGGGCAGGCATGTCAAGATACGACCCAGGTCACGACCCAGGTCACCCGTGACACAGACGTGGTGCTACAGGTCACCACCTGTGGCAAAATTGGAGGTGACCACCCCCGTGACTACATCCGTGACCACACCCGTGACCACACCCGTGACCACCCCCGTGACAACACCAGTGTCACACATTCTGCGCATAACACCGCAGCCCGTGACTCCCGGGGCAGGCGGGGCAGGTCACGACTTCAGTGAACCACAGTTCGTGAACTGAGGAAGAACCTGGTGTAGAAACACCAGATTCCTACCTTAACACTTTGCCATCGGACGGACAAACACTTTGCCGTGGGGGGCACTAACACTTTGCCGTGAGAGGGACTAAAACTTTGCCGTGGGAGAAACTAGCACCGTGCCGTGGGAGGGACTAACACTGCCGTGGGAGGGACTAACATTTTGCAGAGTGGGGACTAACACTGCCGTAGCGGGACTAACACTTTGCCGTGGGGGCACTAACACTTTACCGTGGAGGGGCTAACACTTTGCCGTGGAGGGACTAACACTTTGCCGTGGGTGGACTAACACGGCCATGGTTTTGCGGGCCTCTCGCTCGCTCGGTTTTGCGGGCCTCTCGATCGCGCGGTTTTCCGGGCCTCCTGCTCGCTTGGTTTTGCGGACCTCTCGTTCGCTCGGTTTTGCGGGCCTCTCGCTCGCGCGGTTTTCCGGGCCTCCTGCTCGCTTGGTTTTGCGGACCTCTCGTTCGCTCGGTTTTGCGGGCCTCTCGCTCGCGCGGTTTTGCGGGCCTCTCGCTCGCTCGGTTTTGCGGGCCTCTCGCTCGCGCGGTTTTGCGGGCCTCTCGCTCGCTCGGTTTTGCGGGCCTCTCGCTCGCTCGGTTTTGCGGGCCTCTCGCTCGCTCGGTTTTGCGGGCCTCTCGCTCGCTCGGTTTTGCGGGCCTCTCGCTCGCTCGGTTTTGCGGGCCTCTCGCTCGCTCGGTTTTGCGGGCCTCTCGCTCGCTCGGTTTTGCGGGCCTCTCGCTCGCTCGGTTTTGCAGGCCTCTCGCTCGCTCGGTTTTGCGGGCCTCTCGCTCGCTCGGTTTTGCGGGCCTCTCGCTCGCCCGGTTTTGCGGGCCTCTCGCTCGCCCGGTTTTGCGGGCCTTTCGCTCGCTCGGTTTTGCGGGCCCTTCGCTCGCACGGTTTTGCGGGCCTCTCGCTCGCTCGGTTTTGCGGGCCTCTCGCTCGCTCGTTTTGCGGGCCTCTCGCTCGCCCGGTTTTGCGGGCCTCTCGCTCGTCCTTTTTGCGGGCCTCTCGGTCGCGCGGTTTTGCGGGCCTCTCAGTCGCGCGGTTTTACAGGCCTCTCGCTCGCGCGGTTTTGCGGGCCTCTCGCTCGACCGGTTTTGAGGGAATAATGCTTGCGTGGTGTTAGTCCCCCCACAGCAAGTGTTACTTCCCAATGGCAATGTGTTAGTCCCAATGGCAATGTGTTAGTCCTAATGGCAAAGTGTTAGTCCCAATGGCAAAGTGTTAGTCCCAATGGCAAAGTGTTAGTCCCAACGGCAAAGTGTTAGTCCCAATGGCAAATTGTTAGGCCCCACAGCAAAGTGTTTCCCCCCCCCCCACCGGCAAAGTGTTAGTACCTCCCACGGCATAGTGTTAAGCCCTTCCAAAGCAAAGTGTTAACCCCTTCCACAGCAAAGTGTTAACCCCTCCTGCGGCAAAGTGTTAGTCCGCCACGGCAAAGTGTTAGTCCGCCATGGCAAAGTGTTAGTCCGCCA
>WNGS01169498.1:8861703-8873320 GCA_020271785.1 Procambarus virginalis
GGTTCTCGAGACACCCGATAGGCGGCGGAGAGACCCAACTGTGCCACATTAATTTACTCAAGCCCTACCATGGGGTTCCTCCCACTGTGTTAACCAATTTCACCTCATTTACAGGTCCATACAGCCACAGTGAGACCTTCCCTGCTTCTCCTTCCGAAGCACTGACACTGAGACAGCGCTCTCTAACTCAGAAATCCTTACTAACCTTCACCATCATTTTCAGGACGATAATAGTGCTCCACTAATCAAACTCATCAGAGAACATCAAGAGTTGTTTCGAGATGATCCCCAAGAGTGTACTGTGACTCAGCACGACATTCAACTGCTACCTGACACCCAGCCGATTCGCCAACCGTTCTACCGAATCAGCCCGAGCAAGACGGAAGTCATGCGGGCTGAGGTACAGTATCTCTTGGACCATGGACTGGCTACCCCCTGTGAGTCCCCCTGGGCCTCACCATGCATCCTGGTACCCAAACCTCACGGCAAAATCCGTCTGTGTACGGATTATAGGAAGTTGAACCAGGTCACAGTGAAGGACGCCTACCCAATACCCAGGATAGACGACATTTTGGATGCCATTGGTAATGCCCGCTACCTGTCTCAGGTAGACTTACTCAAGGGTTACTACCAGGTGAGTTTAACGGAGCGAGCTAAGGTACTGTCCGCCTTTATAACCCCGTTTGGTCTCTACAGGTACAACCGCCTTCCCTTTGGACTCTGCAATGCCCCAGCCACCTTTCAGAGAGCTGTCAACCGCGTCATCCAGGGCTTGGACAACACCTACGCCTATTTGGATGACATCGTGGTAGCATCCAACACCTGGAGCGAACACCTGCTCCAGCTACAACGATTGTTTTACAAGCTCCTGAAAGCCGGCCTCACCATCAATCTGGGCAAGTCCACCTTCGCGAAAGGTAAAGTGCGGTACCTGGGTCATGTTATAGGGAGTGGCAGCCTGGCTCCGTTAAACATTCACATTCAAGCAATCCAACAGTATCCACAGCCTACTACCAGGAAGCAGCTCCTGCGCTTCCTTGGTCTTGCTTCCTATTACCGTAGGTTTGTGAAGAATTTTAGCACTGTTGCAACCCCATTAATCACCTTAACCAGTCCCAAGCAACGGTATAATTGGACCAGAGAGCAAACCGTTGCATTCGAACAACTCAAATTCCTCCTCTGTTCTAATCCTATTCTCGCCTCACCAGATATCAAGAAGCCTTTCATCCTCCATGTCGACGCCAGTGGTCCGGCATCGGAAGTGTCTTAATGCAGCAGCGAGGCGAGGAGGTTCTACCTGTCAGCTACTACAGTTGCAAGTTGAAGCCTCATCAGAAGAACTACAGTACTATAGAGAAGGAACTCCTCTCCATCGTCCTGAGCTTACAACACTTTGCACCATATCTGCACGGTGCTAGGTCCACTACCATCTATTCGGACCACAACCCTCTGAGATTCTTACATCAAGCCCAATTTAATAACCAACGTCTGCTGCGATGGGCTTTATATCTTCAAGGCTTCAATTTAAAGATCTGCTATATCAAGGGGCCTGATAACATCATCGCTGACGCCCTCTCCAGAGTGCATGAGGTAGAGGCAGCTCCACCTCCCACTCTACCTCCAGTGAACGTGACTCACCCGGAACAGCAGGCTTCGGGGGAGAGTTGTGACGATAATCTCTTATCAGAGATTTAGCCTGCTATTTTCGTATTTCATCACGTCCTCAACAATATGCAAGATACGTTTTGTAGTGGCTAAACGTATATATCAAGACAGCCACACACACCTCAACTCCCTCCTCCCCCCTCTCCAGCACCTGCTGCACACCTGGTCGACGCGCCGAACCCTTCAACTGCCTAACTAGCGACTTGCGGCTGTCCTGCGTTCTCATTGGCCGCCAACCAACACACCACTCCCGTTCCTCGCCAATCACGATCGTCGCCAGTTATTGTTGGAGTCCCTTGCATTTCTGCCAGCCAGAATATATCTCGTGCTCCTGCTATGAACACCTGAATTTGACCCACCTCGTGTGATCAAATAAGAGGTTCTTAGCTAGCGCATATATTCCCAGCACCATTTTATTTTGTTAACGTAACCAGTTCCCCCCTTTTCACTTTGTTATAATTTTATATATTTTTCTTTTACATTATATTATATATATGCCAAGGTATCGTCTTTATTTTATTTTGTGTTTTCTATATTAAAGTAAAGTATTTTGTTATATTTTGTGTTTTCGTATATCTTGCCTTACCACAGATTATCAGACAAGCAGTCACTCTTTTTTTTTCCTTTTTTTTATATAACTTTGATGTATATGTGGCCCAGCACTAACACCTGCTAGTTGGAAGACTGCCGACCACCATTTCCAACACGTTACCGTCACAATATATATATATATATATATATATATATATATATATATATATATATATATATATATATATATATATATATATGCAATAATGATCACAAAAACACTGATCCAAGTATGCAGAATAACCACATGTGAAAAATAGAAAATGCTTAACGCGTTTTCGGCTAATTTGCCTTCATCAGAGCAAAGTACTGAAGATAAGAAAACATTGCTGATCAGACCTCTATATCCGCCTGGGCCGATCACCTGACCACCAAGAATAAGTGGAGGAAATATAAGAAAGAAGGTAACTGCAGAAGGCCTATTTGCCCATACGAGGCAGCTCCTATTATTAGGGGCAAAATGTATTGTTAATAGTAAGGATTTTGTTGAATGAAACATGATCGAGTCTGCTCCGATCAAACATTGCAACAACAGCCTTAATGTGAGCCCCGGTATGTACAAGTTGGATCCCTATTTAAGTCTCAATATAGCACGTCAAAACAATATAACAATCATTTAACACGTATGGCACTTGGAGATATTAATTTAATAGGAGCTGCCTCGTATGGGCCAATAGGCCTTCTGCAGTTACCTTCTTTCTTATATTTCCTCCACTTATTCTTGGTGGTCAGGTGATCTGCCCAGGCGGATATAAAGGTCTGATCAGCAATGTTTTCTTATCTTCATTCTACTTTGCTCTGATGAAGGCGAATTAGTCGAAAACGTGTTAAGCATTTTCTATTTTTCACATGTGATTAACCTGCATATATATATATATATATATAATATATATATATATATATATATTATATATATATATATATATATTATATATATATATATATATATATAACTGAAAACTCACACCCCAGTAGTGACTCGAACCCATACTCCCAGGAGCAACGCAAGTGGTATGTACAGGGACGCCTTAAACCACTTGACCATCACGACCGGACATAAGGAAGTGATAGCCGAGGCTATATGAACCACTTCCCCGCCGGCACGGGGAAGTGGTATAGCCTTCCCCGTGCCGGCGGGGAAGTATAGTATAGTTCATTTCGCCTCGGCAATCACTTCCTTATGTCCGGTCGTGATGGTCAAGTGGTTTAAGGCGTCCCTGTACATACCAGTTGCGTTGCTCCTGGGAGTATAGGCTCGAGTCACTTCTGGGGTGTGAGTTTTCAGTTGTATCTAGTCCTGGGGACCATTCAGGCTTGTTTGCATATATATATATATATATATATATATATATATATATATATATATATATATATATATATATATATATATATATATATATATATATATATATATATATATATATATATATATATATATATATATATATATATATAGGGGGTACCACCTCTGGTGCAATTATAGGGACCCACAGCCTCAGAGAAGGGAACACAGAGCATTCAGGAAAAACTTGGCATTTAACTCTGAATACATAAGAGTGTTCGCTTCTCCTACCACCCCCCTTTTTTATGGTGTACACTTTATTATGCAAGGTTATACAGTTACATATCTGATTGTATACAAAAAAAAAGACATTAAGAGGACACAAAAAAAAAGTTCGCTTCCTAGAGGCTGTAGATTTCCTCGAACTCCTCCGACGTCGGGCAGGAACCGAGGATGCAGCGAGCATTCCCCCTCTGGATCGCGACACTGAGGCGCTGAAAGAGAAAACTTGCAGCTCTAGGGTCTCTTGTGGTGTCAATGAGCTTGGAACCAAGATCCTTAAGAAACCTTCTTGTACTCTCTCCCCATGGGCCTAGGGTCTCAGACCCTATTGGAACGAAGTTGTACCGATGATCTAATTGCCTGTACTTGGCTGACTTGTCTCTTTCTCTGTGTGTCGCCGCGGCTCCTGATGTGCCGGCAGAGAGGTTGATGTATGTGGCTGCCAGGGTGGATACGCAAGTATAATCCCATGCCAACTGTCTGCCACCCTTCCACAGACGCAGTGTGATTCCGTCTGGTCGGCCGGCAAAGCTAACAGAGTCACGGTTCAGTAGGTTGCGGGGCTCTCTCTCCGCTGGACACTGAGCAGAGGCAAGGCTTCTTTTAATGATGTCGTTGACTTCGTCGTGTCTAGTATGCCAACCACCAGATTTTCAACAGTGCAGGCCATGCAGTCCATATTCGTCAGCGTCTGCCTCGCCGCAAATACACCTATGAACGGTGTGGATAGGGGCAGCAAGACGGAGAGCGACTGCAATACAGAGCTCCTGCTGATCAAGACGTGTGCCTGTCGCAGACATAGGGACTGCCAAAAGGAAGTCCCCTGCATGGGGAGCCTGCACAGCGGTGAGGCGTGCACGATCACTGGGGGTTGTTGCTGCCTCCAGCAGAGCTGTGGCTTCTTTGTCTGCAATGGGGCTGTCCCAACTGGATTGTTTCTTGGCTTTCGGCATGGCTGGCCTGAGTGCTGGGTCTGCCATGGCACCCCATTTCGTGTCACATTCCGTGTAGTGGGGATCCTGTATCCCTGCTACATCACTGAGGGTGTCAGGTAGAATTTCCTTAACCAGCTCTTCCGACGCTGAGGAGGAAGACAGTTAAGGCTGGGACAGCAATTTGGGTGGCGGTGCGGACACCCAAGCCACCGAGCCTAACAGGAAGAGTGGCTTGTTTCCACTGGCATTCGTTGAGGGAGAGGTTAACAACTTTTTCCAGCATGGTCTTCAGTAAGAGGTCATACTCTTCAAGCTTTCGGTTGTCACAAGATGGGGCGCACCTCAGAAAGTAGGTTAGCCTCGGAAGGGATAGGCATTTGGTGAGGAGATAAAAAGCATCGTGGGCATTGATGTCACCTATTCTGTCTTCCATCCTCCTAAGGTCTGTGATTTTCTTGTCAAGGATCTCCTCAATGGCATTAGACCCGAGGCGGGCTCCAAGGAGGGTGCTGTTCTCGGCCCTAATGACATGGGCTCCAGGCAAGGCAGACCTTATTCTAGCTACGATGTCTGGGTTGGAGGAGACTACTTCACACTTGGAAGGGTTCAGGACGAGACCCAGGCTTACTTCTTGCTCCCTTATTTTCCTGATATCTGCCAAGAGGTGGTCTACGGTGCCAGCTATAGTGCCATCATCCAAAAACCAGATGTTGAACTCGCTGGACAAGCTTTCGGTGATTTCTTTTAAGACTAAGCAGAAAAGAAGGGGAGCAAGAGGATCACCTTGCTGAACACCTTCACATGATCTGATTTCATGTTCACCAAAGAGCAGTTTTGACTCACCACTGTAGCACGATAGTATGAACGGGTAGAGGGCCGGAAATGGTGATGTACGGCACAAAGTACTGCATCTCTTCTGACCATGTTGAAGGCATTCTTAAAGTCCAGTTTGAGCAGGGCCTTTTCATCAGAAATGTTGGTGATGTATGCTCGTGCTGCATGGGCAGCCGCTTCACAGCAATGGGGGATTCCAAATCCTAGCTGGATTGGTTTCAGCAATTCAGCCGCTTGCTGGCTGACAACCCTCGTAGCAGCCTTGGCAATCAGGCGTCGGAGTGTGTTGCCAACAGCGATTGGCCTGATTCCTGCGTCCTTCTTTTTGAGAGCACAGAGGGAGGCACCAAAAAAGAGAAGCCTGATGACCTCAGGTATATCACCAGCCAGGCACATGTTGACAAACCTTGTGAGTTCCATAAGAAGATCTTGTGCAGTATCACCAACCGCAGGATTTAACATTTGCTTGATGTGTTGAGGTTTTAACCCTGTAAAACCGCCTGCTGACCCAGGTGGAAAAGAAAGGGCTGCATTGTAGACCTCAGATTCACCAACGGTTAATGGGTTTGAAATGGTGTCGGCTGATGGCGGAACGATGTTGTCGCCTTGAGGGTCTCTGGGTGGGTGCTTGCTTTGCAGGGCCCGTGCTTTGGCTGAGTTTCTAGGAGTAATTTTCTCGTCACTGGTGAGGACTCTAACAGCACTTGCGGTATTTCCCTCTTCCATTTTCTTGGTGATTTGTGCTCTGATTTGGTACGTTTCCGGTATGTTGTTGTTACCATTTCTGAGGTGGGTGTGTTTTGCTCGGAGGGGCAGGCGAACTAGGTTATCCCCCTTGGGAATTCATTTATCGCCCTCTGGACCGAGGAAGCAAGTGATTTGTCCCTCCAAGAGGCATACATTGCCAAACAGAAGGACATTTGCCACACTTGAATGTTTTCCGGGGCATCATTAACCCTTTCAGAAGATTACAGAGTTTGGCTGCTGCATTTGGGCGGTCTGTCTGCTTTGGGATGTGTGGTAATGTTCCAGCAGCTCTATATATCTATATATCTATATANCTGGACGATAGAGCGACGGTCTTGCTTCATGCAGGTTGGCGTTCAATCTCGACCGTCCACAAGTGGTTGGGCACCATTCCTTCCCCCTCCGTCCATCCCAAATCCTTATTCTAACTCCAAGTGCTATATATTTATTTATTTTATATTTATTTATTTATTTATTTATTTGTAAACAAGAAGGTACTTTTGGGTTTATGAATACATAGCATTGATGTTTTTACATTCTTGTAAAGCCACTATAGCACGCATAGGGTTTCGGGCAGGTCCTTTATCTAATAGATAATTTTAAGCAGGTAAATTCTAGCAAAATTGAGAAACGTTTACAGGGTGAGAGTCGTAGAGCGTGGCGCTCTGAATGCGGGCAGAGTCGAGGAGCTCGAGTGCGGGACGAGAGCATATAGAAGCTTGATGGGGCTGGAGTCTGGCTGTCTGCTCTGTGTCAAAGCTGAAACGTCTTAAGGGTCGGTTGGAACTGAACATGTCAAGTCTTACATTCTTGAGGTTGAAGATAACTCTCAAACGTCTGCACTGAACCACTGTTGACATTATACTGATGATTACTACAAGTACAAAGATACAGGACAAGATGCCCTTATCGGGCGAGCTTGAAGTGGGTACAGATGAAGAGAAGTCTGTGAGAGGAACTCTTTAAGACACAACTGTAACATGCTCGTGTCCGAAGCTAGACACAAATACAACAAAATTATTAAGGATGGTAACAGAGTCCATTTCATGTGGTCTCCATCTCATGTTGGCCTCCGAATGCATGATAGAGCTGATAAGTTAGCCAAAGAATCTGCCTTTAAAGGAGCCGTTGAGTGTAACCTTGGATTGTCAATGAGCAATCTGAGAGCAGCAGTACACCGAGAACTTCAACAAGATCTTGTAGATCTGAGGCAAAGTGAAATTGACACCAGTAATTCCATCTATCATCATACTATCATGCAAGAGGAGCCACACATCTATGGATCATCCAATAAAATCAGCAGACTTCTAGATGTTACTGCTGCTCGGCTTAGACTCGGTTACAAGTATCTCTGGGAATTCTCATTATCTGCCGATGTAGACCTGACCAAATGTAAACTGTGTCAACAAAATTATTCGCACACCCTCCGTCACTATGTGATGGAGTGCGAAAAGATACGTGAATTTAGAGACAATTCTATAACCAATGTTCCAGCGATGTGTAAATATTTCATTCAAAATGATCTGCTACCAGAAATTTTAGCCAAATATCCCCAGTTTGCTAACTGTAGGTAGTAACTGAGTGATTGTAACCTATCCACCGCTGCCCGCTGGATGGGAGGCGGTGTGCAGGACAAACATATAAATTGTGACACTAGCTCTCCACATATGTCAGTTGCTTAATTTAGAACCTGTACTTGAGGTCGATCTCGAACCCATTGTTGATGTGACGACTTATATTGAATTTTGTAACTAGCTCATCAAGATTGTAACTTGCTTAGCTAAATGAATTGTGGGGTTCAGTCCCTGAGCCCATTATGTGCCTCTGTAACCCTTTCCACTACCGCCCACAAGATGGGTATGGGGTGCATAATAAATGAACTAAAACTAAAGAGGAAGCACTGAAGTTGTAGAAAAAACCAGGGTTAAACCCAGCAGTATGTCAAGTATTGATGCTGGAACAACGCCACAACTGGCGTCGAGTCAGGTCAAGAAAGGGCAATTGTGGCGACATGGTGGTGTTACCTTATTCTAGGTGTTGACAAGTCGTCTTCGAGTGGTGTCTTCTGTCTTGAATCTCCTTTCTTCTTGCTTGCGTCTACGTTCTTCTTCTATCTAGCTCTTCTTCTTCTTTTGTTCTTTGATTCTCAGTCTCTCTTGTTTCTTTAAGTGCTCTTCTTTCGCTTGACTGCGTGTCCTTATCCTCTTAACTTCTGGATATTTTTGGCAAAAACCTTCCGGGATGAGTTGCGAATGAAGCAGGGAAACGTCATATGTCAACCAGGTGACTGTTGTCGGTCTCGACTGGTTATCATGTTTAGTAAAATATCGTAGATTGACTATGGCACTTACTAAACTTGTTTTGTGGGGTGCCAAGTTCTGCTGCTTACATTACTTTTTCCATCACGGAAATGCCATCATCAAGGCAGGTTGCATATCCTACATGTGATTTTCGTCTGCTTCTTCACTACAATAATGAGATGAATCCGTTGCGTCTGGTGTGAAGGAAGAAGAGATGTTTTCTTCTAGATCTGGCGTGGTAGGACCAGAAGTGGCAGGACTTCTTTTTTGACCAGAGGAGTGGCAGAGTTGATGGCTTCAGGGTGGTTACTGCAAGATTCAGGAACTCTTGTGCAGACGATGAGTCACAATAACGTGGCTAAAGTATGTTGACCAGACCACACACTAGAAGGTGAAGGGACGACGACGTTTCGGTCCGTCCTGAACCATTCAGGGACTCTTAAAGCTCTTCTGAGGTCGTTGGTTGCTTCACATTCCAGGAGATAGTGAAGTATGATCAGGTGTACTTCAGCAGGAAGTGTCAAATGCCAGTTACTTGCAGCCGAATTAAGTACAAGGAACATGTTTGGAAGTCTGCCAACATGACTGGATGATCCATATTTGTACGTATATATGTGGCTCTTCCGACATAGAGGTATATTGATAAATGGCATTGGTAATTTAACTTTCACTGTCTCAGATCTATTACAGTTTGTTACCGTCCTCGGTATATTAATGCCCTCATGCTGCTCACAGGGAATCTGAGGTGGTAATCAACTTCCAATTTAATCAAGCATTAATAATCACACATCTGGTGCTCAATATAGGATGGAATCCGTAGAAGACAGACTGATTTCATCACTAATGTTGTTGTCGTTATATTTGTGCCTTGTTTAAACACAGTCATGTTTCATATCCCTCACCTTTGTATCCCTGACGCCCCGCTGGTCTCCTATAGTCCGGTGTGGGCGTAGGCGGCCGTGCTCCAGGCGGGGCGGGCACTCACGCTAGGGTGCAGGAGGAGAGCAGCCTAGCTTTGGTATTAGTTTGCAGCCAAGCCGTATATGGCAGTGGGCCTCCTCCCTGTGGGGCCGCACCTGACGGGGCCTGATGACGGCTACCCTCGACTTTGTATAGTCTGACCCGCTGCTACACTTATCAAGCTTAATATACAAGGTTAATCTCACCATGTTAAACTTTAAGACATTTTAATTCAACAAGTTGCAGTGCATTGTTAACTTACAACGTTAATGTTATCACAAGTTATTTTACTCAGGGTAAAACTACCACCCATGTTAATTACCCTTATTATACATTCAAATTTATATGATTTATAATTACATTTATTAATACACTTTTATTGTCTTAGCGTGTTTGAATCACACATACGAAAATTTAAGGAAGGAAAGCTTGATGTGCTAAGTTTATGAAAGAGGTTAGTTAGTTATGCATTCCAAAGTAACTAGCAGGAACTAGCAGAAGAACTATGCCTACCGCTGAAACTACTTTTCACAAAATCTCTAGACCAAGGAGTAGTCCCCCTAGATTGGAAATATGCAAATGTTACCCTTAATTTTCAAAAAAGGCAGAACGATCTCAGTAGAAACCACCGGCCGATCAGCTTGACATTACACATCTGCCGGTCCATGGAGAGAATCCTCAGGGAGGAAATCATACACCAACTTTCAGTGAACAATCTTGTACAATCGACACAACAAAGGTTTGTTAAAAACAGATCCTGCCTTACAAACTTGCTCACATAACCAGCTACTCAGACAAAGGCCTTCTGGTGGATGTGGTATACATAGATTTTGCTTAAGATAAGTTACCACATGAAAGACTGGCAAGGAAATTACAGGCCCATGGAATAAATGGTAAAGAATTAGAATGGATAAAACAATGGTTCAAAGAACAAAACAAAGGGTTGTGCTAAATGGGAACCAATCTGAATCAAGAAACGTGTTAGTGGGGTGCCAGGGGGGAGTCCATTTTGGGGCCAACCCTTTTTCATATACATAAATTGCCCGAAACGCCATGCGTGTTAGTGGCTTTGCAAGAATGTAAAAATATCACTCTAATGTATATCACTAACCCATTGTACTTTTTTGTAAATTATTATTATTATTATTATTATTATTGCATCATCAAATTTGCAGATGACAAAAATTATGGCAAAGCGGGAAATGATAATGATATTGAAGCATTACAAAGATATCTACATGAACTCCACAAATGGTCAGAAGACTGGCAAATGCTTTTTAATATCGACAAATGCAAGACCTTGCATGTGGATCACAACAACCCACACCACAACTAGCAAATTAATAGCATTACACTACGGCAGATTGATGAAGAAAAGAACCTTGGAGTCAAAATCCACCACTCACTAAAAGTTGCACAACAGGTGGGAGCAGTAGTCAGAAAAGCTAACCAAACCCTTGGAATAATCAAGCGTACTTTTGATTATTCCAAGTTGTTATGACTTTAAGGAAAAGAAGGTAATGATTCAACTGTATAAATCTCTGGTGCTGTATTATTTGTATTATTGTATCCAAGCATGGAGACCTCATTTTCAGAATAACATAGCTGCTCTGGAGAAAGTGCAACACCGGGCAACAAAAATAATTTGAGAGCCAAGTCAACTCACGTATCAGGAACGGCTGAGGGCCACAGGGCTAACAACACTGCAAACCAGGCATGTTAGAGCGGATCTCATTGAAACTTAAAATACTAAACAAGTTAGAGGATGTTGATCCGGACAATTTCTTCAAAAGGTCAGATGTAACACAAACAAGGAGCAACAGTTTCAAACTCCTTCAAACTCATGAGGAGACAACAGGTTAAGTAAATGAGACTGTCAAACCTATGAAGAATAAGTGAAGAAATTAAAGACAGGCAAAGAGAGAAGAAATAAAGATACAGTCTAACGTGTAGGCGAGCGTGAGTGAGTGTGAGAGTTTGAGTGTGAGTGTGTGTGTGTGGGACCCCCCCCCCCTGGGAGG
>WNGS01169498.1:8881470-8928469 GCA_020271785.1 Procambarus virginalis
TATACAATATGTAGTATACCTCTACCCGAGATCAGGATAGAGAGCACTGGCAATTTTACCTGAATTTACCCGAGGGCCACCATCTATTTAGGGTATGAAGGGAACAGGAAGCCGGTGGCTTTTCAAAGGTTCTCAAATATTTCATGAGATTTTTTCCCCTGATTGAATTTTAAATTGCAGTAATGTCTTGGCATTTATGGCTTCGTCGGGAGGCGGTTCCATGGGTTTATAACTCTGGGTGAAAAAGCATCTCCTGTTTTCAGTCTTACATTGTGGCTTGTTGAACTTGAAACCGTTGTTTCTTGTTTGTGTTACATCTGACCTTCTGAAGAAGTAGTCTGGATCAACATCCTCAAAATTGTTCAGTATTTTGGACGTGTTGATGACATCTGCCCTGCCATGCCTGTTAGCCCTGTGGTCTGTTGTACCTCCTCCAGAGCAGCTATGTCCTTCTGAAAATGAGGTCTCCATCTTTGGGTACAGTAATCCAAATAGGAGCGCACCAGAGATTTATAGTTGAACCATTACCTTCCTCTACTTATAGTCAAAAGTACGTTTGATTATCCCAAGAGTTTGGTTAGCCTTTCTGACTGCTGCACCCACCTGTTGTTCAACTTTTAATGAGTTGTGGATTTTGACTCCAAGGCCAAGATGTAACACAAACAAGGAACAATGGTTTCCAGCTCAACGAGCCACAGTGGGTACCGGTGGCTGAGTGGACAGCACACTGGATACGTAGTCCTGTGAACCGCGGCTCGATACCCGGCACCGGCAGGATACTATGGGCAGTTTCTTTCACCCTGATGCCCCTGTTACCTAGCAGTAAATAGGTACCTGGGAGTTAGCTGCTACGTGCTGCTTCCTGGGGAGGGGGGTGTAACAAAGAGGAGGCCTGGTCGAGGACCGGGCCGCGGGGACGCTAAGCCCAGAAATTATCTCAAGATAGTGTAGTTCATTTATTATGCACCCCATACCCATCTTGTGGACGGCAGTGGAAAGGGTTAGAGGCACATAATGGGCTCAGGGACTGAACCCCACAATTCATTTAGCTAATCAAGCTACAATCTCGATGAGCTAGTTACAAAATGCATAAACCGAATCTAAGACACCCAACCCACACATCTGAACAGAAAATTGCAATGCGGGGTGTATACTTTTCAGCCACGTTAATCTAATTTACTCTCTGCATAGCAAAATCTATTCACTTACGTTCAGGAAGGCGGGTTCTTCGTGGAAGCTGGGGCGCTGGACGGAGTGATACTGTCGGCGACGCTGACGCTGGAGCAGAACCAGGGGTGGCAGGGTCTCCTGGTGGAGCCCAGACTGGACATATTCCAGCAGCTCCTAGACAAACATCGCAAGGCCCACGCCGCCAGGTTCTGCCTCTCCGAGAAACCTTATCCCCACCAGGTCACCCATTAGACATTGCTTTTACTTAACGTAACTCACTCTAATTTACCAATTTTTAATTGAGATTTTCGTGGAATTTATTAGCTTTAAATGGAATCTACTTTTTGATATATATCTCATATATATCAAAATCTCATTTATCTCATATATATATATATATATATATATATATATATATATATATAATATATATATATATATATATATATATATATATATATATATATATATATATATATATATATATATATATATATATATATTATATATATAACAAGTGTCAGACCGCGAAGGAAGAATTGAAGCAGGAATTTCCTTAAGTACTTTCGTATTTAATAATACATCTTCAGAAGGGTATTATTATCCTTCACCCTTCTGAAGATGACTTGGACTCCATGGCGATCTCAGATATTTCAGAATTCCTCTGACGTATACGATGTAAACAGATTCCATTTATGATTTCTAAATTATTTCATTTCTCAAACATTAGGAGGCATAGTCTTTTTAGTGCCCTATCTTACACACACTGCTGATGTTATCCAGCCAATGTGAACCACCAAGTCATGTAATTTTTTTAATTTTTTGCAATTTCAAGAGGTTATACCCAGGTTCATGTTTTTGGCACACATCTTATTTACTATTCATAAACATCTTGAAAAGCACAATTTGGAGTGCGACTAGAATTACGATGAAAATCAATTAGTAGCTCCGAGAAGTATTTTAGGCATTACCTATCTTATTTAAACTCTCAAATAATTGAGCAAATAACAAATTTATTTGTTATTACAAATAATAGTACCAATAACAGTTATACAGTTATAACAAAATAACACTGCAAATAACAATATTATATTGCACAAACCAAAATAATAACACATTTCATTAGGACATTTATTTCCCCTTACAGCAATTAATTCCTTTGACCTTGTATTGCCATGATCTTGAAGTTGCAGTGGTTCATTGTCATTAAGTATCTATATTACAGACAAGCTTTTGGTTAAGTCCTGACTACTTCAAGCAGAGTGTTGCCTTCAGTGCCGTCTCTAGTCAGCTCCTTGACAAAACTAGTGTTAGTATATGTAATTTTGTTCTGTTAGATGATGAGTTATTTCTAGAAGTTAAATGTTAAATATAGAATTTTCTCTACATGTCATTCAGGATCATTGATGCCATCAGAGCAGCAATAATGAGATATCATCTTTATTATATATACAAATTTATTACAATAAGTTTAATGACTCATAAATAGGATAGACCTATATTTATTGTTTTACCTCTAACACTTAAAATTTGGTAAAACTATTTGAGCTTGATATTATTTTGTACATGTTACATGCTGGCTGATGTTCAGCAATTATAACAGTTTTATGTGGATTAAAACTGGATATAAGGACTGAGCAGACTGCAATAACAGAATTAAGGATATATTGATAAATGTAGTTGTGAAGAGAAACTGCCAATTCAAGGCCTGTAAAAGATAGTTACGGTACTGCTTTGTGGAGAAGTATAAAGAAGATATTTGGGTATCTTGTATTAGGCAGATGGTAGATGCAATATTATTGTCAAATGATTTGGTATGGTGTGTTGTCAGCCTGAATTGCGGGAGACAGGCAACGTGATGACTGTTCACTGCATCCCACTTGTGACACTTCTGCGGGCACTCCATATCTCACATGTGGACCTCTTCGTTCTGGATGTAGAGGGGGCTGAGTGGGGCGTTATTGAACTCTTCCCCTTTGACCAGATAACTGTCAATGTGAGTAGCAATGTGGACGTTTCATAACTTGACACAGCTGATGTAAGAATGTGGTAACCCATGATAATCCATCATCCTTTTACTTTTATATGATAATCTAATTGTAAATTTGACATTCTAAAGTTTTGTTAATTGACTAATTTGCAAGATAAGCATATTCTTAGTAATATAATTTGTCAAATGTCACATTTAGTGGCTTTATAACATATATAAATACCGTACATGCTAATCAATCATTAATCTGGTCATTTGTATACCATATATATATTATATATTAATAAGATGAGGTCATTCCTAATGATTCCTTCAAAATCCATCTCCTTTCTCGATTTTGCAGTTTCTTTAATGTATTAATTTCCATATTCATGTTACTTAAGTTCATTACTGTATAATTTTGCACACTATTTTAGATTTCTGCATTTAAATACAGTATATGTTCCAAATTCTCCTGTATCCTGTATATTTATTCAGTTGTCTTAATACATACCTGAATTTACCCGACAGAATTTACTTGACAGAAACAGGAAGTCAGCTTGTCAAAGTCCCCCCCCCCCCTCCTCCTTAATATTCCTAAGGATTTTTTCCAGATTAATTTGATACAGCTTATTCTCTCAATTCTGTACATTATAAGTTTCAAATTCTGGCTTTACAATACTACTGCCATATTCTTGAATACCTGTAATTCTAATTGATTATAAAGAGAGGCCAGACCAAATCTCAAGGAATCCCACTTGTTATATTCAGCTAATTATGATTCATCTTTTAATACTACAATACTCCTTTTCTTGATATAATATGTATGTCAGGCCAAGATCCATGGCTAAATATTTTCCAATGCCACACTCTTATATATGTATATACAGTACTGTGCTGTACTGGTGTGCTCTTACCAGCACACCCATGACACGCAATGCACACGATTGTCATGTAACAAAATACTGTATCAAGAACATTTAACTACATTTCCTGTATGGTGGCTTAAGTTAACTTGTCATGTGGCAGATGTTGGCAGTGGAAAGAAAGAAGAAAGGCGATGCAGACAGGGCTGCTTTCATCCAACTAGTACAGTCTAAGGGCTTCACACTTGCACACAGCCTAAGTGAGGATTTTATCTTCATCAGAAACTCTTCCCAAATTGATATTGATCCAGCCTTGTACCTAGTCAATTAGCAATTCTGTTCAACTCTGTATTTTCTACTGGTGGTATTGCAAAGATGATTCAGTCATATAGGTCCAATTTCTCTCTTATTTTGTACAGACCTTGGGAAGATACATTAGCAAAAACCTCATACTGATAATAGATGTCTTAGGACTGCTTCCCACACAAAGGTAATTTTGCATGAAACATTTTTAAGTAGTTTTCCATATACTGTATTATATAGTACATTTAATATATACTGAATATTAGTCGATCATTAGAAATTTATAATATTTAGCCACTAAATCATTTTTTTATATTAGAATGTAAAATCAAATGTCGTATTGAAAATCACAGGCTTTAATTAATGTATGTGTAGGAAAAAGAAAATAAATATTGTAATTTTTCTCTCAAACAAGTTAAAATTCCTATCTATGTCTAATATCTTGGCCTTGTGGGAAATATGTTCATCATCCACCCTAGAAAAAAGTTTTATGTTCATATTGAATACTATGACAATTTTCCAGGTAAATACCAATCGTCTATTCCACACTTACAGAATTAGTTGCACCATAACTAACCACTAATACAATGAAAAATACAGTAGTAGTAATTTTGTGATTCTGTCATGACTTTAAACTCTTGAAAGCCCAACATGCAAAATAGATATTAAGAATGTTACAACTTCAATTACAAATAATATTAATTGATGTACAAAGTAGAGGTTTCAGAATTTCCTTTGTAACAAATATTATTCAATATGATAGACAAAGCAGTTGAAATTGCTTTTAACAAACATGAATTTGAACCAGGCCTAGGTATTCTAATCTCTATTGTAAAATGACACAAAGAAACTAGAACAGAAAAGCAATCACTGACACTCAGAGTGCAGAAATCACTGTTATAATTACTGTATATGTCTAGTACTCTGATTTGTATGCATGGACAGGGTAATAGGGTAATACATCTACTGGACTGTATGACACTTTAATTGCAATAATTAGGCTAAGATATTGTTACTCATGGCAGGTAACTGTAGGTAATGAATTTTCCAACATTGACCACATTATTGTAAACTCTGGAGTTTATTGTTTAATTAAGTACTGTACTGCAATTATTATATAACGTGTACTTTTGATACGTATTTATTGTGGAAGTAATATGTGCAACTCTAAGTTTATCTGGCTGCCACCATCACTATTTTGCTCCTTTCGGAGATGGGAAGCCTTTGGCTGTGATTGAGGTAAAAAATTACTTGGTCTAATTGTGAGGGTGTTCCCATATTTTCTCTCAATTTTCCAGGGTTTATTTAATAGTATTCCATTTTTTTTATATAAGATTGTATGCTTTACCTTGTATGGAGCTCAAAGCATCAGAGCATACAACTGGGAACACCAGAGGCCCATAATCCAAGCTCCAAGGTACTAAACGGTGCCTCAAAAAGCACCACATACAAATAGCTAGCTCTTGACTCAGGCCTACACTGTAATCCCACATATAGGCTAGAGTAGCAGCAGAATGCTGTGTATCTAAGATTAACAAATAAAGAAAGGTATGGAAGTAATACCTAAATAATACACCAAGCATGGAAGAAGTGTCTTATTTACTTAACATCTTTCTGTAAATTATAAATCATCTATAAACTGTGTGGTACTTTATCAAAGTACCATCAAAGAATGAAACCATTCTTGTAAAGTATATTCAATTGAGAAAGAAAAAGTGTTGAAATTTGGAAACAAAAAAGGACAAAACCACTAGCAAGGCAAATGGTAAATAAAGCCAGATGATGGGAAAATGGCAATCATAGCAAGGACAATGTGAAGGTTGAGAAAATAGAGCAGATCACCAACTGACAGAGCAGCAGCAGCCGCAGCAAGTACAAGCAAAGAAAAGAAACTTCGACGAGAAAGGATAATTTTATTCTCCACACAGATGTGGTCTCATGGGTAGTCTTAATTGTAGTACATGCATGGTATTATACAAAATAATTATGTTAGAGGAGAGGGAAGCATGAATGTTGAGACTAGTTAGAGAATTTTTTTTGTAAGGGAAAAAAGTTGTACAATAATTTTTTGTTTGCAAAAGAATCAAATTAAGTAATTATCAAAAGAAGGTACCAAGCCAGGAAGACTATTTAGCAACATCCGTGTTGTGGGACATTAAAAAACCAGCGTTGCATGTAATGAAGCGCTATTTTCTGGGCGAGCCACATAGCCTACGTGGCTCTCCACAGAAAAGGAATTATAAGAAATTATTAAAGGCTGTAAGGTTTCCTTTACATTATGTTTGATCTTAAAGGCTACGTAAAAATTATGAAATGAGTTGCAAGACATCAGAGTATTCAGAGGCAGGTATAGCATATATTTAAGCTCTTGGCAGATCTACCATTCAACTTTAATTCTCTTTGGGTGAAAGAGGAAGGAAGTAATAGGCTAATAACTCTATTTTCAGTACCTTAACAAACATCAGCTGCTTCATGCAGAAAATAAGCTGGTTATATAATTCTATTAATCCCAACCAAAATGTCTGGCCCCTCAAGAGAATAATAATAACTACTCCAGCAGACCTCTCTTAGTATAGTATAAGCAATCGATAGTATACTATACATAATTAGGATACATTTGAAAAGTTAACTTTCAGTACAGTACAATCATAGAATATATTGAGATAACCGGCTGGTGAAAAGTCAATTCTAAAACACTGAAATAATTCAGTTGAGTGGAAGAGAGAAGGAAAGATTATCTATATGAAAATGTATTCATAAAATTCATGTAAATATGTGCAGAAAGTTGTCACAATTAGGATAAAATAAAAGTGAAACATAATTTGCACACACACATGTAGTATAGATGTGGTATAAAAAGATGCATAAAAATCAAGCATGGAATGTAATGAACACACTTTTTCTGGTGGCTCCTTAAACCTATCTATGGTCCCACCAAACCTGAGCCCAACACACCAGTGCTCAAAGACCCATCTCTCTCTCTTCAACCAAGCCCAGAGTCTCGCTTCCTGCAGGTCGGCGTTCAATCCCCGACCGTCCAAGTGGTTGGACAGTCGGGGATTCCATTCCACTTTCCCTGTTCCATCCCATATCCTGAGCCCTTCCCAGTGTTATACAGTCATAATGGCTTTCCCCTGATAATTCCCTTACCTTCACTATTAGGCAAAAGAAGCAGGAAATCAAGAAATAAACCTGAGAAATCCCACCATAAAGTAGAAATGCGACAACACAAGTGACTGCTTGAAGGAAGTTAGGTACACTAAGGTAAACAAGGCAAATTGAGCAGCCTGAACTGTACGAGATGTCTGCCAATCGATGAAAAGTGGCCAAAGAAGGTAGCTGATACATGGCACAAGAGTTGAAGATTAGACACTCAGAACTGTTATTTTAAAAAATAGTGAGGGATCGGCATATGCTCTACCTACTGTAGACAGAGGCTGTAAAATCCCACAACATAAAGCTTAGCCAACAAAGCATCCATGGCCTGAGGGGCAGCTGTTCAAGAAGGCGACTTGGCTAAAACCAAAGTTCAGCAAGAGGGCGATTCGGCCAAAACCGTAGTTCAGCAATGACCAAAGGCACATATTTGCATATGAAAAGAATCCCTGGACCCAGAAAGCCACACAACAGAGGCAAAAAGAAAGGCCATCTGAATCTAAGAATTCAGCCACCAGCCACCAGCAATCCTGGACAACTGCAAATGGTTGGTTTCAAGAATAGGTTGACATGTATATTAATGGGTGTAGGTGGGTATAAATACTGAAGGAGCTTTCTTGTATTGGCTAATAGGCCTCCTGCAGTTTCCTTTATTTTTATGTTAGCTATGCAATCAGATGGTGACTCAAAATGACCAGGCTAAATACACATCTTGAGGTTATCTTGAGATGATTTCGGGGCTTTTTAGTGTCCCCGCGGCCCGGTCCTCGACCAGGCCTCCACCCCCAGGAAGCAGCCCGTGACAGCTGACTAACACCCAGGTACCTATTTTACTGCTAGGTAACAGAGGCATAGGGTGAAAGAAACTCTGCCCATTGTTTCTCGCCGGCGCCTGGGATCGAACCCAGGACCACAGGATCACAAGTCCAGCGTGCTGTCCGCTCGGCCGACCGGCTCCCCGTCGGAACAGCATGGTACTAGAAAAAACATAGGAAGAAGGGAATCTAGCCATTTTAATCATCACACAAACAGGTGCATTGAATGCAGTGTATGCAGCTCAAGAAGTGAAACAGTGAACCCCAACCTCAAATGCTCCACGAGGCAAATCTTAATTAAGCAGCCATGGATTACAAAATTATCATGTGTGCAACCTATGTGCACCCTTGTCTAAAGTGCAAGGTGCTTAACACTCACCACAGGAACAGCACAATGGACTAGGTGCAACAGATCTCTTGATCATCGTCACCCCTCAACCAACAACAACAACAACAAATCAGAGGTACCTCCAGTCTACAGGCTTGAGGCAAACCAGGAGTATACCTGGTTTGCCAACACCACAAACATGTGGTGTTGACGATAATTGTAGAGGAGACCCAAGCTGGAGTGGGTCAAAGAATTAAGGGGTATCCTAGTCTCTTCAAATTAACTGACAGCTGTATTTAGGTGGAGCAGGTAAGCACAAGTCTATTCCATGGCACTGGGTGAGGGAGTGCACACCCTGACCATATAGGAGCAAGGGCCGCGTCTGGTGTGTATTGATCACGGGTTGGTAAAGCTTCATTGCACCCCTCGCTCTACCATCCTCCAGAGACAGTGAATGGTTATGGTGATCCTTGGGGAAGTTATTAGGGTCCCTGTGGTTTTGGGTGACACGGGGGGAAAAGTGAAGACTTTAGTTGCAGCCTTAGCATGGGCTCAGGAGCCAAGTGGGGACACATCAACAAATTTTGGTCCCCGACCGGGATCATGACAGATGACACAGGAGGTCCTGGATCTGGGATCACAACAAAGGGGACGCAAAATATGGGAGGCATAAACACAAAAATGAAGTAGTACTGTATTAACAAAACCAAATAAAGCAATGGCCCTCCCCCCTGGCAGTACATAATATTTAGAGGAAAGCTAACACTACTTGGCTGCAAATGAGAAGCAGGTGATGCGCCCAGCATCAGACACCTGGAAGAAGAGTGAGGGAGCAG
This sequence comes from Procambarus virginalis, assembly GCA_020271785.1. NCBI lineage: Eukaryota > Metazoa > Arthropoda > Malacostraca > Decapoda > Cambaridae > Procambarus > Procambarus virginalis. Next base: position 8,890,914 of record WNGS01169498.1, read on the forward strand.
GCTTGATGAGACCTCGGGTAACCTGACATGTCATCTTGCGGTGGTCAGACACATCACACTTTCGGCACTTATCCAGCGACAGCGATACTTTACTTTGTTTACCTAGGGGGTGCCTAATTTCCCTAGTCTTGTTGGTTTATCTCCAATACCCTCTTAAGAATGAACCAGATTCTGGTCCTGGCTCCCGGTAGGCGGAGGCCTTGTGTATTAGGTTTATGCCTGATGGAACCAAAGATAACCTCAGGGAGCCACTGAGGGAGGGATGGGGGGGGGGGGTTCCCCTCTCAGAAAGATGTGTCAAAATCACGCTGTGTGTAGATCCTGATGAGTAACTTGATTAATACAATAACACTTAATATAGATAAATATAAAAATATAAAATTATTTACAAAAACAAAATAAATATAAAAGTATTACAAGCTATGGAATGATCTCAGTCTATGCATTAATGAATTATGTACATACTCAGTACTATACTGTACATACTGTACTGACAAACAGTGCATTTAACAGATGAGTACAGCATGATGTACTATATTTATATGGTGCATACAATAAAACAAACATTTATATTAAATATTAACATGTCAATAAACTCCATTATTACAGGTACCACTGTGATCAACACAACAAATCAGAATTCATCATGGAAACTCTTAGCTGCATCTACCATCTTGCTCCTCATAAACAGTTCTCTCTGGGCGAGAATCTCGACTAGCGAGAGAACGCCGTCTTGATTGTTGTCTGCGGCGCTCAGTAGATTAATCGCGTCCTTCTCTGCATGATGGATATTACGTGGATCTATGTACCTCTGTTGAAACAAGTGAGAATATTAATAGCTCCTAAATACTGGCCTCAGGCTGGACTCGGGGAGGAGAATAACTCCTGAAACCCTCTCCAGGTATGCTCCAGGTAAGGGAAAGAAGTAGCTGTGATTATTTATGTGGATTGTAGACAGTCTAAAATATTATTGGAGTACAGTAAAATATAATGTAAAAGTTACTGAAGGAGGAAGAGTCTTTTAAAGGCTTGCATAGAAATATGAGGTACATGATTATTAAAATTATTAAATGTGATTTCAGTGATTTATAAATAGGCAGGTTCCACTTGCCAACTGAACTACAAGTGTAGTGGATGAATACCATAACCCATCGCATTGATGTTTATCTCAGGAACATTGGATGAATACCATAACCCATACCATTGATGCTCATCTTGGGAACACAGTGGTTGAAGCACTGCTAACTACCATACTTGGCCTCCTCAACCTACAATTTCATTTCTATGAAAAATATTCTTCATTCTCTCCTTTTAAATATTTCTGCTTTATATTACTTTCTAACTTTTTCTACTGTCTTCTTGTAATTTATGTTAGTTAAATGTTTGTTATCACATTTCAAGTGTTATTTCAGGTGTTGAGATGCTGATTTGACTTCAAAAGGAAAAACTGAAAGAGGAAAGAAGTACAGTATACAAAACTGCACATTTAATGCTGTATAAAGTTGTAAATAATTGTGTTATCATTTTAGCCATACAGCAATTACTGTAGCATGTTATATACTCATCATACCTAAAGAATATTGACCAGACCACACACTAGAAGGTGAAGGGACGACGAAGTTTTGGTACGTCCTGGACCATTCTCAAGTCGATTGTGTGACTTGAGAATGACTTGAGAATGGTCCAGGATGGACCGAAATGTTGTCGTCCCTTCACCTTCTAGTGTGTGGTCTGGTCAACATGCTTCAGCCATATTATTGTGACTCATTGTCTGCACCTAAAGAATACACCACCAAAAACAAGACAAGCACTAGACACCCAACCCACAAATCTGAAAATAATGGCATAGACAGCATTTTGGTCCATCTTGTAGCATTGTGTAAATTAATGATTCCTTATATCAGTAGTTTGGAACAATCTCAGCACGACAGCTACAAGGAGCCACCAAGGGGGCTCCCCTCCAGAAAAAAATCCATACATACCAAATTATTGGAGAATAAACATATCGTTGCTATTCAGCACATTGTTATAGTTATTAAAAAATAAAAGGTGATTACTACTGCAGTAAGTCAGTAAATAACGCAGGTCAGTTTGAGAATAAAGTACTGTTCATATTACAGTGTCTTCCTTCNGGTGGTACTAGCAGTACTAGCTGAACTAGCAGAGGTGGTACTAGCTGAACCAGCAGAGGTGCTACTAGCTGAACCAGCAGAGGTGCTACTAGCTGAACCAGCAGAGGTGCTACTAGCTGAACTAGCAGAGGTGGTACTAGCTGAACCAGCAGAGGTGGTAGTAGCTGAACCAGCAGAGGTGGTACTAGCTGAACTAGCAGAGGTGGTACTAGCAGTACTAGCTGAACTAGCAGAGGTGGTACTAGCGGTACCAGCAGAAGTGGTACTAGCTGAACCAGCAGAGGTGGTACTAGCTGAACCAGCAGAGGTGTTACTAGCTGAACCAGCAGAGGTGGTACTAGCTGAACCAGCAGAGGTGGTACTAGCTGAACCAGCAGAGGTGTTACTAGCTGAACCAGCAGAGGTGGTACTAGCTGAACCAGCAGAGGTGTTACTAGCTGAACCAGCAGAGGTGGTACTAGCTGAACTAGCAGAGGTGGTACTAGCAGTACTAGCTGAACTAGCAGAGGTGGTACTAGCGGTACCAGCAGAAGTGGTACTAGCTGAACCAGCAGAGGTGTTACTAGCTGAACCAGCAGAGGTGGTACTAGCTGAACCAGCAGAGGTGTTACTAGCTGAACCAGCAGAGGTGTTACTAGCTGAACCAGCAGAGGTGGTACTAGCTGAACCAGCAGAGGTGTTACTAGCTGAACCAGCAGAGGTGGTACTAGCTGAACTAGCAGAGGTGGTACTAGCAGTACTAGCTGAACTAGCAGAGGTGGTAGTAGCAGTACTAGCAGAAGTTATACTAGCGGTACTAGCTGCGGGAGGGGGTGGTGGTGGAGGGAGGGTCGGGGTCCCAGGGACCAACAACAACGGGGGATGGTGGCGGCGGCCGTGGCGACCCACCTCACGCACCATGCATATTCATCATAATTTACATACCCCGATCATCTGCGACCTTGGGTGTAGCCTCAGTGTGTGGTACGTTACCTCCTCCCCATTTTATTCCAAACGGTTCTCCCGTTTTTTTGGCGCATGCGACCGGGAGCGGGGTTTAAATGCTACTTGGGTATGCATACGGGCTGGCCTATGCAAATAGCAGGGAAGGGTCGGGCCAGGTAGCATGTAAAGGATCTCGGTGCATATATTAAGCTCTCAATGGGCATCTGCGAGAGGGAAAAAATGCTCACGGTTCCTTAAGGTCCGTTGTAGGGGGGGTTTAGACTGGTTGGGGGGAACGGGGGGTTGTGAATGTATGCAAATGTGGGTTGAATGGGGAGTAGAGGGAGGCGGGGCTGGCACACGACATAAGAGGTCGTCGAGGCTAATCTGGGCTGAGTTTGCTGGTATTCTGCAGAGTGGGGTTGTGGCAGCAAGTCTGGGCTCTTGTATGATAGAGGGTGTGAGGCTAGTCTGGACACGGGCCCCCTTGGCGTACTACGGCGTGAGGGTGTGGAAGCTAGTCTGGGCTCGGCTTTAGCATACTATGAAGTGAGGCTAGTCTGGATAGTGGCCCTCTGGTATACTACGAGGTGAGGTTGTGGAGGCCAGTCTGGGCTCGTCTCTGTCGTACTACAAAGTGAGGCGGTGGAAGCACGTTTGTACTGTGCTCTCTGGCCCCGAGAGTGAGGCTAGTCTCGGCTGGGCTCTCCGGAACGCCCTCGTATGTGCCCACTCTGCCTCGTGTGTACTTGCTGTCATCCAGGCTCTTGTACCATTGGCATCCTCTTTAATGTAAGTGGAAATATTGTTTACTTGTGCTGCTGTGAAGATCTATTAATTACTAATATTATATAACTGTGTACTGTACAGTGTTTGACTTTATGGTGTGATGATGGCAAGCGATATTAATTGGTGAGCAGAGAATTCCTGAAATGGTTTATTGTATCGTGGTCGTGTGGATAAACATAAAATTCAGTGAATGTATAGTGAACAAAATTGTCATGAAACCCTTCCATGTTGAATACTCAAAGCAATTGAAAACTGCTGACAGTTAACAAAAGGAAGCTTAATTAATAGTCACTTGGTTATCCATCTTGGAGAATGGACTACACACACTCACAAAGTGCTGCACTTTTTTCAGGATAAATGAATGAATAAGGAGCCCTTACTCTAAACATCTCACTGCTGGTGGTTCCTTGGAAGTTGTTTACATACAGGTTATTGATAATTTCAGTTTTATTTGGGCTATTGAACTTCTTTAAATATGTTTCTAAGGTTGCTTGAAGCAGATACGGTGAAGAAGTAAGATTTTTCATACGTTTAATAAAGGCAAGTTGGGGCGTGTAATTGGGTACACAGTACTGGAGTGTACAAGATATATGATATCTTGTACACTCATACGAGTGCTCATATAATACAGTACTATATTTAATTTTTTAATTTGAGTTAAACCTAACAAATATGATCAAACCTATTCTAACTAAACCCAACATAACTAAGTCAGTAATTCATGTTTTTAATATACTGTAATACAAGAATATTAATTGGAATAAACCAATTTGGAGAGAAATATTTGAAATTAATGAAAATTACTGCTTCTTAGGCAAATCAGGCCTTGCATGCTAGGCCAAGTAGTGCAGTTCTGGGTTCTTTTAAACATATTTAAAGGTAAGGTCTAATAACATGATTACTCCTAGATCCTTTACATTAATTTTTCATTCTATAGTGTGATTTTGATTGTTTTATATATGGTTACTGTATTTATATATTTTTTCCATAGCACAGGAGCTGGAACTTATTTTCATTAAAAAACATCTTATGTGTGGCCCATTGAAAACCCAATTTATATCAGATTAGAGGTTTGCCGTGTCCTCTATATTGTCTAGTAGCATGAAAATCCTAGTGTCGTGTACAAATGATGATATGGCACTATAAAGTAATTTGAATCCTTGTCTATGTCTGATATGAGGATGAGAAAATGTGCAGGAGCAAGTACAGTACCCTGGGGGACTGGGCTTTTCACGGTGGGTGATCTGGATTTTACCGTGTTGGCTTTTAAACTGCATTCTTTTCATTAAGAAGTTAAAGATCCATCTCCCTACTTTTCCAGTAATTTCTTTTGAGTGCATTTTGTGCACAATAACACCATGGTCACATATATTTGAAGGATTTTGCAAAGTCTGTGTATATTACATTTGCATTTTGCTTGTCTTCTATGGCACCTAAGGCCGTGTCATAATGATCTAGCAATTATAAGAGGCAGTTGCTTCATTGGCACTTGCCAATGAATCCTACATCCATTGCAGCACCCTCCAATCTTTGCAGTATCTCGAGATACGTTGGCCAAGATTACCTTTCTCGGTTGCCCTCACACAACCAAAAGAAATTGAGTTTTAATTTTGTAGTTGCCTACCTATTTTTCCTAATTATAATATTGTACCACAGATGACTTAGATGTCCTAATTTTTTCAGGAGATAATGACTTCATGATTCAGCACAATGTCTCCTCTGATTGAAGTCACAAACACAGTTGGCCAGGGCTCCATTCCAGACAGTCCATGTACCAACTCACTGAGGAAATCTAGTGTCAAGAGTTCTAGAGGTGATCCTAAGTTCGCATATGTTTATGGCCCAGGGGAAACTGACAAAACAGGGTCAGTTAAAAGTTTTAAGCTAAAAAGAGAAGTAGTGGCAATAAAAATGTGCAATACTCAGATGTCAGGCCCAGTTGGCAGTGCTTCCAGCTGCCAGCAATCTGCAGTAACCAACCTCTATCCTTGTGTAACAAGTCCAATGCGTGTACCTCCACTACCACAAAGTACAGATGTTTTACTGTCTCAAGCTGTTCAGGCCCTTAGTCTTGGCCCACTTAGTGCACAACCACGGTTACGTACCCGTAGACGTTTCAGTAGACATCATAAAGGAAATATTGAACATAGTGAAGTGAATAACAGAAAGTTGGTATCCAGTTGTGATGGTGTTCCAGAACCTTCGGGTGGTAGTGCTACTAAGAGTGCCCCCCAACAGTGTGGCGCATGTGGATTAGAATTCACTTCCCTGCCAATTTTGACACAACATTTGGCTCGTCACGTATACGATGGATTGTATGCTGCGCAGTGGTTAACTCAGGCAATGGGTCTGGTTCTTACTAGGCATAACACATTGGAATCAGTACCCAACATTCAGGATGACCATGAAAGTGAGTTGTTATCTTCTTGTTCACCAGATTGACCCACCCTGCCTGGGTGCTGCATGTCATTGGAGGATCCTCATGAGCTTGGTCTTTCCAGTGTAGAGTTAGAGTAAATGTGATTTATGATGAGTTTATATTTTACAGTGATTGTCATGACATTTCATTAATGAAAAGAGGTATGTATGTTATATCAAAGTAGTGATGTATTTTAGTGTTTGAGAAATATGGATTTTGACAATATTTTCCTTACTAAGCATATACAGTAGTTAAATTTTTTAGCCTTCATTCCAGACATGCATTTATATAGTAATAAAGTAATTAAGTGCAATACAGTACTCTTAATATGTATTTGTTGAAGGTTCCAGATCTGACAATTCCAGAATTGAAATATTTATAACTGGTAACTGGTATGTGTTAATACCATACATACCAGTCGATGCATTATTTGTATTTTTTTGTTTTGTTTTTGTTTTTGGCCGTTTTATTATTTGCACCAGGTTTTTAATGTTGTAGTCGTAGCGGCACTTTGTTTATATCTGTACTCCTAGTCTTTATTTACTTATTTATACCTATTACTTTTAAAACTACAGCAAGATTTGCTTAGTTACTGTATTTTATATTTCTTGATGTTAGATGTACCTCTAGATAAGACTTCATCTTCTGAGCTTTCTTCACCTCGGCAGGTAATTTTGTACGTGTGAACGTTTTCTTTTGTATCTTGTAGTTGTTGTTGTTATTGTGATTCCTACTGAATTTACTTTGGCTTTCGGTGAAGTTTATTCTAGATTTAAACTGCTCTGTCGTCAAAATCCCAAGTAATGTGCGTCTTGCATGTTACATACCACTGACGACGCAATAGTGAAGAACTGTGCCAGTCTTACTTTAAGCTGTGGTTTTATTTCTGTTTTGGTACACTGAGAGCGAGCCTATACCTTGCATTAGCTGTAAGAGAAGTGGCAAACCAGTAAATTCCAGATTCATGGATTGCATTGCCACTTTTTTCTGAAATTTATGGTCTGAATACAGTTATTTAAATGACTTTAGAACTTCAGATTACATTTAGAATTGTAGGTGATAGTCCTATCACAATGTAAGCCCTGTGATGTGTGTGTTTAGTTAAATTGTTCATAATTGTTATCATACAGTTTATTATTTGTCTTATTGCTTTTTCTGAAATAAATGAAAGGAATGAACAAATCCACAAGGGCCGTGACGAGGATTCGAACCTGCGTCCGAGAGGATCCCAGACGCTGCCTGTCATAGCTCAATCGATTAAGGCAGCGTCTGGGATGCTCTCGGACACAGGTTCGAATCCTCGTCACGGCCCTTGTGGATTTGTTAATTTAAATGAAAGGACATTAGCAACTGAAAAATCATAATTGTATTCAAATTTAGGGTGTTAATACTATTATTTGATTACAAAATATGCATTTACATCAAACTCCAACTTATTTGGGTACTGACTTAAAAAAAAAAAAAGAGGGGGGCCATCAATAATCAGTGAACACAAATACTGTATTGCTAATGTCATGTTAATACAAAACAAAGGTCATACTATAGCTGAACATCATGGTTTGTAGTTTTCTCATCAAATAATACATTAGTGTTTTCTAGACACCAAAAAGGCACATACTGTATCTGAAAATGAAGACCTGCAGATGTTTCGTTCTTTCCTGGACCATTATCAAGTCATTTACATGACTAATCTTCAGCCATGTTCTTTTGACTCGTCATCTGCAATAGTGTTTTCTGTTGACCAGACCACATACTAGAAAGTGAAGAGACGACAACGTTTCAGTCCGTCCTGGACCATTCTGAAGTCGATTGAGAATGGTCCAGGACGGACTGAAACGTCGTCTTCTCTTCACTTTCTAGTGTGTTGTTTGGTCAACATATTTCAGCCACGTTATTGTGACTCCTCGTCTGCAATAGTGTTCTCTGTTTCAATAACTTCTCTAAATTTCTTATCACTGTCATAGTCTAGTGTGGATGCACTCTCAAACATATACATAACTTCCTTTGGTACACAAGTTTCACTCTACAACTTTGTAAGCAATGTCCTTATGTCAAGGTGTGGAAATCTGGATTCTTAATCACTGTGTTGAAACTTCAGATGTTAGGAACAAGTTTGTCACATTCCCTCTTAAATGTCAATTTTGTACACTGGTTTACATCTTCCTCTGTATGTCTATCTGTTTACTTTTTCCACATGAGCAGTAATTTTTTTCCCCATGAACCTGTGCTTGTAACAGGCATTTTTCCAAACCTTTCAAATCATATTCAGTATATTACAGACAGTAGACAAGGTTATGTAACAGATGTATGTTACTAAGTTACTGCATGTATATATAGGAAACATTAATATAGTGGAAGACCATTGAAACAATACGAGTTGCTTGCACATTTCTTAGCCTTTTGATGCACATATAATCTGATCACAAATAATTCAGAGTTTGCTGTTTACTATGCATATAAAGTCACAAAGTCTTTTCTTAATGATTCAGTTTTTTAACAGGAATATTCAGGTTTTGTGTGTTTGTGTTGTAACTGTGAAATTGAGTATTTACCTTGCACTTTCACTGTGTATTTTAAAATAACTTGCTAAATTACCAGCCACAGTCAAAATGCCAGTTGTGTGGTACAGTGAATGGTGTGCATGTCACTCAGTCAATTAGACATTGTTGGGTCTGGCTAAAAACTGGTTGGGTGACTGCAGAGGCAGTCTTTTCCTGGGGTTAGAGGATCTTGATAAACATAACAGGCTTCCTGTCCCCAAAAGTTGGAAACCAAACCAAAATTTTTGCCATGAAACTGACATAACAAATAAAATATACTGTACCAGTATCTTGCATAACCACTATTAAAGCAACTGCTTTTGGCAGCTTCTAGATTCATTTTCATGACTCCAACAGCCAGGTGACCTCACCTGGCTGCTCACTTTGCTGGAAAACAGACGAGTTCGGGGAGATATGATCACCCCATACAAAATTCTCAGGGGAATTGACAGGGTAGATAAGGATGGATTATTTAACATGCGTGGTACACACACAAGGGGACACAGGTGGAAGCTGAGTAACCAAATGAGCCACAGAGACATTAGAAAGAACTTTTTCAGTGTCAGAGTAGTTAGTAACTGGAATGCTCTAGGAAGTGATGTGGTGGAGGCTGACTCCATACAGTTTCCAATGTAGATATGATAGAGCCCAATAGGCTCAGGAATCTGTACACCAGTTGATTGACAGTCGAGAGGCGGGACCAAAGAGCCAAAACTCAACCCCCGCAAGCAGAACTAGGTGAGTACCTGTCTACAACAGACTGAAGCAGGTACTGTACCTTACCTTCTACATGTGACAGTGATTCCTGTAAGCAGATGGACTAACCTAGTAATGAAATTGGATTACAGTATAAATAAATGAAAATTTAGGTTTGAAGAAGTAAATTTATACTGAAAGAGGGCAAGAAAGGTTCATGTCACATAAATAATCGAGAGAATATGATTGTGGAAGTCACTAATAATTTTTTTATATTATTTTTAGTACATTGTTACTGAGCATGGATTTTGTATGGCCTAAACTTTAATGCCAAAACCCAAATTGGATCATATTGTATCCATAGTATGTAAGAATAGGTTAATAAAATGCTTAAGTTTTAGTTTAGCCTGTTGTACTTTCGCGATTGTTAGTGTTATTAGTAGTTACTAACCAAAGAACTAACTTGCATGTTCTCTTAATATGAAGTTTGAATAATGTTTCTAGGGACAGTAATTATGAGTTAGAGTAAACGTGTTGCGGCAGCATATCATTTTTGCCATTTCTAGAAGCTTGTTTTAAAATACTTTTTGGCTCTCTAACATTCCTAGGTTTGAGTGTCAATATATAAATTATAAAAAATGATACAGAAACATAATTGCAGGTCATTTACTTGGATTTTATGCATATGAAGGGAATAAATATTTAAAGATGGAAGTGTGTTATAATGTGTAGCAGGAAAGATAGTATTATTACAGAGTTGTATAGAGAAACTTTCCTGTTGCCCATCTGACTGCAGAATTCAGTAACAAGTTATGTTCACTACTTGTGATGGCGCAGACATAAAAGCTATTTGTAATTTTATTTGCTTATTTTCACATTTGTATATGGCTTTTCCATAGTTGTGGCTGTGCAGTATCATTCAGGCTCTAGTTTGGTAGATCCAGTTTGTAGTTCCTTTGTGATCTTGTTAGTTTGCCAAACTTTGACAGGTGAGTAATGCACAACATTTTCCACCTTGGTTATTGGCAGGTTACAAGATTGCCATGTTATCCTATGGATGATATATTACATAGTACAGTATTGTGCAGCAGGGCTTTTCTTGGGGGCGTGCAGGTTTTGAAGTCCAGCCGACAAAATGCTGTAGTGGCATATTTTTTGTAGGGAAATCTTTGTAATAGTGATGACCTCTTTCCTGTAGTATAAGATACAGTATTAAATTTGTTCCCATTTGGTTACTTCATTGGTATGAAGGATTATTTGTAACTTTTATTACGTGATATTTTATTGCATGTGTGTCTTCATTTTGTTTTTGTTTACACCATTCTCTTGTTTATAACAGGATTTTATATTTAAAGCTTTTCAATATGGACATGTACACAGTGATATATTTAGAATATTGACACAGAATTTTGAACATGGAATTTGACCTACATGTTATCAGTTTAAAATTAAACTATTTGTAAAGATGACTTTGTCAAGGGAATTCATCTTCTATGTTAGTTTTGTCAGGCTACTTTGAAGAGTATATACAAACACACGAACTGTAATTCATCTTAACATACATGTAACAATGAAATAAAAGTGCAGTGTGGGGAAATAAAGCATGTTGAGGGAATCACCAGGTACAACTACTATCACACTGGTGGCAGTTTACAGCCTCGGGACCAGATTTTTGACTGCCCACAGCTTACCCGAGTATGGTACGTACAGTACCTGTCTGGTACTCGAAAATCTCTCTACTTGAAAGCTACAGCTGGATACTACTAGGTTAGTTTCTGTGCATTGTTATTTTATTACAAGATACAGGGTGGTTGATAAAATGCTAAAGTGATGACTGATGTAATGAAACACTAATATGAGAGTAAACTATTTGTAAATAAAGTTTTGTTCGTTGAACATTGACAAGTTGACGTGTCTAAAGATAGACAGGGCTTTTAAAGGAAGTAAATAAAAAGGTGAAGATTGAGTGAAGCCAGACACACTAGACACTGTACATTACGGTTTATATTTGTTAAGTACAGTATGAGCAAGTGGGGTAATGATGCTGAATTTTCCTCGATTATGTTCAGTGGCATGGCTGCAGGTTCTATTGTCTCCCATTTTTTTGTTTGTTGAATTTTAGGGCCACAATGTTGACGAGGTGTCAATATTTCACTAACCATCATTTCTGCATTATATTATGTATTTTTTTATTTATTTATATACAAGAAGGTACCTTGGGTTTGTGAGTACATAACATTTATGCTCTAACATTTTTGCAAAGCCACTAACAAGCATAGCATTTCAGCCAGAGCATAGGATATTATAGGATATATTTTTTTTTATCTGATGACTCACTTAACACATTGGAACACAACAGTAACCACCTGAAAACATCTTATTGGTTTGAAAAAGTAGTAAACTCAACATTAAGGAAGAAAACAGTGAACAGCATCAACAACAATCATACACAACACCTTTCAAAATAAACGAACAAATCTGTATTTTTGTAGATTTTTATTTGCTAAATTAATACTTTAAATTTTAACTCATTTAGTTGCTTTTATCTTAGTTTCCAATTTTTTTTGTGTAAGCACTTTCTGCATATATGTTAGATTTGATAATGGTTTTACAGGCATAAATGTTATCTACAAATAATGTCTACTCATTCTTCATGCATATTCAACACAATATAGAACCTATAGGTATGTATGTTTGCATGTATGTATGCAATACAATATACAGAATATAAGAGTGTGTGTATATGCTTTCTGCTATGAATTTTTAAATGAATTCTCCAGAATTACTAGATGTCTTGAGACAAACAAATCCACAAGGGCTGTGACGAGGATTCGAACCGACGTCCAAGAGCATCCCAGACGCTGCCTTAACTTATAGGTATATACAAGTTAAGGCAGCGTCTGGGATGCTTTTGGACGTCGGTTCGAATCCTCGTCACAGCCCTTGTGGATTTGTTCATTTGATGCATCACGCTATTGTGATCTGTGTGTGTCTTGAGACATATTTGAAGTGTTGTAGTTATTGTGTGGTGCAGTCTTGCGACCGTGTCCTCTCTGTTGGGATCTGTTTCTGTAAGGTAACAAGCATGTAACATTATTTTGAACCTCAAATACACTGCAGTACAAATTGAAATAATTTTCACAATTCTTTTTAACAGCTTTTCAATTGCATTATGTTTTAAAGGCCAGTGTTCCAATTTTACATTTGTAAAAGTAATTTTGCAGATATAATTGTTTAGCTTTAATGTTATTTTGGTATTTATAAGATCATTTGCATTGTTGGCCCAATGCTAGGTCATTGTTTTTGTATAAATTAGAAAGGCATGAAGAATTGTCAGTCAACTGAAATGTCCTTTCAGTTGTGTGACTTGAGTAAAGCCTTGTGCTTCACAGTACATGTTCAAGAGTTTTCATGCAACTTCCTCCTATTATCTCGGTCATGTTCATTACTCAAGTCTAGGTCACACATTTCAGTAGTGTACATTAACACTGTATTCAAATCTGTTTTAACTATTCCTGGTAATTTAGTGATTATTTTACCATATTACCAAAAAAAAAAAAAAAGCTTGAAAGTATTTGTATAAAAGATTTCATTGTATTAACTATTTTATAAGTTCTGTTTTTTGTATACTAAATGGTACCGTGCTCTGTATTTGTATTTGAATTTTTTTATTTCGTATCCTTCAGATTAGAATGAAGTTTAAACTAAAGTCAAGACATTTTAATTTGTAGGATTTGGTTTAACAGGTCCCATTTTGAAATAAGTATTGTCATTAGCTTGAATTATACACGATAGGCTAATAAAATGTTATAATAATGACAATTCCATTACTGTTTAAATTTGTATTATAAAACTGGAAAAAATGCATCCAGGGCTTTTGTACTTAAAAATGTGCAAATACTGTATTATTTACTTATTTTGGGTTAAAAATTCTGTACTATACTTGAAATAACTGGTCAATGGTTCCCAGACTGTAGATATACTGTAGTTACCGTAGTTGTAATGCATTCATTAAGAGACATTGATGTGGGTTTCAGGGGCATTATGTAACTATAATTGAGCCATATTTACTACTGAAGGTTGAAACAGGGTAAATGGAAGTAATTGTATAGCTGTTTAGTGATACATAGAAATTGTGCAAGTGTTTCTCAGTATTTAATGCATAAAGTGGTGATTAGGAAGTGATATTTGTACCCTTTTTTTTGTCAAAGCCACAAAATGTACCAAATCTCTACTAGAGTATCTCACCCCTGACTCTGGAGAAGTCAGTCTACTAGTACAAAACTGCCACCTGTTTGTGTCTACACTTTGATGACTAAACTTGTCAGTTTTTTTATTTTGTATTTTATTGTCCTTAAAAATGCTGTTTAGTTTCCCCACATTCAAATTCTTCAAAATATTATGCCAGATTTGAAGTACTTTAACTAAAATAAAACTGATCAATGGAAGTTGTTAAGACTTTACTAATGCTTTGTAATTTTTAGTTTTGTTAGCTTTTCTACAATCAGATTAAACAATAATTCACACATACGAGTGGTGTATAAAAACCTACATACAGACTGGTGAAAAAATACTAATACATGTAGTAGTAAAATACTTTTAATATCACCACAAAAACTATTTGTTTAATATCAATATAAGAACTGTACAGTATTACTTGCATTAAAATATTATATAATTTAATATAGATTTTTTTGACCAGACCACACACTAGAAGGTGAAAGGGGGGGGGGGGGGAACGACGTTTCGGTCCATCCTGGACAATTCTCAAGTCAGTTGTGATGAGCAAAGCAAAAGGTATGAATGGTAAGGTGTAGTAGAGGGGATAGTAGTAGGAATAAGAACTGCAGAAGGCCCATTGGCCCATAAGAGGCAGCTATTATAACCACCGAATGAGAAGGGAATAGTAATAGGAATAAGAAGATAGCAAGGGAACGTAAGAAAATGAACAGAAAGGAGGAGAAAGAAAGATAAATGGAAAGGTAAGCTTATGTTAGGTCACGTTTGTTAGAAAAATTAGAGCATTCGAGTATGTACTATGAAAGGGAAGAGTCCACAGCAACAAAGCCAAGACTCCAGTTGGGTACGTTGTGTATTAAAGCCGATTCAACAAGACAGCGTCTGTGTAGAGTAGAGGCAGAAAAGATTATTTTGGAGGAAGACCAATCAGTAGGATGATTAGAATCCCTTACATGACAGAAGAGAGCATTGTTAGTGTCTGCAGACTTAATGACAACACTTCTCTTGTGTTCTTTAAGTCTGTCATTAAGTCTGCAGACACTAACAATGCTCTCTTCTGTCATGTAAGGGATTCTAATCATCCTACTGATTGGTCTTCCTCCAAAATAATCTTTTCTGCCTCTACTCTACACAGACGCTGTCTTGTTGAATCGGCTTTAATACACAACGTACCCAACTGGAGTCTTGGCTTTGTTGCTGTGGACTCTTCCCTTTCATAGTACATACTCGAATGCTCTAATTTTTCTAACAAACGTGACCTAACATAAGCTTACCTTTCCATTTATCTTTCTTTCTCCTCCTTTCTGTTCATTTTCTTACGTTCCCTTGCTATCCTCTTACTATCCCCTTCTCATTCGGTGGTTAAAATAGCTGCCTCTTATGGGCCAATGGGCCTTCTGCAGTTCTTATTCCTACTACTATCCCCTCTACTACACCTTACCATTCATACCTTTTGCCTTGCTCATCACCTCTCTCGCATATTTATTGCCTGCATCAATTCCCTCATCACAATCGACTTGAGAATGGTCCAGGACGGACCGAAACGTCGTCGTCCCTTCACCTTCTAGGGTGTGGTCTGGTCAACATTCTTCAGCCACATTATTATGACTCATCACCTGAATATAGATTTTATTATAAATATATTGGATTTTTTAAAAGACAATCTTTCAACAAATTAAAGCTAATATCAGATCTAAAAAATAATTATAAACTGGAGAGTGATAGAACATTATCAAATCGGTACTACAACGGGTAGTTTTGCTACAGGGATTGGCTTTGTTAAAAGTTTCAGAAGTTAAAAAAACACGTGCCTAGTGGTGGCTTCCATCACAGTCCACTGGGTACCAAGAAGGTCATGCCTACACCTGTGTAAGAGCATATTTTATTATATATTTATAGATTATTATATGCCTATGGACAACAAAAATTTGTAAGCACATTTGAACAATTTTAGTTGCTGTAATGTGTGTGAAACAATAACTGTAAACTTACTTAAGGAAATGATACCAGATATTGTGAGAAAACACCCAGTGTAGCCAACAGCATTCAACATCAATTGGTTGACAGCAGCCATCAGAGGACCTGACACAGTCTGCAATTGTAAACAGCATTTTTTTTAACATTATCTAGAATGTTACTGTAGTGAATTAACGGTAAAAGTATTTGAAACTAAGTACAGTTCTATATAGAGAATGCTGGTTTCTTATTCCATAAAAACTAATATATATATATATATATATATATATATATATATATATATATATATATATATATATATATATATATATATATATATATATATATATATATATATATATCTCAAGAAGTCAACACCAGCAATCAACAGCCAATTAACGCACTACTATATTCTACCCACTTCAAGACTCCGCTCCAATATAGAAACATCAAGAAATACGGGCCAATAGGCCTTCTGCAGTTACAGATCTATTCTTCCCTTATACCCATTGTTTCGTGTTCTGTGTTTGTTCTCACCTCACCCCAAACCATTGTAACATGTCACCTCACCCAAATGCAGGTATTTAAACTCTGTTCAGTTATAGTTGTTCTGAGTGTGTGTAACTAAAGTCTTTGAAAATGTAATATATATATATATATATATATATATATATATATATATATATATATATATATATATATATATATATATATATATATATATATATATATAAATGGTTGTGCAGATATAATGTTTAAATTTAATTCACAATTTTGATTACCGTAATTACGTATACAACTTAAACATCCATATCGAATAAAAAGTTTGATACACGTTTTAGTAACAATAAAATTGATACATGTTAGTAACAATGTTAAAAAAACATTCTAAATGTTCAGTGAAATACCTGGCTAGTGAAGAGAAGCCCATAATTGGCAGAGTAGTGTTGAGCACCAAAAGCCTTCTCCACCACAGTTGGCATCAACACAAAGGTTCCAGAGAATGTAAAGAAAATGAGCCACACCCAAACCGCAAAACCTGCCTTTCCCATGTGCCGTGTTAATGGCAGTGTGGCAAACAGAAGCATTAACGTAATTGTCAATATACGCATAGCAACCTGGAAGAAAACGAGGAAAATAAAATGTATGCAATGATTGAAAATTTCCTTAATATTATATTGTACCTAAAGCACATTGAATAAATGAATTTGAATTATTCATTTAAAGAATTTAAATTACAGTACTGTACCATAAATATATCAAGAATTTATAATACTGTACCTATGATAAGTTAGCAATCAAAACCACTAAAAATACTTATGCTTGTCCAATACTTACTCGGAAAGAAGTTTTATCCATGAGGCGCCCCCAAGCGATCCGGCCTACAGCATTAAATACTGCAGCAAATGAGCCAATTTGAGCTAACAAATGATCGTTGTTTATGAAGGTCTGTCCAAAGCTTTTATACATGGCATTGATGTAGCCAACAGCAATGGTGTTAAATAAATATATAAACCAAAAGATGTAGAAGATCTTGTTCTTTATCAACTGCACTGGCCGCAGGTCTGAAAAAGGGTACAATATATCAGTGCCATCATATTAATTTTTCAAACTAAATACCTTAAATATCTCCCATCATAATGAATATTAATTATATCAAGTTTTGATAACGGCTACTATTATATTTGGGGGGTTCAAAAGTGTCCAAGTTATATTCTAGGGCTTAAAATAACAATACAATGCCTGAAGGTTTTTCTGCAAAATTTGATGTAGATTTGTAAGCCTTCATTAAATTTGCTTCAAGTTATAACACTGTACTATAAATTTTAAAACATTCTCACATGATTATTTCTTATGCATACAATTTACACTCGTTCCCATCCTCTCTGCTTTGACTCCAGTCTCCTTAGTCTTGCACCTACTTTCTCTTGTAAAATGTTGATAACTGCTTATGATTTCCATGCTCATTTCTTCAATCCAAAACATTACATTTACTTATCCCTTATGTATTACTCCAACTGTAGATAAATATTATACTTTTCTTCAGAATATCTTGCAAATTAAATAGGCACCAACTTTTGTCACAAATTTGTAGTTACCACTTTTACATTAAAAACACACCCTTAACTTTAATAACCAGCCTTCATTTCATGCAATGTATGAAATGAATGTCCTACAAATCAATTGATACTAAAAGCACCGACTTCCTTGAAGACTAGGATCATGCCTTACCACACAAAATATATAACTGGTGTATAATATTAGTTAATCCAGATTTCTCACTGAAGTTGTAAATGTGATGTTATTTGGAATTTTAGAAGAGATTGTGCACATAGAACATGTATGCATAAGTTTGTTTGACAAAGAATGGGATACATGTAGGAAAGCTTAAAGTGGTGTAAATGTGAATACGAGATGGTTACTGAAAGCGAATACAACTAGGTAAATTAATGGTCATGTGTGAAACCATGGAAAATAGAGAAGTACAGTATTTGTCGAGTTTGAATACCAGGCATGTGACTGATGGAATAAAATTGTGCAAGTCTAGAAATCCAGCGAGTCAGGGAAGTAAGAAAATGTTAGTTCAGTATAGCCCATGCTTAGTAAATAAATAAAAAAAAATGCAGCTAGAATGCTGCATGATGGAGTGATCATTGAACCTCTGTGTGCTGTTGTATTTGTCATGCTTATGCCACAAGTGTATGGAGTATGAGAATAGAATGAGTAGTTACAAAGTCATGGAACGATGCAGTTACATTGTTTGCAAGACCATGTCTGACAACCACTGTCTTTCACTAATATAAATAATTTCTCATGCCTTTAACACTACTCCATAACATTTCATAAATATTTGAGTTTTCTCTAATACTTGATATGGTAACTACAACTCCCTCCAAGTTCATTTGCCATATATGTACAGTAGGTCAAGACACCCCACTATCAATTATTTGTTATATATTGTCTTAAGTTAACTTAAGAACCTTTATTTATATTTCTTTATTAAATAGTCACATTTACTCATCAATCATTCCTTACAAAAAAAAAAAACACGAATGAATAATAAAAAAAATACCAGGGACAATTTTTTTTCTTTTTAACATGGGGTAAATAAATGAATGAAAAGTGAAGCAAAAGTTCAATGCAAGAGTAACATTTACATAAATGAGCTATAAGTCATCAGCTCAAAGTTAAGATCACTGATATATGCATATTGTATAACTTTACCTGTTGGTATTGTTGTGCATGGAGGAGGTACCTGTGCACTAAGTCTCTCGTCTGGTTCTTCATCGACATGCAACAAACCTTCACTTTCCTGCCAATGCCGATTTTCCTGGTATAAAATACGCTACTAACATGCAGGTAATTTAGTTTGTAGTTTTAAAAATATGGCCTCAAACTTATAAGAACTCTGCTCACATTAAGAATCTGCTACCACACCACTGTGCTTACTCTCAAGCCTTTGCATGTGCAGAATTTCCACACCTACTCTCAAATGCCAAATAGCAAGCCTTAAGAAATATGCTTTGAACTTGAAAAAGGTATATTGATCTGCTGAAACAATTTGCCTACAGTATGCAGTGACATTTAAGATTTTCTTGATACTGGTACAACACTTCCTGTTAGCAACAAACTATACAAGAGGGTTCTGCTTTCGTATATCGTAATGCTGGAACTAATATTACACTCCTTCACCAAACTCATAACAGTATAATAACTCTTGAGGAACATTCACCCTGATAAATAGTTGGCATCTTTTTTTTTTTATTTTTAATTTCTTATCTCATTCAAGCCGACTACCTTATTACTACTTTGCAGTAACAAATGAACCCAGCACACTTGTTGACAACACCACATACTCCTGTATTTAAGACCCTAGAATAGTCATTGAAATAACCGACTAAAATTAGGTAAAGAAAACTAATTCCCCCAACCAAGTACCTGTACTTATACCCAGTAAAGCAAACCTCGGACTACTAACACCGTCCTGTTGGTTATTGCTGTTGCCGTTGTTAATCTGGATTATCCTTTTGGTTACACCCAAGTCAAGTGTGCAGAGAAAGTAGCCTGGTCTCCCAACAAACATGTTGGAGACAGCCTGACTATTGAAGTCAGGTGAAGTACTAACTCTGAAGCCCAAGTATATGAACATAAAAGCTAAAAAAAAATTAAACCTTCAGAAGCATGTACCTCACAATTGACAAAGCTGATAATTATCTGAACGATTTAGTTAACAAGAAATAGGGTAACTAGCAGTCCATGGTTGCACTTCCATCAGTGCAGTCACTATGTATGCAAGGCTTGGTGAAGGTGGGTAAATATATATACAAGAGTTCTTACATTCTCGTAAAGCCACTAGCACCCATAGCATTTCGGGCAGGTCCTCAATCCTAATTTTCCCCTGAATATGATCCGCCAAATTTTGACAACCAGGTACCCATTTACTGTATGAATGAACTGTATGAACATTTACTGTACGAACATCAGAGGTCCACGGTTCTTCAACGTCCTACCAGTGAGCATCAGAAATATTGCCGAAACAACCGTGGACATCTTCAAGAGGAAACTAGATTGTTTTCTTCAAGGAGTGCCGAACCAACCGGGCTGTCATGGGTATGTGGGCCTGTGGGCCGCTCCAAGCAATAGCCTGGTGGACCAAACTCTCACAAGTCTGGCCTTGGGCCGGGCTTGGGGAGTACAAGAACTTCTAGAACCCCATCAAGCAGGTACCAGGCCAAAGCACTCGCAAAGCAAGTGTTTTACCATTGCACCACGGGGACTGTAATCCCAGTGATCATGGAGCGAGTGATTCTGTAATTTGGTAGGTAAAGAGTCAAGTAAGATGTTTACAGTATTTCATTTGCCATAGAGACAGTACAATCTTCCCAGTTAGTGGACACACAAATGTGACATGAATGAGTTTTGTTACCTTGGACTTCAGAACAGCCTCTTTCTGAATATCTCTTGTCCTGGCTGGATCATTCTTTGTTCAGTGACTCCCAAGCACCTATTATTTTCCTGCAGGAATACTTAGGCCCTATTGCATTGATGCCATAAATTTGGATACTGTACTTGACAGTGATCTAGATCAATGCACAGGAGATCGCTATACTTCTGGGAATTTCAGAATATTGCAGTTCAATAAATGCACACACAATGCTTTGCATTAACTTCTCTTTGCACTAGTCTTGAACAAATATAAATAGGACTGAAAAACGAAAGGTACTTCACAACTACAATAATTAAATAAAGTTTGAATTACAGTACTGTAGTTACATAATGGAGGAATAACTATAGATTTTACTATAATAGTAAAAGAATACACATTACCTTTTACCCTGCCAAATATAAGGTAAAAGAATAAAAGATGGTTAGTTCGAAATTGCACAAAAGGCGAATGAATATTCACCGAAAATACATAACAAAGTTAACAAAAACTAACCTGCCCTTCGACAGCCACAGGTCTTCTAATAAGCAGACAACCAATATACTGCATGGCAAGAAACGTTAATCCCAGCACGATGAAAACGGACGGAACTTTATCAAGTATACCAGGGTCAACAAAGTACCTGCAAAAGTGTGTCATACGCAACAAGTTTATATCTTATTGATCTACCTACATCTACACAAGATTTTTTACCTACATCCAGTATGCCGTTCCTGGCCACCCAAATGAGTGGGACACATTTACCCGAGGGCCACTAATACAGTCCTAGTGGTCTCGATGATGACAAAAAGCTAGCGGCTTATCAAAGGTCCCCCCCATTTGGCCAGATGATTTTTCCATGATGCGAGTACTACTTACATTTAAAGTTGTGCAGTAATTCTCAATCTCTAAATGTCACTTTCATCCACAAGTAAAAGGCAGACTAAGAGGAGGAGGAAGTAAAGTAAAAAGAACGAGGAATAAGAGAAGACGATGAGGTTAATGAGGAGACAATAAACCATCATCCTAATATGTCTCTATCTGCAAATACCTTTGGAGTTATGAACTTGCATCAAACTACTATGCTTCAGTGCTATTATTGTCCAAGGAAACACTGACACATATTTACATATACATGTATGTATATGGGTCCCAGTAGTAGAGTCGGGTTCATTCTCGATGCACAATCAAGAATTCCGGGTTCAAATTCTGGGCGGGACAGAAATAGTTGGGTACATTTCCTTTCACCAAGCAGTAAGTAGGTACAGTACTCAAGAGTTAGACAGCTTGTTGTGGGATTGCATCATGGGCGGGGTCAGTATTTCAACCCTGTGAGTGAAAAAGTATGTCCTGTTCTCAGTCCTACATTGTGGCTGGTTAAACTTTAAACCATTACTCCTTGTTTGTGTTACATCTGACCTTCTAAAGAAAATATCTGGACGAGCATCCTTAAACTTGTTCAGTATTTTAAGTTTCAATCAGATCCACTTTGTCATGCCTGATTTGCAGTGTTGTTAGCCCTGTGGCCTTCAAGCATTCTTGATACGGGAGATGACCTAGTCCTGGAATGACTTTTGTTGCCCGGTGTTGTACCTTTTCCAGAGCAGCTATGTCCTTCTGAAAATGAGGTCTCCATACTTGGATACTATAATCCAAATGGGGGGCACATCAGCAGTAAGCAGTATTCACCAGAATTGAAGGACGAGAATTATTCACTTGAGAAGAAAGTAAAAAATGAACTCAACAAAGCTTATTTTACCAATGCAATTTTGCTGGATACTAAAAGATGTGCCTCTCTGAAGTTCTTCACATCTGTGTAGAAGAATGCGAGTACAAAAAGAGCTCAGTAATACAGTACTCGCTTCAATACAAACCAATCACTACAAAACTGTCACCTATGCTGCTACATAAATCATTTATAAGCAGTCTAATCTAATTCATCATGCTTTGATTTCTTGAGCATTTTTCTCCCTTTGAACTGTTGCCACTAGTACACTCTAGCTTGGCACGTCCCAGGCTTGTTCACTTTTCTTAATTTAATTGTTTTTAATCAATTTAAGATATGTTCTCTTCCCCTTCATTACTACTAATGCTGATAGACATTTTTACAGCTCACAAATGACAAAACCAAAGAAATATCATTAAAAATTATCATGTACCAAGAGGTCCTGCCAAGCAATCACAAAAAAAAAAAAAAAAAAAAAAAAAAAGCACCTGGTCAGGATTTGTCCAGTTACAATTAGGGTTGTGTCCATCACAGAAAAAGCTACAGTAATCAAGAAATACTTTAGTAAATGCTAATACAAAAAGTAGTTAATTTACAAAGACAAGAGTAGTAAAAACATTTAACAAAAATCTGAAATTTAGGTAGTTTCTGGTTTCCCAAGACAGCTTGATGGAGTTGACACCATAGTCTGGCTCACCGAGAGTTTGGCCATTAGCCAAAATTTTCCCAGCGCAACTAAAGGTTTCAGTCCAATGCGACCCATTTGAGCAAAGTTCCTCTGTATTAAAAAAAATGAAAAAATAAAAGGGGGGAGAAACACCATCTACTTACCCATTGGACTCGGGTGATGTATTATGTGGATTGAGATAAAGAGTCTGGAGGTTGGTGGAGCCCAAAGCACCAAGTCCAAAGCCAGCTACAATTAAACCATTAATTAGGCCTTTTTGCTGGGGATACCACTGAAAAAGCAAGTGTCAAATAGAATCAAGTTATTATTCAGACTATTTTATTGAGAAGAATGACAACCAAACGCAATAAAGTAGCAAAGTGAATTTAACAAGACAGCCTTTAGACTATTTTATAACACTTTCAAGATATCAAGGGAGTGAATATTCAGCAATTAGATTATTATATCAATTTGGACAGAACTAGCTTGGAATCATCATATCAAAAGGAGGGCAGACATTGCAGCAATAAACCTCCAGTACAGAGATCAATTACAGACATTTCTTTACACAGTAATTTGTTATTATTAACAATATTATTCCTACCGTACAATGCCACGAGGTCATTTCTGAATAAAAGTGCGAATTAAAATTTGAACAAAAGAGTGCAAATCATGAAATTCATTAAGAATCTCCCATAAATGTGTTAAGGTGAAGAGAGACTAGCGTTACATGATAATTATTGCTCTACAGAATATATATCCATAGTAAAAGAAGGAAAGAAAAATGGGGACATGAAGAAAAAATACTATGGAAATGCAACAGGTTTTAAAGGTAAAGGGTAAGGTAGAAGTATAGTGTTGCTTGTGGCAATGCTTCTACAAGCCACTAATAAGCACATGTACACAGATACAAAAGATACACATCTAAATACAAAGATAGATACCAAACTATTGGAAAATGTAACATTACCTGCATGCCACAAGCAAGAGGGGTAACATAAGACAAGGCCATTCCTAGTCCAGACAGCAGCCCATATGTCAGGACAACAGTAAACAGCGATACGTTAATCGTATAATACGTCAGCATAATACCTGCACTGAAAGTGAAGCAGCTAATCAGGTATTATACATTAAATAAAGCAACTCATTTATAAACTTATTAATATTATCAAAAAATGCATGCACACTCAAAAGATTAGTACAGTACATGCATACAGTAAGCTTTCAATTTGTACAGGGTTACACTTTTAACAAACGTGTAACTCATGAACCTTTCTGGAAAGTGGTTCCATTTCACAGGGAAGTATCCCAGGCTGATACTACACATCTCTGGATTGGAACCTTGCAGGTTTGAGATTATACCCTGGCTCTCTCGGACATCCTCTGGATTACAAAGTATCCTGGATCACCAAGAGAATTCTCTGGATACCAAAATGCACCCGCTTTTGGAGGGCGAGTGCCGTTTCAATTGAGGCGTTTTCTGTTTTACTGGATCATACTCCAGTTTACTGGAAGTATACCTGGATTCACTGGGAGCCTGTCTTGGATCTTCAGAAGTGTTTTCCAGACCATTGGGAGCATACTCCAGATTCCCCGAGTGTATTTTGGGGGTCCAATGAAAGTACTCCAGGTCACCACTGGAGCAGAGGTTGCTTAATTTTTATGCTGGTCGAGTCAATACAGATCTCGATTTTCAGAGCCCAATTGCTTTGTACAGTTTTCTTTTATGCACTTTTTTCTTTTAACTCCACTGGTCATGTGACGTGTCTCCAAAACTTTCTTTTCCTGCATTGCTCCTTCACAGGAAGGCAGCATTTCTTGTGGCCTTGACAAAGAGGTGCCTAGAAACATTCTACTGTTGTCCCTTGGTGGAGCAGGTGTGGTTTTTGCATCTGCAGCCGAATTGTGCACACAACCTTCTATATAGTTGACTCTTGCATAATGTTAGTTATGTTCCTGGGAAATGGCCTGCTAAGCAAAAGCATGCTATATTAACTGAACAACATGGGAAAATAGGGTAACAGTTCCAAATAAGATAAAATTGTATGCTACAGGAAGACCTTCATAAAAAAATGTTATGTCTGTTTGGGTAGATGATGTAAGAGTGTAAGTGGGTGAACCGAGAAGGAAGCAAAGTACTCTGTTCTCTTTGCTCAAGTGAACAGATGAGCATGCAGTGTGTGTTTAATATAAATAATGTGTAATGTATATTACTGGTTACTAAATGAAACTTATGGTAAAATTGTGCTACAAAATAGTCCTCTATTGTTGCATACTACACTATTATTGTTTATTATTATTATTATTATTATTACTGCTAGTTTTGTACAACAGACCTTTTGCTGTACTGCATGGAGGAAGTTACCGAGGTAGCTTGCCCAGAAATAAAGTACTGTACTGAACTATGCCGAGTGGTTAAGATTTTGCAAATTTTGTGCCCTTTGGGGCAAAATTGAAACTTCATAGTAACGTAACACATTTTAAACCTGAAATGTCAGGACATCTATAAATCTATATCTATAGTGTGTGTCCAAAGTAGGCGGCCAGATGCTTGGGGCTAGTCTCACGAAAATTCCCAGGGTTAACAGTCTGGGTTACAGGCAGGACTGTACACAAGTACTGTACTTTCAGAACATTATATACCACATATGTCAGACCAATCCTGGAGTATGCGGCTCCAGCATGGAGTCCCTATCTAGTCAAGCATAAGACTAAACTGGAAAAGGTTCAAAGGTTTGCCACCAGACTAGTACCCGAGCCGAGAGGTATGAGCTACGAGGAGCGACTGCAGGAATTAAACCTCACTTCGTTGGAAGACAGAAGAGTTAGGGGGGACATGATCACCACATTCAAGATTCTCAGGGGAATCGACAGGGTTGATAGAGAAAGGCTGTTTAACACAAGGGGCACACACACTAGGGGACACAGGTGGAAACTGAGTGCCCAAATAAGCCACAGAGATATTAGAAAGAACTTTTTTAGTGTCAGAGTGGTTGACAAATGGAATGCATTAGGAAGCGATGTGGTGGAGGCTGACTCCATACACAGTTTCAAGTGTAGATATGATAGAGCCCAATAAGCTCAGGAAACTGTACACCTGTTGATTGACGGTCGAGAGGCGGGACCAAAGAGCCAGAGCTCAACCCCCGCAAGCACAACTAGGTGAGTACAACTAGGTGAGTACAAGGTGGTCGGGGGTCGAGCTTTGTTCCCCTTTGTAGGAAAGGGCAAAATTACTGTACACTAATTTCCAATCTTTCTAAATAAAAATTCCATTATCACCAAGATTCATCTAGCATATTATATGTTAGGATGCATTCCTTAATCTAAGTATTTAGTAAAAATGGTTACAGGGAAGAAGGGAAAGTTTGAAGGAGTAGGGAAGGTGGTGAAGGGAGTTAACGTAATGGGAAGAGGGGAAGAGACAAGAGGCGAGGTATGCGAGAGTGGAGGGAAATTGGGCAAGAGGGGAAAGGAGAATAGACTGGTACCCTTCCTAGTAATTATATAAAAAAAGAAAATATTGTAAGAACTTTTCTACAATGAATACATCAAGTAAGCCAAAATAAGATGAGGGGAGAGAAGCAGTGCTGCAAAATGAAAGTGTGCCATCATAGGTAAGAGAGTCTTTAGACAAAATCTTTGCAAGAACCTCATCATTTCACTGGGTAATTAACACACACACACACAACCCATTGGAAATATTTAAAAAGTATGATATGCTTTAAACAACACAACACAAGAGCACACTCCGAAGCTACTTAACAGCAACTTTAATACTGATGCAAGTGGCAATTTTGTATATTTTATATTTTGTGTCGGTAGTACAGCACCTTAAAATACCTGCACACAAAACAAGCAAGAAGACAATTTCATCAATCTACATGTTCAATGCCCTTTCCAACTACAGTAGAATGCAAGTGGAAGGATTATGTTTACTGAAACATCATTATCTGGGTGTAGGTAACTTGCTAAAGTGAGAAACTGGACAATGATAAAATATTATGAATGAATGATCAGCAATTTAATAATAATCTGGAATGCATAAAAATCTACCTGACTAGAGTACAGCCAATAAAGCAGGTCAACTTCGGTCCTATTCTTTTCTCCAGGAGTCCACCAAACACCATGAACAGGCCCTGAGCGGCAGTGGTGATGGAGTTCACCCATATAAAGTTTCCATAATCTATATTGTGATCAACTCTTCCATGCATATAGGACACCATATATGTCATCATGTTACCTGAAAAGAAACATGGTTTAATACGATCATTGTATATTTAAGTGCAAGATGGGCATAATGAATGCAACAAGAATTTATTACATTACAGAATACTGGAATTTAATTTGAGTCATTATTTCTTTGAAGCTGTAAAACACTTAAAAACAGTTGAAGCTGTAGCATAATTAAAGGTACATATGCAAGGTATATTGGTAACCGTCCTAAAACAAGCCTCCAAAATATAGCTGGTACCCCACCTGTAATGCAAAATGCATTTTTTTTATGAAGCATTTTATTGTACTGTACCTTAAATCCTCCAATTTATCAAACTCAAATACACCTAACTTATTTTCACACAGCAAATTAAAAATAAAACCTGAAACACTAATTAAGTAGCCAGAAGATATTACCAAAGCTGTAAAGGTTGCCCAGAGTGAGGTGTATGAGGATGCCGCCGATAACGGTAGCTGGACCGGTAATTTTTCTCGACAGCTTAATGCACGCCATCTTCTATAGTGCATCGATTGATCTGTGGAAAGATAAAAATATTAAAGCCGAGCCATCAGAATGTATCCAGCTAAAAACCATTTATACAACCATATTAACATACTTATATTAACATCAAGCAAATCTAGGAGATTTGATACTTATCATGAGAAATGCTCTATGAATAACTGATAAATTCTCATGATTGCATTTTGAGTAGCTGTGCAACGTCTGCAGATACATGTGCCATCATAATAACATGGCTATCTGTTAAAAATTTACCTCAATTTACCATTTAGTGCAAATTTTTTGTACTTATACCAACAAATCCAATTTTTGTTTTGTTTTTGGGGGAGGAATCGTCGAAATAATATTTTCTACAATCTCGAGTTATCGAGGTTTAGATTAGGGGGACTTATTTTTTGTTAACCCTATTAACTGCAGTGGTTTGGCACATTTTGCTTTCACCTGATGCCTCTGTTCACTGGGATGACCTACAACGCTTCAAGCGATCTTATTTATACATCACATCAGACCCACTACAGCTGTATTGAACAGCGGCCCCGAGGAAATACAGCACCAGATGTTGCTCCACACTCACCCACACGGGAACCCTCAGCACCAAACTTTGTACATTACCAACGCTTCAGATCTCACCTTAATGATATATTCCGAGTCCAGACAGGCACTGAGACAGGCACTGAGACAGGCACTAAGACAGGCACCACCCAGGAGCACCACCTCCCTCCACCAGCTGTTAACTGACAACAACAACAAACTTCCTCAACAAGTTCACTTCGCCAATGTTTTCATTTACTAAAACGTGTATTAAAACTTACATACCATTCCATCTAATTTAACTTAATTCATGCTAACCTAACTCTCTCTCTATATATATACATATTATATATTATATACAGTTTTAACAATAAGACAAACGACGGTATCTGTGCTCCTTGTACGAGCACCTTGAGCGTCTCTGTGATCGCTCAAGGCTGCTCCTGTCACTCACATCACTCAAGCTTCTACACCTATATGTTACTATCTTATATGATATAGCCATCAACTATTCACCGTCTTTGTGTTCCATCAACTATACACGCAATTATTAATTCAACATGAACAGCACGCTCTATATAATTAATAAATGAACGTTTGCAGTTTTTTGGAGTCAGACGAAACTTTCCTATTTTTGAGCGTTATATTCTGAATAATCTTTACCAATAGAGCGGAAACTGCTCTATTGTTTCTAAATTAAGACCTTTTTTTAACAGAAACGCCATAATAGGGAATACAAAATTTTTCAATTTTATATAAAAAAATTAAATATTAAAATTTAATTAAAATTAACATTAATTGAATTTAATAATATTTAATGTAATAATATACAATGTAATAATAACAATGGCTACCAAATGTTGCAATTCAAATTGTATCAATTCAAATTACAGTAATACATATTCCCTCAAGGTTTCCACGAAGATTTGGAGAGCAAAAAGTGACTATGCAGGAAGGTCCCAATCAATTCAATTCAATTATCAGGTTAAATGTCCATCAACCTGCCAAGAGAACAGCAAACTGCGCACCACAGTCACTTGGACACAGACATGACACGCCCCAAAACACAACAGTGTTAGCTAGTTCCATCTCTCATCTCTCATGGAGGACGATATGGCTAATCCCGGCCTTGAGCCCTCTGCTCTCACCGCTGTATTAGAGCTTTTTTCTCCCGCCCTCGTTTGAGCTCTTGGCTCTCTAGCTCTCTACCCCCAGTCTCACTCACTCTTAACCCTTCTCCTGCGGCCTCGCTCAAGGCTTTAACATTTCTTGGCCAAGTATACATATACATGTTCTATATTAAGCCTAAGAGTGTATGTATTAGACCTAGGATTGCTAAGAGAGGTTAGGTCTTATACTGCGGTTAAAAAGTTTCCGGTTTGTCCAAATTCAATAATATAAAAGTCAACTTTCTGGTGAACCATCCCTACATAGTGGTACTTTCCACCAAATACTTACTATAATCATTTTAATTTTAGGAGGATGTGCTGAAAAATAGCATGGGGGGGGGGGTCTATAAATCATAATGTCTTAAAGCATTTAACTTAGGCCTACCCGACCAGCCTATATCCTTCCCTTACCTCAGATCATTTCCCCCTACAAAGTTGGATCTGCACTCCAATTTTGCACAAATAGATGCACTCGAACACACATACATATTCGTTCTTAAAGTATTGATATATTAATTTTTTGTAGAATGATAATAATTAGTAAACTCCATTTAGGATTATTTATCAATTTAGACCTACATATCATGAAGGCATAATAAAGATACAACACAGGAAATTAATAAAGCTGGACAAAGGTTAATGAGAATTACCAGGTCAGTTTTCCTGTGTCGTGGCGGGGCAATCCTCCAGGCAATCTCTTATATTGGAAAATTAGCTCAAGGCATCGCAGCGATGTCTCTCCCATTTTCCCACCTGTGATCATGTTACAGAATGAAAGAGTATAATTTTCTGTCCAGATTTCAGGTAATATGTACAGTGTAAGAGCAAGAATTACTATAGAGGCGGCCGGCTGGCGCGGAGATCCTATATTCAGTGCTTTTACCTCGTCTGTCATTTACGGTTTATCGCTGATTTCGGGTTTACCTTAAGGTCTGATAACTGCGGGAGGGCAACCGTAAAAGCTTATACTGACCAGCCGGTTAGTATACTTTAGTCCTGAAGGTAGTCCACGACTAAAATAAACTGTCAGTGTATTCACACCGAGGAGCTGGTTACATCTCTAGCGTTGTGTCCGCCTCCACCACCCATATATACAGGTATGAAAACTTATCCTTCGTATCTGTGTGGCATTACAGGATTATTGGGACATTTTTCTGACACATTCCTTTCATTTTCACTATTGCCCACAGAATGGGTATGGGGTGCATTACCGCCCATGGGATGGGTATGGGGTGCACTATACCGCCCATGGGATGAGTATGGGGGTGCACGACCGCCCATAGGATGGATATGGGGTGCACGACCGCCCACGGGATGGGTATGGGGTGCACTACCGCCCATGGGATTGGTATGGGGTGCACTACCGCCCACGGGATGGGTATGGGGTGCACTACCGCCCATGGGATTGGTATGGGGTGCACTACCGCCCACGGGATGGGTATGGGGTGCACTACTGCCCATAGGATGGGTATGGGTGCATTACCGCCCACGGGATGGGTATGGGGTGCATGACCGCCCATAAGATGGGTATGGGGTGCACTACCGCCCATGGGATAGGTATGGGGTGCACTACCACCCACTGGATGGGTATGGGGTGCATAAATGACCAATACCAGCATCAGTATGATATGAATATACTAACAATATTTAGTCAACCTCATAAAGCACAGTTAGTTTAGTTCATTTATTATGCACCCCATACCCATCCCGTGGGCGGTAGTGGAAAGGGTTACAGAGGCACATAATGGGCTCAGGGACTGAACCCCACAATTCATTTAGCTAAGCAAGTTACAATGTTGATGAGCTAGTTACAAAATTCAATATAAGTCGTCACATCAACAATGGGTTCGAGATCGACCTCAAATACAGGTTCTAAATTAAGCAACTGACATATGTGGAGAGCTAGTGTCACAATTTATATGTACAGGAAAATATATGTACAATGAAGTCTTTACTTCTCAATGTTGTGTTTAAATCTGGGTCTTTATATAACATTGTTTTATACAATTCTCGTTTATACAAACTGCTTGTAGACCAGTTTGCTAATATACATTTTAGTTTTGTGTTGGGTTTAGTCCCTCACCGTGGGAGGATTATTCACACCATGGAAGCCTACTGATTAACCAGCGTCAGTGGACATAATTCAGGACTAAAGTATGCTCTCAGTGTATATACTAAAGTATGGCCTCAGTGTATATATATACTAAAGTATACTCTCAGTATATATACCGAGAAGCGGGACGTAAACCTGTGTATAACCCTTGCATAAATGCCAGGTGATGAGGCTACATGTTCCGTTAACTTTTACAGTCGAGGATTGATAGATAGATAGATAATTTACATGGAAATGCAGATTGTGATATGTTTATCTTATTCTTATATTTCTATATTCTTCCCATACTTCTTCCTTATTCTCATACTTCAAATCCATTCCTATACCTTACCTTTTTGTCCTTACATCAACCCTTTCCTAAAGTTCGAACCTATTTCTACATACACCTTCCTGTCCAACCACTTGGGCTGGACGGTAGAGCGACGGTCTCGCTTCATGCAGGTCGGCGTTCAATCCCCGACCCTCCAAGTGGTTGGGCACCATTCCTTCCTCCCGTCCCATCCCAAATCCTTATCCTGATTGTTTTAGATTTAGCTACTCAGAACATCTACATTTGTGCAGCTACCCCTAGACTATATGAAGGGGAGTACAGTGTATCAAAAAACTAGCAACGTGGTGCTAAAAATCCCCATCACACATGATGGTTAGAGGCATGTGATAAATTGTCTGCACTGGCAGACTTTTGATGCATTATGAAGATATCATATCAACACAAAAGTGAATAAGGTAGTAGTTTTTTTTTTTTAGTTTAGTTCATTTATTATGCACCCCATACCCATCTTGTGGGCGGTAGTGGAAAGGGTTACAGAGGCACATAATGGGCTCAGGGACTGAACCCCACAATTCATTTAGCTAAGCAAGTTACAATGTTGATGAGCTAGTTACAAAATTCAATATAAGTCGTCACATCAACAATGGGTTCGAGATCGACCTCAAGTACAGGTTCTAAATTAAGCAACTGACATATGTGGAGAGCTAGTGTCAAAATTTATATGTTTGTCCTGCACACCGCCTCCCATCCAGTGGACAGCGGTGGATAGGTTACAATCACTCAGTTACTACCTACAGTTAGCAAAATGGGGATATTTGGCTAAAATTTCTGGTAGCAGATCATTTTGAATGAAATATTTACACATCGCTGGAACATTGGTTATAGAATTGTTTCTAAATTCACGTATCTTTTCGCACTCCATCACATAGTGACGGAGGGTGTGCGAATAATTTTGTTGACACAGTTTACATTTGGTTAGGTCTACATCAGCAGATAATGAGAATTCCCAGAGATACTTGTAACCGAGTCTAAGCCGAGCAGTAGTAACATCTAGAAGTCTGCTGATTTTATTGGATGATCCATAGATGTGTGGCTCCTCTTGCATGATAGTATGATGATAGATGGAATTACTGGTGTTAATTTCGCTTTGCCTCAGATCTACAAGATCTTGTTGAAGTTCTCGGTGTACTGCTGCTCTCAGATTGCTCATTGACAATCCAAGGTTACACTCAACGGCTCCTTTAAAGGCAGATTCTTTGGCTAACTTATCAGCTCTATCATGCATTCGGAGGCCAACATGAGATGGAGACCACATGAAATGGACTCTGTTACCATCCTTAATAATTTAGTGATACTAAACGTCCCCGGACGGACCGAAACGTGGTCGCTTCTCCATCTTCTGGCGTGTGGTTTGGCAATCATTTCTTCAGCCATATTATTGTTACTCGTCGTCTGTTAATATGGCAAGCGTAACACATGAATATCTTGTACTGACAAGACGTCTGTCCGTCCATTTCCATCAGCATGGTGCGGGGGTTCTTGACGGAGCGGCAGCAGTCCAGGGTGCTGACGACGTGGCTGACGGGGCTGACGCTGGCCACGGCGATGCACCTCTTGTCCCCGCGTCACGATCCCCAGTGTGTGGTGCTGGAGGAGGCTGAGGGCGGTCTAGTTCCTTCTTGTAATGATACAAACTCACTCCCCACTTTTACCAACAGGCACACTAGTGAGTCTACGCAATCTAACGTAGCTAATATATTAATTAATAGGTGTGGTAACTGCCCAAGTCTCTAGTTGCATACACACGCACAACTAGTGTGTTGTGCGTGTCTATGCAACTGCTAGGGGTACTTAAAGGTCAGCCCGGGTTAAGCACCCACAGACACTTCAAGATCTTATCTTTTTCCAAAGACCACATTCACTGCAAAAATCTACCACCTGTAGGTGGTAGATTGATCTTTATCAGTCAATCAATCAATCCAAAAACCATACACATACCCCCAGGCTCCTTTGTATCTTTAGGTGCTTATAGCTTCGTTATTATTTACTCTGTAACCATGATTACTGTATTTAGCTTACCAATTATCAATTATAGTATGCAAGCTTATTATGGCACAACGACTTCGGTCATCGTGGTGCAGCTATCAGTAGGACATGGAAGTAACAAGTATGCGGGCTCATCTTCCTCACGGCCCTTACCGTGCGGTGATTTCAGGGGTCAAGGTCCCCGCGGCCCGGTCTCTGACCTGGCCTCCTGGTTGATGGACTGGTCAACCAGGCTGTTGGACGCGGCTGCTCCAAGCCTGACGTATGAATCACGTCTGATTCATACTGAGTTTCTCCTATTCTTACTAGTATTGTGGCCCCTACTGATTTTCTCATCATTATCATAAATTTCCGCAGGTGTTAATTCTTATTAATAAAAATTGTCGCATCCTCACGAGTTTTCCTCCAAGCTACAAAAAATATATAATAATAATAATAATATAATAATAATAATAATAATAATAATAATAATAATAATAATAATAATAATAATAATAATAATAATATAATAAAACACGAAATACATTTCATATTAAATTTCTGCAAATTTATTTCTTGTGTGGTGCTCATGGGTTCTATTACACTTATCAAGGAAAAGTTTCAGATCAAGATTAGCATTTAGAAACATTGTAAATGTAGGTAGCACATGAGTGTGTGTGTAGAGTGAGTGTATGTTTAGCATGTTAAGGGACTTAAATAGAGGGGCTGTGTGTTGTCTGAAGACAGAGTTTGTTATAGTTCTGATAGCAGATTTTTGCTGAGTGATGATAGGCTTGAGGTAATTTGCAGTACCTTACCTTACCTTGAGGATACCTTGAGGTGCTTCCGGGGCTTATCGTCCCCGCGGCCCGGTCATCGACCAGGCCTCCTGGTTGCTGGACTGATCAACCAGGCTGTTGGACGCGGCTGCTCGCAGCCTGACGTATGAGTCACAGCCTGGTTGATCAGGTATCCTTTGGAGGTGCTTATCCAGTTCCTCTTGAACACTGTGAGGGGTTTGCCAGTTATGTCCCTTATGTGTAGTGGAAGCGTGTTGAACAGTCTCGGGCCTCTGATGTTGATAGAGTTCTCTCTCAGAGTACCAGTTGCACCTCTGCTTTTCAACGGGGGTATTCTGCACATCCTGCCATGTCTTCTGGTCTCATGTGATGTTATTTCTGTGTGCAGGTTTGGGACCAGCCCCTCTAATATTTTCCACGTGTAAATTATTATGTATCTCTCCCGCCTGCGCTCAAGGGAATACAGATTTAGGCTCTTTAGTCGGTCCCAATAGTTTAGATGTTTTACCGAGTGGATTCTAGCAGTAAAGGATCTCTGCACGCTCTCCAGGTCAGCAATTTCACCAGCAGTGAAAGGGGCTGTCATTGTGCAGCAGTACTCCACTCTAGAGAGCACAAGCGTTTTGAAAAGTGTCATCATCGGTATAGCATCTCTAGTGTGAAAAGTTCTTGTTATCCAACCTGTCATTTTTCTTGCAGTTGTGACGGCTACTTTATTGTGTTCTTTAAAGGTAAGGTCTTCCGACATGAGTACACCCAGATCCTTTACATTGCCTTTTCGTTCTATGTTATGATTTGCCTGAGTTTTGTACGTGGTTTCCGTTTTTATATTTTCATTTTTTCCATAGCGCATGAGCTGGAACTTGTCTTCGTTAAACACCATATTATTTTCTGTAGCCCATAGAAAGACCTGATCTACATCTGACTGGAGGTTCGCCGTGTCCTCTATGTTGCCTACTCTCATGAAGATCCTAGTGTCATCTGCAAAGGATGATACAGTGCTATAGGTTGTGTTCTTGTCTATGTCCGATATGAGGATGAGAAAAAGTACTGGAGCAAGCACAGTACCCTGGGGGACTGAGCTCTTAACGGTTGACGGGTTGGATTTTATTTTGTTGACTATTACACATTGGGTTCTGTTGGTCAGGAAATTGTAGATCCATCTGCCTACTTTTCCGGTAATTCCTTTTGAGCGCATTTTATGGGCAATAACACCATGGTCACATTTATCAAAAGCTTTTGCGAAATCTGTGTAAATTACATCAGCGTTTTGTTTGTCTTCCATAGCATCTAATGCCATATCATAGTGGTCCAGCAACTGCGACAGGCAAGAGCGCCCTGTTCTGAAACCATGTTGTCCGGGGTTATGGAGATGCTGTGATTCCATGTATTTTGTGATCTTACTTCTTAGCACTCTCTCAAAATTTTTATGATGTGCGATGTTAGTGCTATCGGTCTGTAATTTTTTGCCTCTGCCTTATTTCCTCCTTTATGAAGTGGTGCTATCTCTGCTGTTTTTAGTATATCAGGAATAACGCCAGTATCTAGGCTTTGTCTCCACAGAATGTGAAGGGCCTGCGATAGTTTTTTTTACAGTTCTTGATGAATATGGAGTTCCAAGAATCCGGGCCTGGTGCGGAGTGCATAGGCATACTGTTTATGGCTTCTTCAAAATCCAGTGGGGATAGGGTGACGTCTGATATATGATTTGATGTTGGTATCATATCCATGAAAATTCATTTGGGTTATCGATCTTTAGTGCGTTTAATGGCTCGCTGAAGACAGAGTCGTATTGCTTCCTCAGTAGCTCGCTCATTTTTTGTTGTCATCGGTGAAAGTTCCATCGTCCTTTCGCAGGGGCCCGATACTAGATGTGGTTTTTGATCTGTAAATATATATAAACTATGTAAGCTAGCTTCTCAAGGTAACTTGTGTAGCTAAATTAATTTTAGGGGGTTCCTGAGCTCATGTGGCTCTCCTTACCTTTTCTACTACCGGGCACAGGATGGGTATGGTCGGGTGTGCATAATAAATTAACTAAAACTAAAAAAAAAGTTGGCCAGTTTGACATACATATTACACTCTGTCGGTAGATGTAGTTAGGTGTTTATACTACATAAATTTCCATCCCCCCTTTCATTCAGTATTGCTTCCTGAGGTGTTAAATTCTGTGCCAAGAGCTCAGGACTAGTATAGTTTCCTTGATTGATGCCAGTAGCAGTTCCGACCTCTGGCTGAATAAGCGTCTTGTTTTTGCGGGTCAGGGGCGAGGGCTGTCTTGGAAAAGCAAGAAAAAATGGCGGGTCATAGCTTGCTCGCTCCTTCTCTCTCTCGAGGGAGAGACGAGAGAGAGCGAGAAGAGCGAGAAGAGAGAAGCGAGAGCAGGACGAGAAGAGAATGAACGGGACAAGACCGAGAGGACAGAGAAGAGAAGTCTCGCGCCAGAAAAGAAGAGAATGGAAGAGGAGTCAGA
Organism: Procambarus virginalis; assembly: GCA_020271785.1. Lineage (NCBI taxonomy): Eukaryota > Metazoa > Arthropoda > Malacostraca > Decapoda > Cambaridae > Procambarus > Procambarus virginalis. Next base: position 8,928,043 of record WNGS01169498.1, read on the forward strand.
AGAGAAGAGAGAGAGAGAGCGAGAAAAAGATAGAGAGCCGAAGAGAGAACGCACAGAGCGGAGAGAGAGAGCGAGAGCCGCAGAGAGAGCGAGAGAGATTATAGAGAGCGCTACGAGCTACTATAGCTCTCTATCTCTCCTCTCTCTCTCTCTCTCCCTCTCTCTTCCTCTCTTCCTCTCACTCTATCAAGTCTAATGAAGCTGCATACTCTCTCTCCTGCGGATCTCTCGATATACCTCTCCTCGCTCTATGACTCTGCTCTGCGGCAGACTGGCTCTGGACTGAGACTGCTAAGACTGGAATCGACTCGTAATCTCGGATTCTCTACTTCTGAGATCGTTAGAGTCTCTCTGATGCTCTGACTAGTTCTCGCTTTTTCCTTCTCTCTCTATCTCTCTCGCTTCTTTTCTCGTAATTCCTCTCTCT
>WNGS01169498.1:8929285-8964841 GCA_020271785.1 Procambarus virginalis
AAAATACAAGATCTTCCATGTAGGGGATAACGATGCGTGCCACAACTTGCATATCGACAACACTACCATGCAGCAGATTAAGAGAAAGAAACGAGGAGTTAGAATCCAATGTCATTGAAAGTTACACAAAAAGTAGGAGCCGCAGTAAGGAAAAAAACAAAACAATTAAACCGTAAGAATAGTGAAGAGCGCGTCAATAGTCCTTGCTGGTGCACCAGTACTGTTCTACAGTGGCCAAGCATGCACACCTCACCTTCAAAAGATCAAATCTTCTTGGACTAAGTTCAACATAGAACGACACAAATCATCCAGAACTAAGCTCTCATACCAGGAACGATTGAGGGGCCATTGGGGTAACAATACACGACAAGGCTGATCTTATCGAGACCTTTAAAATACTGATAAAGTATTATTGATGTTAATCCAGAACACTTCTTTAAAAGGTCCAATGTAATGAACACAAGGGACAACAGCTTCAAGCTCAATAAACTAGAATGTAGGACAGAAAACAGTTTTGTTTTTTCATCTACAGGGTTGTAAACCCATGTAATCTGCTGTATACCCGATGAAGCCGAAAATGCCGAGACATTACTTCTGTTTAAAAATTCAGTTGGGAAAATTCGTCAGAAATAATTAGGTACCTTTGACAAGCCGCTGCGTTTCCTGTCCCCCGTCGAGGTGACTGGAGGTGATGACCATAAGGTAAATATGTTGCTTATATGAAAATATACGTGCTTATTTGTTACTTTTGCCTAACGTGTATTGTTGTGTGATGCTTGATATCATTATGAGGGACACGCCATGTTTTATGTCTGCTTGCATAACGTGTTTACAATAAGTCCGAATCAGGGCAATGTCAAAGATTTGAATATTAGTATTGGAGTACATAGGGATCTTGTGATAGGAATACGCGAGCATACTCACCTAGTTGTGCTTGCGGGGGTTGAGCTTTGGCTCCTTTGGTCCCGACTCCCAATTGTCAATCATCTGGTATATAGATTCTGTAGCCTATTGGGCTCTTTATCAAATCTACATTTGAAACTGTGTATGGAGTGGAGTGTATGTGGCGGAGGAGTCTGCCTCCACCACATCATTACCTAATGCATTCCATTTGTTAACTACTCTGACACTGAAAAAATTCTTTCTCATATATCTCTGGCTCATTTGGGTACTAAGTTTTCCCTTGTTGTCTCTTGTTCGTGTAAATACCTTTTGAAGAAGTTGTCTAGATCATTATCCTCCAAATTGTTCAGTATGTTAACCTGTGCCTCTCTACCATTCCTGTTATGAGGTCGACTTTGTGCTGGAATTATTTTTGTCGCGCGGCGTTGAATTTTCTCGAAAGTAGATTTGTCTTTCTGAAGGTGAGGTCTCGGTGCTTGGATACAATAATCCAAGTGGGGAAGCACCAGACATTTGTACAGTTGTGCCTAGTCAAAATTTCCTTTGACTATTACTAAGATTTGGTTTGCTTTTTTATGGCAGCTCCCACTTGTTGCACTTCACCTTGCTCTGTGAAGTATGCTTTACCGAGCAAGGGAATTCACGACTGAAGATCACATTCACTCAAAAAATCTACCACTTACGTGCTATTCATACCCGTGCCACCTCTTGAAGGGCTTAATCTTCATCAATCAATCGAGCAAGGGAAGCGGCAATTCAAGTGGTTGGGAACTATTCCTTGCCCCCGTCCCATCCCAGATCCTTATCATGATCTCTTCCAAGTGCTATATAATAGTAATGGCTTGGCGTTTTCTACTGAAAATTCCCTTCCCTTCCTACTTTACCATAAATCTTAGTGTCATCTGCAAATTTGATGATGTAGTTTGTAATATTTTCATCTATGTCATTGATGTATATGACAAAAAAGGGTTGGTCCCAAAATGGACCCCTGTGGTACTCCACTTACCACATTTCCCCAGTCATACTCATCTGCGTTCAGGACTACCTTGTGTTTCCTTTGGTTGAACCAGTGTTTTAGCCATTCTATTATCGTATTATTTATTCCGTATGCTTGTTCCATAATTTAGACCTATTGTCTTACGTATAATCCACTGCCCTGTGTGGCAGATTGATTACGATTAAGCCACCCAAAAGGTGGCACGGGCATGAATAGCCTGTAACCTGTGTGGCAGGGAATATGAGTAACAACCTCTCTGCAGTACGATCTAATTCAATTATTCCGATTAGGCAAAATTGTATATTAATTTTGTCAGTGATGTTAATGACTTAAATTCCCAAGTAAGCTGAATTGCCAGAGACACCTATTGTCAAGTCATATTCACACTGTGACAACATTTTAATATTATCAAGTTGGCTAACTCCAGGTTCATATTTACTGTCAGGTGGCAGTAAACATTTACATCAATAATTAGCTTTTTACGTCACCAATAATTAGTGCATATATGTCATCAATAATTAGAACATTTACGTCATCAATAATTAGTACATTTATGTCATCAATAATTAGTGCGTTTATGTAATCAATAATTGCACATTTATGTTATCAAAATTAGTGCATTTACGTAATAATTAGCGCATTTACGTCATCAATAATTAGCGCATTTACGTCATCAATATCACCACTAGTACCACCCCCCATACAGTTGTATGGGGGTGTTACTAGCGGTACTAGCTGAACTAGCAGAGGTGGTACTAGCTGAACTAGCAGAGGTGGTACTAGCTGAACTAGCAGAGGTGGTACTAACTGAACTAGCAGAGGTGGTACTAGCTGAACCAGCAGAGGTGGTACTAGCAGTACTAGCTGAACTAGCAGAGGTGGTACTAGCTGAACCAGCAGAGGTGCTACTAGCTGAACCAGCAGAGGTGCTACTAGCTGAACCAGCAGAGGTGCTACTAGCTGAACTAGCAGAGGTGTACTAGCTGAACCAGCAGAGGTGGTAGTAGCTGAACCAGCAGAGGTGGTACTAGCTGAACTACAGAGGTGGTACTAGCAGTACTAGCTGAACTAGCAGAGGTGGTACTAGCGGTACCAGCAGAAGTGTACTAGCTGAACCAGCAGAGGTGGTACTACTAGCTGAACCAGCAGAGGTGTTACTAGCTGAACCAGCAGAGGTGGTACTAGCTGAACCAGCAGAGGTGGTACTAGCTGAACCAGCAGAGGTGTTACTAGCTGAACCAGCAGAGNGTCCAGGACGGACCGAAACGTCGTCATCCCTTCACTTTCCAGTGTGTGGTTTGGTCAACACATTTCAGCCACGTTATTGTGACAACTCGTCTCCATAGAGCTGGTACATACAATGCCTCAAGCCACTAATACACACAGCCTTTTGGGCAAGTGTGGGGGAAACAAACTTAGCCAATCGGAAGTAACTTCTATATAAGACTCTGCTGATCTTATAGGATGATCAGAGGACATCTAGCTCTTCTTGTGGAGCTACTAGATGTCTTCTATAGGACCCTATAGACTCTATAGGAGCCCTATAGACTCTATAGGAGCCCTATAGACTCCGGAATATAATCTAACACGGTGATGTGCAAATCGGGCTACACATTATTTTAACAATGTAAAAAGAAGAATGTAAAGCACATTGAGTGTAACATTACTGAAGCAAAGGGTAACTACGTCGCTGCTTTAATGATACTAGCACGAGTAAGACTTCCACCGAGCCAGTGAGACTCCATGCAGGCCCGGGCTGGACTAGTCCAGAAGATAACACTATCGCCATGATAACTAGTAGGTGTCGCCACGACACCATAGGTGTCGCGCCATGGTAATGGATGATATCATTCTAGGTGAGAAAATTGATTGATAACGATTAAACCGCCCAACCGGTGGCACGGGCATGAATACCCCATCAGTGGAGACTTTTGGAGCCATACCAGTACCAATACCTGATACTAGAGATGTAGGGATGAATGAGGTCTTTATGGTCGCTCGCAGTTTATGGCCCGCACGAGAATGGTCGCCAGGTTTCAGTTTAATTGATTGATAAGGATTAAGCCACCCAAGAGGTGGCACGGGCATGAATAGCCCGTAAGTGGTACAATTTTTTGTTCAGTAAATCTTTTCAGTGTTTGCAGTTTAATGTGCAAAGCGACGCTTTATACCTGAACAGTACAACCTCGGTACTTTGGTATCATCAGTACCGTCGTCCTTTTCCAGAAATTGCATTTTTTTGTCTGGGAATTTGCGGTGGAATTCTAGGTGAGAAAGTTTAGGCACTTTAGAATATTCCCCAGCATTACGCTCAGGTGAAATACTTACATACCGTTCAGTGTAATATAAATGTGACTCAGAAGAAAAATACATTTATGTTATTACAAACTTGCACATGTTGAATATATTTACTGACACCTGTCATGAGGGTGTTAATGCAACCCGTCCTCGTAATAGAACGTCGATTTTGAAGTATACTCTTCCTAAGGCCGAAAATTGCCGTACTAGAAAATGGGAGCGGCTCGTGATATAGACATGCTGTCCCGTTTTCTGTTTTGGGTCCTCTGGTAGGTTAGGATGAGGACACTTTAGTACGACAGTTTCTTGACGTTGGGGAACCTTAGGAGGACGGGCTGGTTAATGGTACTGAGGAGTTAATGATGAAATTAATTAAAAAGTTTATTCAGTCAATAGTATAAAGTGTAATTACACATAAATAAATTTGACAACGGGTATTTAATCACTAGCAACAGAGTTGTTAGTGGGGTGTCGAAGGTGAACAGCCACTCTGGATGGAACGTACAAAAATGAACTGTTGCACCCAACAAAATTAGTTGTGTATAATTGGAAGACTTCAAAGTTCAGACCAAAAACAAACAGTAACTATAACCCTAACCTGTCCAAAGTCTAAATAAGCAATTATAGGCCCAGTATACGCCACTTTAGGCCTAATTTAGTACACACACACACATATTTATATATATATATATATATATATATATATATATATATATATATATATATATATATATATATATATATATATAATGACAATGTCAGACCACGGAGGAAAAATGAAACAGGAATTTCCTTAAGTCCTTTCGTATATTAATACATCTTCAGAAGGAGTGTACTGAAAAAATACATTTTTCAGTACAACAGTCCTTTTTTGTACGTTCCGCCATTTAGCTATATATATGCTAGCATTTTTTTAATGACAAGTTGTAATATAGAATACACTAAGGCAATAAAACTTGCCAGTTAAGTACTTTTACGTTCGTTTATGGGATAGATAACTATAAGTTTTTTTTATTGTAAATTTGATTCCTGTAGTGTATTTTACAGTTTAATGTTTCACACGGGGGAAAAATATGTTTTTGTAATGTGTTATAATTCATGAATACCTGCCATTTTCTCATTGTATTAAACGAATTTTTGTTAACACGTTAAGGGTTTAACGAACTGTAAACAGTTTAAACTGTACGTCATCGGCGACTTTTTTTTTTTACAAAGCCTAGGTAATCTATCTTAGGTTAGGGTACCTGGATATCTTACTTGGGGAAAATGAAAGCTATAATTTTGTTCTATATATAGTGTATGCGAGTTGTACGAGTTGTAATTTTAATGGTAGTAAAGGATTTAGGTTCCATTGATCAGTACAGTAATGACCATGAATCAACCTAACAGGCATTCGAACTATGGCTGTTGGAAAACAGTCAAACTAATAGATTATTACAAGTTCCAACATTTGAAAAGAATAATCTTTAAAGATGTTAATAATAATAATGTTGGAGAGTGAACGCAGGTCAAAGTTTACAGTAGACCTGTTCTTACGACAGTATTTACAAGCACCGTCAAACTGTGTTTACAACATCACACTTCGACACTTCCACCTGGATAGAGAATTTTGGCGCCAGACACGGTTAAGTGGAACCTTCAAATTCAAATTTTTCAAATTCAAATTCTTTATTCGGGAAAAGTACATACATAGTTGATTTACAAACATAAAGTTGGATTTATGGATAGAGCTAGTACATACAATACCTAAAGTCACTAATACCGTTTACTTCCTAGCTCCACCAATAACGATCACTGGTGACTGACAAGATCAGAAATAACTATCAAAAGGCGTCAGGCCAGTAATACCATGTATAGCAGTCGATTCCCAGGCAGGACAGAAATGGTTGGGCATGTTTCCTTTCACCTAATGCCACCGTTCACCTAGCAGTAACCTGGGAGTTTGACAACTGTCGTGGGGAGGTTCACTAATTTGACTGTGGTGAGGAGGACCTCGATACAAGCCTAAAGTGTGTGTGTGTATATATATGTCGTACCTAGTAGCCAGAACGCACTTCTCAGCCTACTATGCAAGGCCCGATTTGCCTAATAGGCCAAGTTTTCATGAATTAATTGTTTTTCGACTACCTAACCTACCTCACCTAACCTAACCTAACTTTTTCGGCTACCTAACCTAACCTAAGCAATAAAGATAGGTTAGGTTAGGTTAGGTAGGGTTGGTTAGGTTCGGTCATATATCTACGTTAATTTTAACTCCAATAAAAAAAATTGACCTCGTTCGTAATGAAATGGGTAGCTTTATCATTTCATAAGAAAAAAATTAGAGAAAATATATTAATTCAGGAAAACTTGGCTTATTAGGCAAATCGGGCCTTGCATAGTAGGCCAAAACGTGAGTTCTGGCTACTAGGTACGACATATATATATATATATATATATATATATATATATATATATATATATATATATATATATATATATATATATATATGCGGAAAATCCACAGAGAAAAATGAAAGGAGGTAACGTTTCGACTTTGTTAAAGCCTTTGTCAAACCAGACTGGCGTCAGTCTGGTTTGACAAAGGCTTTAACAAAGTCGAAACGTTACCTCCTTTCATTTTTCTCTGTGGATTTTCCGCATAAAATGATCAGTGTTTTGTGATCGTCAATTGCATATATATATATATATATATATATATATATATATATATATATATATATATATATATATATATATATATATATATATATATATACGATGATTGATTGATAAAGATTAAGCCACCCAAGAGGTGGCACGGGCATGAATAGCCCGTAAGTGGTGGCCCTTATGAGCCATTAACAGTATCGAGAGATGATACTGGAGATCTGTGGAGGTGCGACGGCACCCTGCGTGACGGGAGATGTCTCCCGGACCAAATGGTGACCAAATGGTGATATATATACGGAGACAAGCCTATATATATATATAGGCTTGTCCCCGACAAAACAAATCAAGATCAACAGCTTACAACTAGCCTATCTTAAAGAAAAAGCCAACCTCGTTCAGTTCACTTTTACTCTAGATTTAAAATAACGAAACGAGACAATGATTGGATTACTTATTGGGGAACTTAATACTGTAGCCAACAGTTCCTTGAAGTCGAGATTCCCTGAACACGAATATTTCACATATTCTTAATTACAGTTCACTGTGGTATGCGGCAAATAATTAAGGTTCATTAACCCAGTATAAGCAAACCATGACGGCTGTTAAACGCAACAGGACAGCGAACATCCCTATCAACCAAATTAAAGCCAAAATAATTCCGTTGTCGGGGATAGGAAACTTGAGCTGAAGCTTACTGAGGCCCCTCTAGAGCCTAGGAAGCCCCCCTCCACCTCCCTATGCAACCTATAACAATTGGCTGGTGGAATTTGCATGTTTCAAAGGTTCCAAGACACTTACTGCTAGATGAACAGAGATATCAGGTGAAAGGATGTGCCCGACCTACTGTCCTGTCGAACCCTGGGATCTCCGTTGTGAATCGAGGACGTAGATCACATCAACAGAAATAGACACCTTCGTTAACTTAATAACTAACACTTTCATCACAACAACAGTTTACACTTTACCCCGTTGTAGTTCTAGCAAAGTATACATGTGCGTACCATTCACGACCTTGGATACCAAGGATTTGCGACCATAAGTATGCCAAGATGAGAGTATACTAGGTGTAGATAACTGTTTGCTAGTTCGGACTTTATCAAATCTCGGCATTCAGATTTTCTCTTCGGCCATAAGTATGTCCATCGTGCACACAAAACAAACAAGGTTTGCGTCACACACACACGAAGACGGCTTGCGTCATTTTCAGGAACAAGGCTTGCGTCATTTTCAGGAACAAGGCTTGCGTCATTTTCAGGAACAAGGCTTGCGTCAACACAGGAACAACGGGTATAGAACCTGCAGCCATCAAACACTACAACACTATTGAACATGAAAATTCCAGCCTATCCTCCTGTTTAGATTACTTAAGAGTAACTGAGGACATATATTACATATGTTGACGTCCATATATTGACGTGGTGGACAATTAGAAAGTAGAATTTGGTACTAATGAATTTGGATAAACGAGAAAAGGTTTTATATTTGAAATAAAACCTAACCTAACCTGAAAAGGTTTGATATTTGTTGCAAATAAAACCTAACCTAACCTGAAAAGGTTTGATATTTGTTGCAAATAAAACCTAACCTAACCTGAAAAGGTTTGATATTTGTTGCAAATAAAACCTAACCTAACCTGAAAAGGTTTGATATTTGTTGCAAATAAAACCTAACCTAACCTGAAAAGGTTTGATATTTGTTGCAAATAAAACCTAACCTACTTGAAAAGGTTTGACATTTGTTGCAAACAAAACCTAACCTAACCATACTAGACCTAATACATGCTGAGGTCTAAATAATGAGTGTCTGGAGCTGAAGTAGATATCTCGCCCCGCGTCTCTCTACGTCAGCTTTGATATGTCCTAGGGGGTGGGGGGGTAGAAATAGCCTAAGCTACTCTATCCCTTTGAGATGTATTTCTTTCTTGTCTCAATAAACATACTTGATATGTTCTTCATGGCGTGTTCTAAGCATCTCTCACAAAACCGAATCCTTCTGCAGCAGTGATTCGGGCTGAGTGGGTGTCAGTGGTATATCCATAGGGTTGAAGCAAGCCTCGTCCCCAGTGACGACACCGACCTGGCCGTCTCCATTGACTAGCGAATGATGAGGTATCATGACAGAGTCTTCGTCTTCACTGGTGTAATCTCCTGGGCACACTTGGCAGTCGGGTACTGAGGTAGTGGGTGAAGGAGAGGCGAGGCAGTGGCTCTGTTCCGGTTGGCTCTGTTGCTCTGGTGGGCTCTGTTGCTCCAGTTCGCTCTGTTGCTCTGGAGAGTTGCCGTTAGCCTCGACCAGTGTCGTCAATGCAATGGTGTTGGGACTGTGGCCCTGGGAGTGATCGATGTCCTTGCCTGTGGTTCTGTAAAGAAGTTTGAAAGTAAACAATCCACATTTGCGATACAAATAATGAAGTGAAGAATTGGACATAGCACGAGGCTTTGACCGGGTATATCACCATAAACTGCCAGTAAAGCTTCAAGTACCTGGTATCTTGGGCTTTATTCAACACCTAATATTAAACTGCCTCAAGAAAGGTTTTTAAGCGCAATCTTTAATGTAGCACAGTGTGAGTCACAAAATGAATGCCTCTTGCTGCAGTAAGTCTGTTTTAAAGATTTGCTACATCTCATCCATGAACCTCTAGCTTATGCTTATGACTGCACATTATAACCTTGACATATACAAGAGAGGACATACGAAGCTCGGTATTATAAAACATGTAGTAACAGTTACCTTGGATAGACGATAGAGCATTAAACCTATGACTTCCTGCTTATATGAATAGACGCACATCTATACATGAATGTATTCACAATGCTGTGTACCGCACACATGCGAGAAGCAATTATGCAGCGTCAGCATGCCGTCCCTACCTCATGGGAAAAAAAACTCCAATAAAGAAACACAAAGGTTCGTTACAATATAAGCCCCATAATTTGGAGCTCTGAGCCATGAGGATAGACTGTGGGAACTGATCCTCAACGAAGTTTGGAAGAAAGAGAACTGGAGGAGGACATGACCTAGAAGTTCAAGATACATCGGGTTTATAGACTAACAATAGAACTAACTGTGTTTGGAGGCATTTTGAAAAGGTGAAACGAATTTCAGGAGTAAGTAGCAGAGGTTAACCTCGGTCATAATTTTCGAAAGTAGATTGGGTAAGAAATAGTCTCAGCATCAGATGACACGGAAAGGTGGGTCTTGGGAGATGAAGTTCAACCTTGTAAACTCTGCTAGGTAAACACAGCTATAACGAACCTGTCAGCGTTGGAGGAGCGGGGGCTGAGGCTGCAGGCACTCTGCTGGACTGCTGTGGTCCGCGTGCTGGAGGTAGAGGCCGCCTCACCGCCGCCCATTAAACACCCACCACAACACTGCTCTCGGAGCTGTCAAAAGCAGTCACGTAAGTCACAAAAAATTGTCATGAACATTTTGTTACTGCGTTAATAAAGTATTAGTGCTAAAAATAATAAACATAGTTGGGATCATCGCTGATTATAGTCTAAATCGACGCAGAAACAGCAACTAGCAGAACTTGCCGGTTTTGTTAAGGTTTGCATGGTTGTAAGTTTGTATGAAGCTGTCTGTACAATACGCTCATGGTTGTATGGGGATGGCTAGAGGGTGCCCACTTATTATGTAGCAATAACAGCAGCATAGACACCTATGTCCTTTGCACCCACGCCTGGGTAGCCTGCAAGAGCCTACAGCAACTGCACGATGTTGAACTGACCTTGAGTAGTGTGCCTCTTTTGCAGACGAAGACCAGGAAGATGGTGAAGCCCTGAAGAGCGTTGATGATGTCAGTCAGGATCCTGTGGGAGATGAAGCACTCGGTGAACAGTGGCTAGTTGCACCTAGTGCAACTTGTCCAGAATCTGATGATCTGTGACTGCTACAGAATGTGGTGAACCGGACGATCTCAATACACTAGCCTACTCCAGTGAACCCTGACTAGTTCAGAATCTGATGAGCTGCAACTTATCTAGAACCTTCTTAAGTCTGATTATACTAAGACACAATTGATTAGCACTTGAAGGGCCCTTAGTATTCCAGGACCTGGTTAACTTTAGCTAGTCCAGTTCTTGAATTTATATAAATCTAAAGCTTAAAGATAAAAAAAACTAGGACCCGTGAACAGTGTTTAGTCCAGAACAAGCTCAGCTAATTAAAGACCCCGTAACAATAACTAGTCCAAAATCTGGTTAACTTTAAATGTCCAGTGAGCCCTAACAAACCCAGGTGGGTCTGCAAGTCCGGTAATCTCAGGATCTGGTGTGTGCCCTTGGAAAAAAAGAAAGCTTCCCTGGTGTCATAGGCTTAGAATGACATTCGACTATGTCGTAGGCAATGAATGTAGGACGAATGCGAAGTTCGCCTGTGTTGAGTGTAGGTCTGGCGAGTGTATTGGGTGTTGAGTGCAGGTCTGGGGTGTAGCGAGTGTATCAGGGGTGTGTGGCGAGTGACTTACCAGGCGCCACAGGACCCCTCCTGATAAGAGATGACGTCAGCAAGCCAGGTGACCCCCATAACCAGGAAAAGCTTCGCGTACAGCCACAACCTGTAAAGAGCTCAAGTGCTAAAAATTATGAGGAGAAACAAATAAGTTCAGAGAAAACTTTTCAATACACATAACGTTTCGCATCTAATGAACTTATCAGTTTTGGATTTAATTGAACCTCCTTGCAGGCAAAATATATCCAATAAAGTTGCTTTCGTCTCCGGGATTTCACTGGAAAAGGAATGCATGACTCTGACTCACCTCTTGTGGTTCTGCTCGCTGGTACGAACATGACTCGTCTTGCAGTTCCACTGGCTGGTACGAACATGACTCACCTCTCATGGTTCCGCTCGCTGGTATGAACATGATTTGCCTCTTGTTGTTGTGCTCGCTGGTACAAACATGACTAACTTCTCGTGGTTCCACTTGCTGGTACGAACATGACTAACCTCATGGTTCCACTGGCTGGTATGAACATGACTCACCTCTCATGGTTCCGCTCGCTGGTATGAACGTGATTTGCCTCTTGTTGTTGTGCTCGCTGGTACGAACATGACTCACCTCTCATGGTTCCGCTCGCTGGTACGAACGTGATTTGCCTCTTGTTGTTGTGCTCGCTGGTACGAACATGACTCACCTCTCATGGTTCCGCTCGCTGGTACGAACGTGATTTGCCTCTTGTTGTTGTGCTCGCTGGTATGAACATGACTCACCTCTCATGGTTCCGCTCACTGGTACGAACATAACTTACCTCTCGCGGTTCTGTTCACGAGTGCGCTTCAAGATTGGGTCGTTATGTGACTTGAGGAGTATGTAGGCCACCAGCAGGAAGAAGGTGGTGTTGGCGAGCACCAGCACTAACACGTAGCCATACAGGTACACCCAGAACGCCTTGGGGCCTGCGGCAGCGTCAATAACAGGAGTGGCTTTAGAAATTGACATATACAGAAAGTCAAACGAATGCAAAAATATTATAAATATTTATATACTTGATCCACACTCAAGTATAAAACCTACTTTTACTTAATATACACTTTTAAAATACACACTACGCCACTTCCATCCATATATATAGACAGGTTTTACTGACTAAACCAGGATTTACTATTATAACTTTCACACTAATGTGTGCCACTCTTTTATACAGTCTAAAGCAGTGGTTCCCAAACTCTCTACGACCACTACCCCATTTTCATATAGCGTCCTTATTAATGGTCTCCTACACTCAATATTTAAAAAAAATTAGCATCGTGTGAGCTCGTTCCACTATAACCTGTACACTGCCTCAACTTATAGACCTTACATATTGCAAAAAGGCCCCCCATGGGCCATAGGACTCCCCCCCCCCCAGTTTGGGAACGAGTGGTCTAAAGCTATCGCTTCCTAATGCCTAAACCAATATTTTCATTGATGTAACTCGTGCTGAAAGTAGTAATATTTGTGGTATAAATCAGTAAACAGAAGCTACAGGTATGGCATCTATGCCGATCTCTCTCAGGCAGAGAGAGCCTGAGGTACCATATGTAGGTACCTTTGACTTTCTCGCTCGCAAGCACAGACCAATACAATCAGGCACCTACTTGTAAACCAACACGTGTCCCTGAAGTTGGGTCGTATAACGTTGTGTTTGGCCGGGAGAGTTTCCACCACGACAGCCACCAAGGTGATGGCCAGCGGGCAGCCCCAGGAGTAGAGACTGTACAGCTTGTATCGCCGACGGATCCACTCTTCGCTTGCAGACGACGTCCGCATCACCCTAACGTCAACACAACCATCTTTGGATTTCAGTTTTTTTTATAGAAAAACTACCTTGGTTATTCCGTATCACATCATTATGCATTATGTTATTGTGCATTATTTTGCTATTTTAAACGTCTACGATGCATTCTTATTAATTAAAGGAAAAAGAAAAGACTTGAAAGTCACATACAACAGAAAACTGATGTATCTACCTCCCAAATCTGTTGCTCTTCAATAGGAAGCCATTTAGAAACTCGTGCAAAAGCTCACCCAATGTGTAAATGATATTTAAATATGCACAGTAGTTAACTAACGGACAAATCTGGGCAATCGACGTTGATGCAATAGTGTATGACGTTACTCTACGTTGATTAAACAATCTCCAGCATTTTATGTTATACTGTGTAACAAAATTTAATTATTTTTTCCTTTGTAGTTTTATTTGCCAGTTGCTTATGCCTCCACAGTATATAAAATGGCTATTATTTACCACAAACTTTGCTCTTATAACCAGAACAGTGACCAGGATAATGATATTTGGAAATTTACCTATTTTCCAGAAGATTCCAGATAGATTTAGTGCTTAGTAAACTTGGCATAACTTCTAAAATTTAGGGGTTATATAAATAGTAGTTTCCCCTGGCTCAGTGCACCTCTGAGGGGATTAACACATCATCAAGACCTTGACGTATGGCTGGAAGGTCACTGGAGACTTTAGAAATACAGGCACTCCAGATGGTGCGCCAAGAAAATTTTATAAAGTTTCCCCTGCTATCTCTGTCTTTGGAATAGCAGGGACACCAAGGCACACTACCACAGATGGGACTGGCCACAGTAGACAGTTCTCTGTGGGGAGGGACAGCGCCCAGTGGGAGGGACTAGTGGACCTCTGTAAGGTGCTGATGCCACCACTGTGCATCAAATTAAATTTTTATGGACCAATGTCACAGCTCAACATAAAGAGTCGGTAGCCTTCAAGTACCTTCAAGACTTCTTCCCTAAGTTGTCTGAGGCAAGGATCAAAGCTGGTGTCTTCCTCGGACCACAGATAAAGAAGTTCCTGGAGTGGAAGGAATTCCCCAAGAAGCTTTATCCGAGACGCCTTGCGTAATAGTGGCTTCATTAGTCTGTGATACTCCTGTCCCTATAATTGTACATTACTCTTATGTTCTTTGTACACACATTCTTTTGGTTAAACATTGCTTGATTGATTGAAGCTTACTAAGAAGGTAAAAGCAGTTTGGAACAGCTTTGTTGCAGTGATTCAGGGCTTCCTGGGCAATGGCAAAGGCGAAAACTACGCAGCTGCAGCGTGGAATAGGAATATTTCAAAATATCAGCGTCCTGGTCCCAAAACACAAATTTGTCACAAATTATTTGGTGAGAATAATAGCCATTTCCTATTCTTTTTAGACATAAGCAATTAGCAAAGAACACGTACCCAGCAAGAGCAAGAATTGTGTTACTTTGTATATTGTCAAAGCTTAGAGCACACAGGACATAACTTGCACATTGTGGTTTTCGTTCAAGGAAATGATTTTGGTGTGGCTTGTAACCCAAGCCATGGGTTCATTATTGCTTACTTGAGAGTCCTCCAGATGTCGAAGCACATGACATTAAGCCAGAAGAAGGCTGCCAGGAAACTCCACAGCAGCACTGAAGCTGCGGAGACACCGTCATGAACCACATGTGAATTACATGAAAAACAAAATTCAATTAAAAGACAAAATTACTCAAGCTCAAGTGACACTCTAAGCACAGGGTGAGTGGCAGTGACACACTCATTAAATGTTGCAAATGAGGGTATAATATAAGAAGCTGTATGATAGTGTGAGGGTATGATAATACAGAGTTTGGCATGATAAGGAGAACGTTATGACGCTGGACTAGGCTACACAAGATAGCAAGAGAGCCAACGGGGTGACTAATATTTAACGTCACTCACATTGCTACTTAAGCAGCTGATTCACACTGTGATAAATTTACACCCGCGGGAACAGTATCAGCCGTAGTTATTGCTGTAACGTTAACTACTGACGTAGGTGATAATGACGGCGGAGCTGAATGGTAGTTATGCTATACAGCGTTTACTCCTGCTTTATAGGTTTGGTTTCGCTAGATTAAGAATAATTCTTCCAAATAATTATCAAAAGTCGTCAAGTTGGGAAGACTAAGTAGCACCGTATATAATATATATTCCGTATATATTTCCCCCCCCCCTCCTTCCCCCAGGGAAAATTGGGGGGACCTTTTGACAAGCTGCTGGCTTCCTGTCCTCCTCGAGTCCACTAACTCATCAGGTAAATTCATCTCGACACATACTAGAAGGATATTATCTCGCTCCCGTTGCCGCTTTGGTCAGTAATCCTCTTTTATTCGTCATTAGTGTTTGTTATAAAGCATCTCGGTAGTGTAGTCGGGTTCGTTCTCGACTCACAATCGGGAATTCAGGGTTCGAATCCCGGGTGGGACAGAAAGGGTTGGGCCCGTTTTCTATCACCTAATGCACCTGTTCACCTAGCAGTAATAGGTACCCGGGAATTTGTTAGCTTGTGGGTTGCATCCTTGGGGGGAGGGACCTCGACATAAGCCGAACAGTTTATATATATGTATATATACACTGGCTGCCTGTCCCTCGACACAGTGAATTATTATTATAATTGTTATAAACCCATGGAACCGCCTACCCGTCGAAGCCGTAAATGCCATAATACTGCTAAAATTCAAAGTCCAGCTCGATAAAATCATCAGGACAATTAGGGGGGGGGGACCTTTGACAAGCTGTCTGCTGTACCCTCGCTCCAGGCACCCCCACTGGGTGAACAGACGCATCAGGTGTAAGGAAACGTAACCAAACATCTTATCTGTCCGGGAATTGAGTTTCTTATTTATGTGTTTAAGGGTATCTTTACTTGTTATTGTATTATATATACTTTACTAGCTAGGGGCCAGATTCACGAAGCAGTTACGCAAGCACTTACGAACCAGTACATCTTTTCTCAATCTTTGGCGGCTTTGTTTACAATTATTAAGCAGTTAATGAGCTCCGAAGCTGATGATTGATTGATGAAGATTAAGCCACCCAAAAGGTGGCATGGGCATGAATAACCCGTAAGTGGTGGCCCTTTTGAGCCATTACCTGTATCATTAGCTGTGGAGGTGCGACTGCACCCTGCGTGACGGGAGATGTCTCCCGTCAGCTCCGAAGCACCAGGAGGCTGTTTATAACAATAACAACAGGTGATTGGCAAGTTTTCATGCTTGTAAACTGTTTAATAAATGTAACCAAAGCCGTCAAGGAATGAGGAAAGATGTACACGTTCGTAAGTACTTGCGTCACTGCTGCGTGAATCTGACCCTAGGGCTCGAGTGGCTCTGAAGGCAGCCGGGTCTCTTAATTTGCCACAAACGTACAAAATAAGGGGTTCCAAAAAGCTCGAACCCGAGCCACCCATAGAAAACGTTGATATTTACGAGCCGCTACTTTTCATAGTACCCTCCTTTAATCTGTGCGTTGAGGGCCCATAGCGTACGAAATGAGGCGCATTAGTGGACTGTGGAGAACAGGTACAGTTCTAGTGCATATACGGTGACATTCATTGACTGTGCACTATGCTTCTCTTGTAGAGAACCCAGCGAAGGTACCATGATACCCTGCAACACACCACTAGGAAGTGCGGCCTTTATGCTCCAAGGAACGTGAATATTGTGACCTTACGTTCTAACAAACTATAATTTTTAAATGCAGAAAATGTGGATATAGTTATTATTGGGTTATAATCACGTCCAGGAAAAGGTGACATTGACTGAAGATTGATTCAAGAGTTTACTTCCGTTTAGTTTACTCTCTACAGTTGTGGACACTAATATTTCCCTACTAAACAATAGAAAATATTAACTTCACTCTTGACAAGAATAGATAGATTCACTCTTAACAAGAATAGAGTCCTCTTAACAATAATAGACAGGTTCACTCTTAACAAGAAGAGACAGGTTCACTAATGTTGGTGTGTCTCACCGATGGTTATGCACAGTCCCCCGGGAATCTTGGTCTTGGTGAGGAATATGATGGAGAGCAAGATGTAGGCAAGGAGGAGCGAGGAGACGAGAGAGAGCAGACATCTTCCATGTAGCTTGCTGCGTAGCTCCGGCACGCTGGCGTACGAGGCCAGGGTCAAGCTGAGGAACACGCACGACACCAGCAGGAGGCTCGGGTATAGGTAGCTCTTAGCCACTGTGGTACACGTCGTGGGCTGCGGGCTGCTGCCGAAGCAGATCAGCGCCTGAGTGGGAGCTGAACCATCTGCGAGCCGGAACTTGTCCATACAGTATTGGTCTGGTGGATACGGGTTTTGAAAGCCAGACACGTGAAGATATCCATCAACCTGCAGGGTCAGTTTCTTCGCCTCCTGAGTCAGAACTTCCGCCTACGAATATATTTTTACAAAGAGGAAAGCCATAAACCAGTTTTTAAATCGACAGCTGATGGCCCATTGTCGCTCAAGTCAGAATACACAAATGGTTTCCAAAACTCGCTTTCATTGACGCCAGGACCGCAACTGGTTCCAATTATTAACTGATATTCTGGACAACATTTGCGGACGCAGGTGTCGTTGCTACACTGCTTCTTGTGGCTGGCGACGAGGTCCTCGTAGCAGACTTTGACAACGTAGCCTTCTGTGTCCGCCTCCACACCCAGGCAGTAGTCCTGCTGTTGTTTGGTATCTTGCGAGTTGGGCGGTAACCATACTAACGATGCATTACCTGACAGGTAGTTAAGATACGATCCATTAGTATTCAGAGGTATCATTGTCATATCTTCAAATCCCTGACATGTTATTTCATAAATATCCCCATTTGTTCCGGCGGCCCACTCAACAGGCACCCCGTCTACCATAATTGGCGGTGAAATGACTTGACTAGCGTGGACGGTGCAAGAGTTGTTGGTCCCGAGGACGAAGCCTTTTGGGCAACAACGAGGCACATATGGTGGTGGAAGACAAACGTGCGCTTCCCAGGAAGCGGGTTCGCCATTTTCATCCATGGTGTGATCGATACAGTACCATTCATACGGGAGACGTTGCCAGTACAGGACACCAGAATCCAGGAGGGAGAACTGGTGCTCCGAATGACGGTTAGAATCGAGAACGACGAGGGCGTGACCCTCCGGGCACTGAGGCTCCCCAGTCACCACTTCTCCAAACTCGACCGTCTGGACGGCAAAAGCATGGCCAGTCGTCGGGTCGTGCACTGCCACCAGAGTTACAGTGTCCACACACTTCCACCCGTCCCACACCTGGTCCCCCAGACACCGACATTTACGCAAAGTTGCGTTGAATACGCGCGTTCTGTACACAACACTGCTTGCTGAAGACAGGTCGACGGGGTAGATATCGTCCAGCCCCGGTATGTACTCGTAGTCGAGGGCCTCTGTGTCCCCTGCAGCTGAGGCCGTCAAGCAGAGCAGCGACACTGTTGCTGCTGACACGATCACCTCAACCTGCATCGCTGTAGTAAAACTTAGTATTCTCAATAGATCATTATATAGAGGTTTCAGCGCTCCATACAACACAACGCTCATTAAAAGCGGTTTATCAAACGGTTAATCAGTGACCGCGAGGAAGCCAGCACTTCCCCGCTGCTCCACGCTCTCCAAACATCTTGAGCTTAGCTGTGAGCAGCAACACTTATTAATCACGAAATAGTCTGCATCCTTGATACACAACCCGCAGCACAGTACATTCCATGAGTACTTTACTGCTGCAAAACAACTGCAGTGAGTGTTATAGAGGGACACACAGCCTGGGTGCCGGGGTACACACGGCCACAAGACAGCTTCACACAGCCTGGGTGCTGGGATACACACGGCCACAAGACAGCTTCACACAGCCTGGGTGCTGGGATACACACGGCCACAAGACAGCTTCACACAGCCTGGGTGCTGGGATACACACGGCCACAAAACAGCTTCACACAGCCTGGGTGCTGGGGTACACACGGCCACAAGACAGCTTCACACAGCCTGGGTGCTGGGATATACACGGCCACAACACAACTACGCACTGGGTACGTGTGGTGAGGTACACAGAGGCGTCGGGTGCTGGGGTACACACAGCAGCACTCAACATACACACTGGAGGCTGCGCTCGTCAGGGCAGTTCCTCTCACACTGCCGCTCCACAGCGCTTCTCAAGGCGAGAGCGACACGTCACAGACGTCGGACCTCCTCGCTGTCTCCAGCACCGTTGCTCTCTAATCACAGATAATCAGATAACAAGAGATTACCAGATGGAATTTGTGGAAAGATTGGGACGGAGGTAAAGGAATAACTGGGTGTTTTAGTGACGCGTTTTGATCAGGGTGAGTATGTAGGAGTGAGTCAGCTGGTGGGGTCCGGAGCTGGCTCGTGCGGGGGAGCAGAAGGTTGTACTGCTGTCAGGCGGGACATCTACACCTGAACCTCAAGACGGTTCTGCCACAATGAGTTTGTCTTAATCTTGTAGCCCAAGCTGTAATCTTGCACAGTAAATATATACCTGCAAGTTAGGCAATTGTCTTGGGCTACATCCTGGACAATGTCGGTAGTTGGTCTGGGGGTGAGAGGCGGGGAAGGGACCTCGACAAGCAAAAGTAAAGGGTCATGGTCCCTAACAACTGCGGGAACCTACACTACATGCCGCTGTATGCAAACTAATTTGATAACTACTTCATCATTTGTTACTTAGATGAACAGTGCGAACCAGCGCACATTCTGTAACCTTACCCAAGACTGTAGAAAGTTGAGCATGGAAAGAGCAACAGTTATGTCGCAAAAGGAACATCAGCGGCTGTCTGTAATGTAAATAGAATAACATGTTAAAAAACGGCGCCAAATACCGAGCAGACAACGTGTGTGTGTGTGGGAGGGTACCAGAGCCGGTGTTTACCATGTCTGTTCACCAGTTTACACATCTCTCTCAGCTTACCAACACGAACTTGTACACTTATTTCTTTACACAACGGTTTACCACATGCTGAAATTATATTTAACAAGAGGTTTTTATATTAACAGATGCTTGAATAGCAATTACGCTGTAGAGCTCACTGGATATATCAGATTTTTGTTAAGACTGTCTGTCAGCCTCGAGCCAGCTTGGGTAAACATGGAGAGTCTTGGCCGGCTCGGCCCGGGAACACCTCAGTGGCGCATCACTGCTCCTCTGCGCATATGCAAAAACACACTGATAACTACGAAGGCAGGAAACAATAATAGTAATTGTACATACTATTAAGTACAAGAGTATGATAAAACAATAATGTTGCTCTCACTATAAGAGCGGATTCTCTTTCGTTTTGCAGGAATGTACTAGTCATCATTATTGGCTCAGGTTCCTCTTGTTCTTACCTGTGTGTGCATACTGAAGGAGGTGTCAAACTTCAGGTTTGGGTATCCGGCTCAACACTATTTCCAATATCCTGCTACTCTGTCTTATCAACTTCTGAAAGCTGACACCGCTAACAAAACTATATTGCTATACATTTGCTTTACTGTAGTCCCCCCCCCCTATATCTTTCAGAATTATTGCTGCGTGACCTCTTATTTTTTCTTGATTGTACTTGCAGTTTGCATGGAAGGGTTTAACCTCTCAATCACTGCACGAGTACAAATGGTGGAGTCACCATCGCTGCGTGTACACAGTTAATGATGTCATTACTTAATTTTACCTTATGTCTATAAAGGGCAATAAACACTGCCTTGTCATGGCAGGGGAAAGGGGCTTCCCCTTGTCGTGTTCCTCAAGCGGATGGCAGGTAAGTGTAGCACAGTAGTCTACATCCTCGACCCACAACCAAGGGACCCGGGGTCTTTTCCTTTCACCTGATGCCTTGGTTCACCTAGGCATAAGGTGAAAGGAAAAGGGGAAGCAGAAAATAACATGATGTTAACAGTGATAAACTCCAGGTACTTAGGTATGGTAAAATTTAAGACATTAAACAAAATATAGGGTACAATACACAATCAAATCTGCCCATAGTGGGGCAACATGTAAAGGATCTAGGAATTACGATGTCTGATTACCTAACGTTTAGGAACCATAACCTAGCAAATATATGAATCAACTACAAAAAAATGATAGGATGGATTATGAGAACCATCAAATCCAGGGATCCCATCACAATGCTCATACTGTTCAAATGAATTGTGCTATCCTGCATTGAGTACTGCTCCATACTCACTTCTCCCTTCAGAGCAGGAGAGATTGCTGAAATAGAGGGAATACAGAGAACATATACAGCACACATAAGACACGATAAAGCACCTTAACTATTGGGATCGTTTCAAAACTCTCAAAATGTACTCTAGGAAGAAAACAAGGTAGGAAATAATATATAAATGAAAGATACTGGAAAGCCAGGTGCCAAATTTGAACAGTAAAATAACAGTATACTGGAGTGACATATGGACGGAAATGCAGAATAGAGCCAATGAAGAGTAGAAGTGCCATAGGCACAATCAGAGAACACTATGAACATCAGAGTTCCACGGTTGTTCAACTTCCTCCCAGCCAGTTTAAGAAATATTTCCGGAACAAAAGTGGAAATCTTCAAGAAAAAACTGGACAATGTTTTACAAGAAGTGCCGGACCAATGGGGCTGTTGTGGATATGTGGGCCTGTGGGCCACTCCAAGCAACAGCCTGGTGGACCAAGCAAACTCTCAAGTCAAGCCTGGCCTCAGGCCAGGTTTGGAGAGAACTCGTTAGAACCTCATTCAGGTACAAAGATATCCCAATGGTTCTAATCTTCAGAACATACTAAGTAAACCTCAATTTTAAAGCTGGACTACATGGCAAGTGCAAATAAAATTTAACAATGGCATAAGAGTAACACTTGGTTACGTATCAAGTAATATATTCCTTTAGTACCCCCTGAACCTTCACATGCTCCCAATAGCTCGGCTTCCCCTCTCGGTACTGACGCACTTCAGAAGCACGGCTTTTGCAGACGATAACGCGGTCACCTGTCCCTCAGTAGAATTCTTGGCGACTCGGATACTTTTGATATCGTTCGCCTTATGCGTTTTTGTTCTCGTATTGGCATCCTTGGTGATATTTAGCGCCCTCTGATTATCCTGCACATTTGATGGTGCTACATAGCCTTCCCGGTTTGGTGCCTTCTTTTGATAATTACTTACTTACTTGCAGACGATAATAAAAAATGAATGTTCCTTGTAGAAGTGTTAAAATAAGGTTAATACATCTGTTAAATACTTTTTTATTATCAGATCTTTCAGTTTCATTATATTACGGCACCTAATATTGAAATACATTAATAAAGGTTAATTTTGGGCCTTTTAACCTAGTATGTATTACAGTCAAGAGGATCTTTAAGATCACCATACATACCTTTTTATTTTCTTATTAATAATCAGTACAAGTTCAAAATTATACTAGTAATTAATGAATACTATCCACAGACTCCAAATACTTATTTTTTATAAATATCTTTAATTCATAAATACCCACCAAAATATTACAATTACAGTATGTTAGATCAAATCTGTAGCACACCATAATGAACATAAATGAACTATAGTAATACAAGATGGTAACACCTTATATCATGTACAGGTATGTACCATATATGCATCTATACCCGACTGAACACCAGTGATGCTGATAAATTACCGAACAAGAATAACATGCCACACGTAATATGCAGCTGCCACACTCCAAAATATAGTTATTTTCAAACAACTGCTTTAAAATACAGTAAGAAATAAGCTTCAAATAATATAACAAGATGATTACTCAAGAGGCTGCTCAATCTCATATCTTCAGCTATATAGCAAAAATGAATATAAGCAAAAGCTTACAAACCCAGATTTATCATCAATTTGAGTAACCAAATGAAAACAATTAGTTGCATAAGAAGCTCGTAAAATATCAAGGTCTCTTAATATCATGTTTTACGGACTTGTAAATAGTGGTAACTGTATACAGTATTCAGTTATGGTACCTTAATCAACACAAATAACAGCTGCAACATATCCCTGCATATCTGTTATGTACATAAAGAAGTAACTTTTTTTTTTTGGGTAAACTCAATTGAAAAATATATTAAAATATTTACACAGTCAATTATTTAAACCAGATGTAATACAAATAAATATACCAGTAATATATTTTAGTCTTGAATATTACAGTAACATAAATAAGAAAATTAAAACTGTGTAACTTGTACTAAAATGTACACACATTCACAGTATTTCTTTCAAAACATTCAGGAAAACCACAAAATCTCATTAGATTAAAAGCAACACTGCCTTATGACTTGATTATCACTGATAACGATTTTGTTAATACAAAAAATTAACAGGAACAATGGATGGATATGCAATTTAGACAACTAGGAAAAGCAAACAGAAGTAAATAGTGAAGACTTCCTAATTGACCAGGAAATCACTCTCTACCATTCATTTTTTTTTTTTAAGAGGAATGGGAGAGAGTTAAAGGTTGGTGCCCCTTAGTAGGATTAGGTTGTCACTTCACTCATAGCGCAGTGCAAGACCAAGGTGGTATTGATGACTCAATTGGGCACCCATTCTTAAGTTTGAAGCTGCACCACAAAGTGATATAAATTACCAATGAATAGTGGATTTGAGATTGTACACCACAAACTAGCTTAACCTAAATTAGTGGTCATCTCCATGTTTAGACACACTGCCCAACTTCAAAGCATGTTATTGCCCTGTTCATTCTCAAGATGCAACCCTATTTATTAAATGTATCCGAGTGTTAAACTAAATTAAAGGTGACTAAACACTCGGTTATACACTAACGCTGAATAAACCTGACCAGTGTGTGTGTAATGAACCTAGCCTCTCCTCAGAGACTCTTTTTAAGACTAAACGACTACCAGTTCCATACAATCACTACCCAACAGAGAAACACCAATATCAAAGTGTACTTTGTGTAAATTTAAGTAAAAAAAAAAAAAAAAAATACATTCACCTTGATGTTTCTCTACATCATTGTCAGCACTTTGTGCTCTCTTCAACAAATAATCATCCTGCCACTCTACTGTCCAATTTATGTTTGAAATACTTAAATGTAGTTGTAGTGAAGATATGGGGAACTATACTCATGTACATAAACAAAGACACAAGAAATCCCATTTATATGAATCAGCTTTGTCTTGCTTCAGTGTCCTGACAGACTGGATTTACCATGGTTGCCTAACTTAGTCTAATAGTCTAATAAGTAATACTTATACATGACAGACTGCATGGATTTACCAGGATCTTAAAGGCACATAACTATTTCATGAGAATGCCCTTGCGACTATTGTAAATGATACTGTATGAGAACTCTAAATTCTAAATGATACTGTATAAGAATTCAAGAAGAATATAAATGGTTGTGCTCTGAACAGCCATTGAGGTTGATAGTTGATACATTTATACTTTCTCATCCACATGTGCAATTATTATTTGAAAACAATCTGGATCTGAAATTTTACAAGCACTTCAAACATATTTTTATTCCAAAATCCAGTGAAACACATTCCCATTACACAATTTGATTCTACATCTCATTTAGTGAAAAAATTCAAAACAATTAAAAAAAAATCATTCAAAAGTAATTTAAAAACTAAGGAATTAATTGCATTATGAAATAAATATGAAAATAAAACTAATGAAATGAATATGCCAGAACACACTGATGATTAGGACAGAGACAAAACATTTCTTGGGAAGAACGGGGTAGAAAACTTGCACAATCAAAAAATCTGTTTTATCAAAACAACAAAATTAATTTTAACCATTTTCACACCATAGGATATACAGTGTGTGTATAATATATATATATATATATATATATATATATATATATATATATATATATATATATATATATATATATATATATATATATATATATACACAGTATATATATATATATATAATAATGAAATGATTATAGTTTGAAAATAATGAAACCAATTATAGTTTCTGCCTGCCAAACCAAGTCTTGGCAAGTAACAAATAAACTCCTGCCTTTGACAGTCTCCGTGGTGTAGTGGTAAGACACTCGCCTGGCGTTCCGCGAGCGCTTTGTCATGGATTCGTATCCTGGCCCCGGGGAGGCTTTACTGGGCGCAAATCCTTAACTGTAGCCTCTGTTTAACTCAACAGTAAAATGTGTACTTGGTTGTAACAACGATTCTTTGCGGCGGGGATCGTATTCCAGGGACCTGCCTGAAACGCTACGCGTACTAGTGGCTGTACAAGAATGTAACAACTCTTGTATATATCTTAAAAAAAAAAAAAAAAAAAAAAAAAAAAAAAAAAAAAAAAACTGAGAAAAATAAAGGAAGTACAAGTAGATGCTTCAAGATTTAAGTATAATTGATATACTTGAATTGTATAGTGTTCTATCGCATGTTTTTTTAGCACAGAATAAGTGAACATGGAACAGGTAAGTGATGAGCATCTTGATGTACACTACAAGTGTGGTATAAGTAAGTGCCTATTGACCCATATAACTGACAAGTCTCCTGACATATACACTGCAACCCAGTAGGCACAATATCCAAGAGCCAATTCAACACCGAATAATGTTAAATTAATGTCGAGCCGACACCACTCTTGGATATTGTGCCCACTCCTTCGACACATACTTTAGTTTTGTAATAATGAACTCTACAGCTTCCCATACTCAAAGACCTGACCTTTTTGGGGATTTGCTTAACATAAC
Organism: Procambarus virginalis; assembly: GCA_020271785.1. Taxonomy (NCBI): domain Eukaryota; kingdom Metazoa; phylum Arthropoda; class Malacostraca; order Decapoda; family Cambaridae; genus Procambarus; species Procambarus virginalis. The sequence continues at coordinate 8,955,116 of WNGS01169498.1, forward strand.
AAATCAGAGTTCTTTGATTACACAAGTTTCCTAGCCTACCAATGCATTTACCTTAATTAATGCTGTTCATTTTTATAAATTGTGGTGTAACACAGTATTTAGTTTCTAAAAGTTCTGCCCAATTTGGGAGGTTAGTCAAAGTGTGCCTAAGAAAGCCTTTTCATGTTGGATATTCAAATCGAACATGGTGAGGAACATCAGTAAAAACAATTTAAAAATAAAATAACATTCATGAACAAAACCTTTCACCGACCTATATGCTAGCCTAAATTAAGAAGGTTCTCAATTCAGAGAACTATTAATTTTTAATGAGAACTAATAATGCTAAGTTGCTGCCGCTTCATCAAGTAACAATGAACAAAACTAGGCACGGACACCCAACCCACACATCTGAAAAGAAAGGAAGTGACAACGTTTCGGTAGACTTTATAATGGCTCGGGACAGACCAGTGTCATCACTTGTTTCCTTTTTCTTCGAATATGAGAGTTGGGTGTCTAGTTTTCAAACACATTATTGAGACTTACAGTCTGCATAGCCACGTTGTTTCCCATAAAGACAAATACAGTATATTTTGCCCTCTTTGCAAAAAGTTTTCACTTCAGTTTTTTTTTTTTGTTTCTAACCTACAAAACCCAGCAAATATTATGCAGTTCTTGGATTATATATAAATTTCAAACTACATTTACTAAAAAAATATAAATGACACGAACAAATCCACAAGGGCCGTGACGAAGGTTCGAACCTACGTCCGAGAGGATCCCAGACTGCTGCCTTAATCGACCGAGCTACGACATGGTAAAAGAATTGCAACCGGGAAATCAACTCTGTAATGAAGTAAGGACAAAGAGGTAGAACAGCCTATTGACATGGCTCGAGTGCATGGGAGAATTGCGTAAAACCCTGGTTTGTCTCGGAGAGACTGCAGGATCCGTTGGTAAATCAGGATGATTTCCCGGTTGCAATTCTTTTTACCATGTCGTAGCTCAGTTGATTAAGGCAGTGTCTGGGATGCTCTCAGATGTAGGTTCGAACCCCTCGTCACGGCCCTTGTGGATTTGTTCATTTGATGCATCACGCTATTGTGGTTTGTGTGTGTAATATAAATAACATCACTCTCTTTTTTACTTATACACAACTTGAAGACAACCATACAATCAGATGCAGACAATAAGTTACAATAACATGACAAAATTAGACACCCAACCCACAAATCTGAACATAAAAAGATTTGATGATGTTTCAGTTCGTCCTAGACCATTATCAAGTCCGAACAGAATCGGCGGCAAAATTTATGCAGAGAAAACTGACGAGAGAGATTTTCCGGGAAGAAATAGTCATGCAAAACATGTCAATATACAGGCACACCTGAAGGACAGCACAAATAAAACAAAAGATAATTTCAATGAGACTTTTGTAGGGATAAAAAAAAAATTTGCCATTTATCAAAATTATTAAATGTACCTTTTTGAAGGTTTTCATGTGACTAGTAAATAACATTTACAGTAGTTTACCTTTCATTCTGTGAAGTCCAAAAATCAATGTTGACCAGACCACACACTAGAGAGTGAAGGAACGATGACGTTTCAGTCCATCCTGGACCATTCTGGACCACAATCGACGTGAGAATGGTCCAAGACGCACCAAAACGTCGTCGTCCCTTCACTTTCTAGTGTGTGGTCTGGTCAACATACTTCAGCCACGTTATTGTGACTCATCGCCTCCAAAAATCAATTACAAAAGGATTTTAACAATCTGATGTAAATGGCACAAGAGGTAACTTTTGAAGGGAAGAGGTAAGCCTTTTCTAATGACTGTTAAGAGTTCATGTTTCAGAGCAAACGTTATGAACAACATTATTGATGAAATTTATAAAAAAAAACTTTATCTAGACTTCACGCACTAAAAGCTAAAATAACTGATACAAACTTGCGCAATTTTATAATCTGTAATAATAGACTTTGGTGCCCCAAATAAAACAGACTATAGGATACTATTGTTTAGTATTTAACACAATCTCAAACCCATCAATCAACCTCATCAAAGTTATTCGACACTAATGGTTCATCTTTCTCTTCAACGGGTTTCACAAAAATCTCTTCCTCCATGGCTTCAGCGGGAGACTCGTCTGTTAATGCCACAAAGGCTACAGGATCTTCTTTAGCAGGGTTATGATTAACAGTGATACTTGTACTGCTATCCTCATCTTCTGCTTTAGTTGATTCTGTAGTTACTGGTTTCAAAGTAACTTTCTTCTCCTCCTTGCTCTCATTCAATGTACCTTTTTGTGTCTTCGTATTGTTTTCTGCTTGAGACGCTGTAAAGATTAAAAACAAATTTATTGATTTATGTGGGTGTTTGATGCAAGCACAAAGTGCTAACAACTAAATGAGAAATACCAAGTCAAGAGTAGATTCTCAACTTGGTGTTTCCTCTACATGCAATTTGTGTGACTAAACTTTCTTACTACTGCTCAAGGTTAAGCAGGATGATGCAAATAAAACTATTCCAAACATTGTGACTCAAGACATGAAGAAGAGGGGGTTTCATAAGCCCTCTCAACTGCACTTTGTGTCCCTGGATTAGATCAAGTCCCCATGACACGTCAGGCACCATACATGTGAGGGGTTCACCTTATGGGTTCAGCCTCTCAACCTTCAATCAACTGGAATACATGTTTCTGAACACTTTAGTCTCTATCAAACAGTATGTACATTTAAATCTAGTGTCCCCTTGTTCCATCAATGTGTATTTGCTAATTCACTGCCAAGATTTTATATACATAGGGACAACAGTTAAAACCACTAGTTGCCAAAATAGCTATCAGATGAATTACACCATCTAATATTAACACAGCACACTGAATTATATGTAAACATGTTTAATATTGAAGTTACTCACCATTTAGGTATTCTCAAGTTATAATTTAATAACAAATACAGCCACCACTCAAAAATATACATATATAATAATCAAATAATTGGGAACCATATGTTTCTCTTACAAGATTACTTACATGGCAGTAATGATCTTTTTTTAACAAATGTCATCCTCATGATTCTCACCTTTATTTTTGATTCTGAGTTCAGTTAGCTGCTGCTGAAATGCCCTGCAGAGGTTTTGTAACTGTACATTCTGCTTGGTCTGTGTATCAAGATGCTTCTCTAGCTCAGCTCGCTCTCCCACCATGTTCAACAGAGCCTTGTTTGCACCTTCCCAACGTTCCTTCCAAGTCTTGGTCTCTTTTTCAAGTCTCTTGATTTTCTTCGTCATCTGCAATATGAACAAAAAAATGCAAGTATTTTTATTGTTGTACTAAACACTTGAGAAACATTTGCTAGCACTGACTCGAATACTAGAACCAAAACCTGTTTATCGTCTATTTTATAAACTGTGTTCATCAGGGGGTTAGTGTGGTGCATAAGTGTCTCTTTGTCACTTGAAGAGAAACTTGGTAATCTCTTATCAGTTATCTCTCATTTTGGTAAACATGTACATGTATAGTATAAATGTATACAGTACTATACTATGTGTGTGTAAATCACAAAAATTAACATCTGATGAAAAATGTGACAGTGTCAGACCACGAAGGAAGAATGGAAACAAGAATTTCCTTAAGTACTTTCGTATTTAATAATACATCTTTGAAACGGTGCTAATAATACATACACCCTCCTGAAGATGTATTATTAAATACGAAAGTACTTAAGGAAATTCCTGTTTCAATTCTTCCTTCGTGGTCTGACACTGTCATATTATTATTATATATATATATATATATATATATATATATATATATATATATATATATATATATATATATATATATATATATATATATATATGTCGTACCTAGTAGCCAGAACGCACTTCTCGGCCTACTATGCAAGGCCCGATTTGCCTAATAAGCCAAGTTTTCCTGAATTAATATATTTTCTCTAATTTTTTTCTTATGAAATGATAAAGCTACCCAATTCGTTATGTATGAGGTCAATTTTTTTTTATTGGAGTTAAAATTAACGTAGATATATGACCGAACCTAACCTATCTTTATGGGTTAGGTTAGGTTAGGTAGCCGAAAAAGTTAGGTTAGGTTAGGTAGTCGAAAAACAATTAATTCATGAAAACTTGGCTTATTAGGCAAATCGGGCCTTGCATAGTAGACTGAGAAGTGCGTTCTGGCTACTAGGTACGACATATATATATATATATATAGTATTTTTTTTTACACACACATACAGGGGCCTTGTGGCTGAGTGGACAGTGTTCTAGGATCGTAGTCCAAAGGGCTCTGTTTGATCCCCGGCGGAAGCAGAAACAAGTGGGTAGTTTCTTTCACCCTAATGCCGCTGTTCACCTAGCAGTAAATAGGTACTTGAGAGTTAGACAGCTGCTACGGACTGCTTCCTGGGGATGTGTGTATGTGTTAAAGATAAATATATGTAGTACAAATAACAGAGGAAAAAATAAATTGGTTAGAAAGGCAAGGTCCAAGAGCTAATAACTCGATTCTGCAGATATAAAATAGTAAATACATACATACATACACACATTATATATGTATATTACTTGGTAAACTCTCATACAGGTGGGAAGAGTGATCTGGAAGTTCACTGTGCTAGTAAGAGTAATTTGTATTGTACTCTTTAAACAATTAAATCTCAATATATACCCTCAGCTTCAAGAGGCTGAATATCAGGTCTTGTACCTGTTAATGTATAAATAGTTTTACTTCAGCGAGTGATACCCAGATACCCCTTAGATAGTATGATATTTTAACCCAAGTAAATATGAAAAGCCAGTATGGCTATATAACACTAGTCTACAGCCAACAACGTATTAAGTATATTTACAATCAAAGTCCTTACCTCATCCATTTCTTTCTTAAAAGTATTGAAAATCTTGTTTGACTTGTCTAGAGTATTTTGGAAATCTTCATACTTCTCCATATACGAGTTAAGTTGCGTACGGAGGCTTATCTCGTTCATGGACATTTGCTGTGTCTTATGCTGGTAAGAGGCAACTTCCTGTAACAACCAATTCAAAGAAATTGCAGGATATGCTACGACTTGTAAACAATCAAAGAACTGGGTTATTTAATAAATACAAGTTATCATCCACAATGTCCCTTGCTCTTTTCACAGTATTGTACCTACAATGACATTTACTTTAAAATAATGATAAGGATGTGGCTATCCCTAAATTTTCTTATTTATATAACTCAAATTTGAGCAGAATATGACAGAATACTATTATATTAACAGTTAGTTATAACAGTACAGTGCTGACTTAAGCTTTAAGTGCCTGAGTGCCTAACTTAACCACCCACCCCCCAACACTTCCCATACTCTGCGCCTCAAGCCACTGTTGTACGGGATCAATATGGTATGGATGCCATTCTGGGTTACCCGGCAAAATCTTCAGTTTTCCAGATTTCTGTCCAGATATGTTGAAGTTTGGCAGAAAGTTATCCGGACTTGATTTAGAACCTATGTTAGTCTGCGGTATCTGGCCAAACCTCCAGTTATCCAGATCTCTGTCTAAATATGGTAAAGTTTTGCCAAAAAAAATCCCTAATGCAATTTTGGCCCCGATAACCCAGATATTCAGTTCAAGGGGCTTTGGATAACCGAGCTTATACAGTACAGTACTGTTATTTACTAATCGAAAGTATATCATCCTTATCTATTTAAATAAAGACAAAAAAGTCCCCCCCCCCCATCCTTACTACTGCATTTAATTTTGCTCAACAAGATGATCTGCGGGTCAGATTAATCAATACAGTACTAAAATTATTACTCATACAAGTATTTCCTTACCTCCAAGAGCCTTTCTTTTCAATAAGCATCTTTTCTTTATCCTCAGTCACCTCAATTTGTTGTTTTGCCATCTTTGCCTCCAACAGTTGGCACTGAAGATCTTTCTGCTGCAGCATTTTATCCACGTGCTGAAATTTAACACGACACAGAGTGTTGTGATTAAACAATTCGTATTATATCCCAGCAGTATACACTGGAGTTGTTTGAATGGCTCTTTTAATTAATAAAGAATCTGGATAATATATTATCTATATTAATATTTTTTATATTAAAAATAAGGCATAGAGGCAAACACTTCTTTCCGATCTCTTGGTCGCCTTTTACGGAAATATCATGTTCCCTCCAGGAAAATTTTGCACTCCGGTCTGGGCCAGTGTGATCCCATATCCTGTTAATCTTTTCAAAATACCCCAATACACGGTACCATGTGGAGGTTTAAGACACTGAAAATGTATCAATATTTAACAGCAAAATTCTAACAATAATGAGGGCAAGTGAGGAACTGTAATTCGCTTCTATGCCACCACCACCATCAGCAAGATGACTACATAAACCAGGCAACGAGTCTTCCAGTCCACGGAATAGCAGGGGGCCTTGCTTTAAGCATCATTTGTGTGGTACAGTCAAGAAATAATAATAATAGAAGATAAATCAGTGGCAAAGTTTGTGAAAACTGTAGCTATACAGGGTTTGATTTGCACAGCAAGACAAGACTATTTGTGCACACTCTTCCTTTCACAAGATTCATTCTCTTTATCTACCAGTAAATACGTATCTGAAAGTTATGCAAGTGTTGGGGTTTCATGGTGAAGGACAGCAGAGTTGACCTAGGGGGAAACCTCGATAAGCATAATAGCTTTCCAGTCCCTACATAGGAGACTAATATTTCTTTTTATCACCAAACTATTAAATACTGTACATCAAAACTATTAAGCCATGTCTCAAATTACAAGCAAAATTTTACTATTACAAACAGTTGCTTGCTGAAAATATTTTGTTGTAAAATTCTACAATATATAAAAGCATCTTTTTTACCCTTGCTTAAGTACCATTCACATAAGCAATAAGGAACTTATTACCATGCAACCCGCTTTTACATGACATGTAACTGTGTTGCCCAACAAAACATATACAATCAAGAGCTGAAGAAAAAAAGATACTTAAGCACCATAATGCTGAAGAAACAATATTGCTTACCGATTCCCTTTTCTTCATATTGTTTGATTATTCTTGCAGTCGGCCAGCCATGTCTTGTTTCTCGTCTCTTAGTTGCGTGTTTTTGTCAGCATTTTCCTTCATCAAGTTAGATATTTCTGACAAGGTAGTATTGAACTTGGCCGACACTTCCTTCCTCCGTCTTCTTCTTCTCGTACCGAGTCAATTTTCATCCGTAGAAGACAACAGGAGGTACTGTACTGTATTAACACTTTCAGCCGCCCGGCGAACGAGGGGAAAAAAAACGTAAGTGCTCCCGGCGGTTTTGTCGCTTAAGCGGCCAAACAAAAATGTGTATACTCTTTTTACTCTTCTGACGTTAGTTCTCGAGCTACGTATTTCATTTTGGTACCAATGTGTTCGCAATAAAATTCTTTAGAAGAACATCAGTAAAAAAGGTCACTAAAAGTATACGGAGACCAGCACCAAATAAAAACTACGTAGATGACTCGCCGTGAGCGCAAAACGGCAACAAATGTTTCTACTCTTGGATTGTTGTCAACTCCACACTTTTCCTACAGCGTTAATTTTGTTATCAATGGATTCGCAATGAAATTCCCAACACAGAGATATGATATAAACGTAGAATCATAGTCGCGGCCCACCCGCAAGAGTGTGGGAATGGTGGAACTGTTACCCCGGTATCGGTGACGCAACGACACAAGCGCGATACGGTGCTTCGAAAGTATATACTTATTTGACTGTCCTGACATTATTTTTGTATGTACGTCATTCTTTTTTGTGTCAATGTGTTCCCAATAGAATGTTCTATAAGCACGTAGGTAAAAAGATCAACAAAGCGTAAGTTAGAATAGCGCCAAATATAAACACAACGCTGGAAATATCAGTGAGCGTCAACACACACGAAATGTTTATACTATTGTTATGTTTTTCAAGTTTATACTTGTTGCACACAGTTATTTTTGGTTGTACATGGATCGGAATAAAATTCCCTAAACAGACATATGCATATAATAAATGATAAGTGTAAACATGCCCAGTATAAACGGCTAAAGTCACCCCACCTGCAACCCGTTTGGGACACTCTTGCAGACACGCAACACCCCGAAAAAAATCTATGAAGTTTCGAGTCTACTTACGGCAGTTTATGGGATCAGTGTTCATTCTGGTATCAAAATACTCCCAATAAGTTATACTACAAGAAATTGGACAAAATAGGTGTACTTACCAAGAAAAAACTGGTTGTGGAAGAGTAAGTTGAGCAAATTTTCTTCACTCCACCTTCTTCAGGACAACATTCCTGAAGTTGCTCACAGATGTTTTGTAGGTGGAGTGAAGCTGTTGCGGGTGGTTACTTCTTCACCACCCAATACACTCTTTCCGGTGGTAACTGGTGTAGCAGGGAATAACAGAGTGCAACGTTACAGGTCTTGCATCCAATGTTGGTGTCCTTCCTTTTACCGGACCGTGCACAGACATGACACTTGAGACGTTTTGGCAGTTTGTAAAGTTCATGTTTCAGTTTGTAGTTCAGGCGATGTTCAGAATCAACAATAGGGCCACGTCTTCTCGTGTTTTGGTTGAGCATTTGAGTCAGAGTCATCTGACAAACCGCTCGTCAAATGGCAGTGTGCCAGACATCTCGGGTTCTGAGTCCGTTCCTGCGTCAGCTTGAGGTTTGAAGTAAATAAAGGCCGCCTCACACCAGATGGTCCAGAGTTTGCACGGCGTCAGCATAGGCAGGACCTGTGTCATCATTTATGTCTGGAGCGTGCTGCAAGTGATGAGATACTGTTGCTATTTCAGCCAATCTTCCGTGTCCCAGTGCAATAGGGCCCAAATTGCCTATTTATCTATATCCAAATTGACCACTCGCTTGTCTTTCCACAGTAGAATGAAGGTGTTTCTTTGCGGCGGTATATGGTGGTATCCAGTGGAAATTTAGCCTTGGCTATAGTTTGCAATTCCTTTGGGGCCTGCGTAGCAGTCTAATTGTGCCACATGTGTACACCCCAAGTTTTTTCTAGGTGGTTTACATGCACCACGTGTGCGCCTAGATGGAGGAGGAGGAGGGAGTAGCGGTGCCTCATCCTCCTCTGTGAGGTGCTCGGTCTCCTCCTCATCACTCGTTGATGTATCATTCGCTCTTGGACGCCACTATAATCGTTGTAGTCATCCAAATCATCTTCAAGTCCTTCAACATCACCTGCATCATACTCAGCTTCTGATAAGCTGCCACAACTTCAGGAATTTTCGTGGGTGTGAGTTTCATTCCCTTGAACTTTTGATAAATCATAGTTATTCTGTCCTCTTTCGAGGACTTGGACACTTCCTTGGGCGTAGAACGCTTGGGCCTTGACCTGGATCCATTGTTGATGATGTATTGGGTATAAAACACACGGAAACGGGTATAAATTGCAGAAAACCGTTCGAGTTTGGCGCGCGAGGGAAACGTGATCGACTCACGAAACGTGACGAGAAAACATTGGCCTGTCACGTGACCGGGTAGCCGACGCGCCATGCGCCCTAGCAGTGAGAAGAGAACTTCATGGCGCTCAGTTTGAAACAAACAGAAGTAAATCGGATAAAAATTGAATTTTATACAATATTTTTTACGAAGACATAAATTTGTGTCATGTGTGCATGAGCGGGTAGACGAAACATGACGCACTTTTAAGACAGTGGCATGCGAAAGTGTTAAAGAGATAACAAAACTTTTTCATAAGAAACTGA
>WNGS01169498.1:8965220-8983902 GCA_020271785.1 Procambarus virginalis
TCGTCCACATTATATAGTATCACAGCTAAACAAGAGTCATTACACTTCTACAGTCATCCACCGAAGCATCCCACTGTTTCATGTGACCAGGTGTCCTCATGAGCTGCCATGTACAGTACACACAAATACCATACAATCACTCCCTCTTTGCAAACCATTGCCAAACAGCTTTGTCTATCACCATATCCTGTACAGTATACTGTCCACACTTAACATACCCACTTCCTCACTCACTCACTCATCAACCTGTCTTTCCTCTCCATCTCTTACCCTCATATTTACTCACTTCACCCTTATATAATTCACTCAAAATGCCCAAAGTTGAGCAATGCACTTGCAATTTGTCAAATTTTTTAATCCATAACATTTTCATTATTATTTTATATACCAGTATTCTAACATGACATGCTTCTAATATCTCCTGTTCAAATGGGCAAATCTTTTTACGTTCATACTGCAACAGTATCTTGCTTCCACACACAAGTCTCAGCACTTGCTCTAACATGCCTTTATGAGACCCCCATGTTGACCAAACCACACACACTAGAAATTGAAGAGATGACAATGTTTCAGTCTGTCCTGAACCATTATCAAGCCGATTGTGATGAGACGAATGAGGCAAGTTTCCATCTCACCTCTCTCTTGCCTTCTTAATGCCCTTGCATCCCTCATCTCATCACAATCTGCATGATAATGGTCCAGGACCATTATTGATAATGGATCAAAACGTCGTCGTCTCTTCAATTTTTAGTGTGTGGTTTGGGCAACATTTTTCAGCCATGTTATTGTGACATCATCATCATCATCAGCATGAGACCCTATGTTTGCATCTCTTCCAATTTTATTATTTTCTAACCCACACCTTGCCAGCACATACCTTAATAACCTTGTTTTGTCTTTGTAATTCACGACAGAGTGACTCCAATCTTGATTTTGTAAGGATTACTTTGGTGTGTTCCGACTCCATCTGGTCCTTCTCCTTCTGCAACACTTGCAGCTGACGCTCGACAGACTTTACACTACCCTGCAAATTCACAAACCATACACTTAGAAATCACATTTGCAGTTACATATAGAATGGAATTATTGTACAGAATTTATTTATATCTTAGTATGAATAAATATGTCTGCATACATTTATACACCTATCTGTACATATATAATTTTCAAAGTTATACATAATGAACATCACTTGACACATCAATATAACTTGGTAGAACAAAAAGCAAGATAAAGTGAAAAACAATGAAAATAAATCAAAAGGTTATTTCCATGCAGCACCTCACCTTGACCTAGATTCACGAAGCCCCATATATTTCTTCGTAAGTAGGTGTGTTATGCTTCGTAATATGCAACAGATCACATTACCTCAGCCCTGAACAAATGCTGTACCTATATGTCAGTCAAATTAGCCTACTCTATATGTATATATATATATAAGAAGTACTTGGGGGGGGCCTTTTAAGTCATTTTACCTGCAGGTGCCTATTGTCCTCGGCAAGTTCTGCATATTTGGCCAGTAGCGTTGATACCTGTTGTTCTGCCGGAAGAGCCTTGAGTGCAGCAGAAATGGCTTCAACTCCAGAATCTCTATCTTTTCTCTTTTTGTCCTTCTTTTGCTGCGGAAAAAAATCAAATTCTGCAGTTTTCAATTATAAGAGATTCTATCAGTAATCAATATCAAACTTAAGACATAAAGCTTGGGTATTCCTAGGTTCATATAGAATGTCACAACACACAACTACCATATTATGCAGAAATGAAGCCTCATTAATTTGTGTGCTTTACTGATGCTCTGTTCTTCGCAAAATTATTAAATGGTGTGTGTGTATTTATTATTTTATTTATATCTATATATATATATATATATATATATATATATATATATATAATATATATATATATAGCAGGACTATGCCTAAATGGGTTCTTTCAGATACTGTATATCAAGAAAATGCCTGAATTGACAAGGACATGGATGGTCCATTGCAAAACGAGTTAGGTAAAGTAACTGATAAAGTACTTAGCAAAATTCCAAATAAGTACTCAGTCTATGTATTTCTTGAGAGAAACAACTTGATATTTTACCTCCATCTGAACAAATTATGCAAATGATGAAGACAGGTTGAATTACTAAGTTATTAGTTTGGAGGAAATTATTAAACAAATGGAAAAATGAAAGCCCAATAAGTCAACAGGGCATGACAAAGTACGATGGTCCTCAACTCTTTGGCAAAGGCACTGTAATCCATCTTCAAAACATAGAGGCCCAAATCGATTATATGCAGTGATCATTCCCAATTTATGAAATTAAATACAGTATATACGATTCTCAGCTGACAGAACTTTTCTCAAGTTTTTCTTTGATATTTAATTATTTAATAGAAAAGATGTCTGCCAGCAAAAGTAGTCTGGCTCGACCAGGAAGAAAGAAGAAAAAGTACATCATAATACCGTACTGCACTACAGAGTCAGTATCCTCTCAACCATATAATTCATTGTTGTGGGGGTTGCAACCATATAATGAAACCCCACAACAAGCCGACTAACTCCTGGGTACCTGTTTACTGCTAGGTGGACAGGGGCAATAGATGATAGGAAATGCGCCCAACCATATCTGTCCCGCCTGGAATCTGAACTCAGAATTCTCAATGTGAGTCGAGAACAAACCTGATTGTGCTATCAGGACTCTTTCAAATACACATCTTCCATTCACATGATAGTTCATGCACTGCATTTCAGTACAAAATTTACTTTACCTGTCTGTTATGCTTTGTTTCAGCCATGTTCGTTTCTTTCTCTTTGATGGGAGATTCTTTGGTCGTTTGTGCAGTGCTATTCAGTGACTGAGCACTATTACCGAAATCACCTGAAGGTACGTCTTTCTCAGAAAGCAAATTATCACACTCTTTAGTTATATTGTCATTGTCTGAGGTACAGTCTTGTTTCGACATATAATTTCCGTCCTCTAATAGTACTACGCCATTGGCTTCATCACAACCCTCTTCTTTGGACTCGTCAGCACTAGGCTTCGATGCTTCAGGACAATTCCCTTGGTTTGGGTTGCCCTTATTTGATACCCGGGTAGTTTCCACACACTGAGAAGTCTCTCCGTCAGGCACTGAAATAAAAGAATTGATGATTATTCAGTCATTATTTATTATCTTTATTACATAAGAACTGGGGTGCAGGAGCCTTCTACTGTATTAATAAAAATATATATGCGCTTCCACAATATAAAGATGACCATTACATTACAAATGCAAACCAAGTTTACAGCATCTAAGAATATTGCCAAGAACCTTAATCTATAAACTGGTGAGAATGGCACTTCTATCGGGTCAATATAATTACTAAAAACTACCCCAAAACATCTTAAAATTATGAATACAGTGGCACCTCGATTAATGAGCGGCTCTATCTACGAGCATTTCGAGTAAACAAGCAAGCTACTCGCAGAACATTTGTCTCTACTAACGAGCTTTTCCTCGATTAACGAGCGTTTCCGCTGGTTCTCGGACACCTTTTATGACAGTTTTTGTTGTTTCACAAGACTAGTTTTTCACATGAAGAGCTCGGTGCCGGAACGGATTAAACTCGTTAATCAAGGTGCCAATGTATAAGGACAAAATATAAGTTTTCTTACTATGACATTTGTAATAAAAGTAGAACGTGAATAAGCAAAACTTTACTCAGAAAGAAGCAAATTTTTTAATGAAATAAAGCACAAACAGATGGCGAGTGATGCCAAATGAGTCAACAAGGCACAGATAAACTGCAATGAGATCAAGCCCCACCTATTTGGCCTATTTCATTACAAAACGAGCTTTTGTCAGATAAAAAATAAAATTATTTATGTTCTACATTCATTACCAATATTATAATCAGAAAAAGTTTGCTTTCTTCCTCATTTACACAAGCCTAAAAATTTCTCGGTAGTTTTTAGTAATACTATGGAGCATTTTTGTCCTTCATTCTTAATACAGCATATCAATATTTCTTTCACAAGCAAAAAAAAAACAAAATACAAAACAGAAATACTACTGTAGGCTTGCACAATACAGAGTTATAAAGACAAGAAGCAGTGAAAATTGCATTGCTCTAAAAATACAGAAGTGGACAATCTCTAGGCATTTCATACATAAAAATAAAAAAAAAGGATTATTCTACGATATATATTAATAAAAGTGGGAAATCCAAAGATACTTGACAATGATTGGAACGTGCCGAGAATGTAGGCATGCCACGACAAGGAATATATACAGTATATACAGGATGCAGAAGGAACTATATGGACTTGTACGTAACATCACGGAATATATATATAGATGTACAGACAGAAAAAGCCGTATAATGAGAATGATTGCTAGAAAAATAACTTTCGTCCAAACCCCTTATAGCCTGATATCATCCAGACTAAGCATAGTGACTGTGGCATGAACCCGCCGTGCTGTGGCAGCTCGGTGAGAGACCTAGCGAGCCTGAGCACAAGAGAAGGAAGCCCACCTCAACACCTGCACACACACACATCACTACAATACTTACTGACTGCAACACTGCTAAACTCTACACGTGTGTCTCTCTCTCTACAGCTACCACCAGACAACTGGCCTCAGTGACGGCACATCAACACTACAGCTGGTGTTGTAGGATACAGCTGGTGTTGTAGGCGGCGTGACGAGGGACCAGACCGCCACGTGGAGGATGCTGCTGCTGCCAGGGAAGAACACCGCCACACTACCTCCTCCACAGCTATTAAAAATAGCTATTTAATAGCTCCACAGCTATTAAAACTTTCCCCCGGGGTAACTATCTGTGACCAGGACGCCGCCGGGGCCGCCGTCAGTGCCTCCTGCTGCCCCTTGTGCCTCCCTCTCGCTGCCCCTCACGTCGTGCACGCCGCCGCTCGCCTGTCTACCCTCCGCGATCTCTCTCCACTTACGCCAATTCACTTTTCAGTGAAAGATTTTCATTTATATTTGCTGCGGTGCAAGCGATGCCCCGACCAAAATAAACGGTGTCCTGGAGTCCGCTGCGACACGGAATGAAAACATCAAACACCCAACCAGAACAGACCACAAAGAAGTGCTGGGTTGTGATTGGCTGACGTTTCATCAGGAAGTAATAAACAATGATAATTTTCATTCTCGTCCCGTTGTCTTAAATATATTTCTTTAATTTTCTAGCTAAGATAGCCATATAAACATATATTAAACACATACATACACACAGATATATATATAATTCAAAGACATGACAGGTAATACCTGAAGAAAAACGTACCATATTAATTTAGTTTGTATACAAATCGATATATAGTAAATACACGAGCTTGGGACGAGAATTTGGATAAATCCGAATTCTGTGAACAAATCCGAATTCAGTATTTTGTTCCCGCTCATATTTAATTTAACTAAGTACATGAGACACATTTATCTCGCGAGCTGTACTCTATTTTTTCCTTACATCTCATACGTTTCACACATCTCCGCGTGTATGGCACACGGCTTACACATTTTGAAATAAAGTCAGTAAAACCGACTTAAGAATATGCTAAACAGATGTGTTTTTTGTCGTCTCTCTCGTGTAGCTACCACGTTTTTTCCCCTACGTTGCGATAATTCAGAGTAGGGAGGGGGGACGGTTGTCTGCATACGTAATATACATTTAAATTAACCGGTGGCCGTATGAACGAGCATGTAGAGACGTTCCTTACCTTTGAGCGGTGACGGTTGGGCTGGCCTCGTGCCGGCCTGGAGGCCTCAGACACGTGCTTGTATGAATTATATCGTCCCATAGGTCACTGATGACCCTTCTAGTGCCTTAACAAGTTACAAGATATCCAAGTCTATTAAACACTTCCTCTATGAACAGATGATGATGATATATATGATAGTGTCAGACTACGAAAGAAGGATTAATTAAGACAGGAATTTCATTTTTTTTTGCGTGAATACCGTAGATATCTGTGTAATGGTATGACGCATATTAAGTAGTACACTATATAACGAAATTCCTGTCTTAATCCTTCCTCCGTGGTCTAACTCTGTCACATTAATCATCACGTGTTAATTTTCGTGATTTACACACACACGAGCTGAGAGGTATGAGCTACGAGGAGAGAATACGGGAATTAACCTCACTTCGTTGGAAGACAGAAGAGTTAGGGGGGACATGACCACCACATTCAAGATTCTCAAGGGAATCGACAGGGTTGATAAAGACAGGCTATTTAACACAAGGGGCACACGTACTAGGGGACACAGGTGGAAACTGAGTGCCCAAATGAGCCACAGAGATATTAGAAAGAACTTTTTTAGTGTCAGAGTGGTTGACAAATGGAATACATTAGGAAGTGATGTGGTGGAGGCTGACTCCATACACAGTTTCAATGTAGATATGATAGAGCCCAATAGGCTCAGGAACCTGTACACCTGTTGATTGACAGTTGAGAGGCGGGACCAGAGCTCAACCCCCGCAAGCACAACTAGGTGAGTACACACACACACACACACACACACACACTATACATACATACATATATATATTATATATATAATATATATATATATATATATATATATATATATATATATATATATATATATATTATATATATAATGTGTGTGTGCGTGTGGATGATATATATACTATATAGGCCTATATACCTGCCTTACGGTTGCCTGTCACTCTCGTCACACAATTTTCAACGCATTTTATGTTACGAGTGAGCATTCTGCGGTCATTTGGCCACTTGTATAAATGACGGCTGTGGGAAACGACGGCCCGAATGCTGAGTTGTATATTTATACCTTTGATGTCCTATTAAATTACTTCTAATTTTTAATGTTACAGTTACAGCCCCTCTCCTGTGTCAGGTAAGTCCACTACGGCCTCACCTTAGCCCGTGCTACTTACAACTTTTGTTCCTAGTAGCTGAATCTAAAACATTATCAATGTGAGATATTTCCATTTACCCCGTCCTTACTGTAGATATTTAGAAGCAAATTTTGTATAATAATATTGGGTGGTTTAAATAAACATCGTTTAAAAAATTTATTCAACAAATTACAACTTTTTTCTTTTCATACAAGATTCCTCCAATCCTTCCATGGTAAAAGAGTCCGTTTCAGGTAGATACCAATTCATGTTGGCTGCGAATGCATGACAACCAAAGGAGTAGCCTATATATTAGCCAAAGAAAATAATGCCACCAGGAACTTCAAAAAACCTTTGTAGATCTGAGACAAAGTCATATCTACATCAGCCGTTTCATCTATTGTCTAACATTAAAGAAAAGCAGCATAGCTATTGCTTATCTAATAAAATCAGCATATTCTATAGATCGTACTAATATATATAGAATCTTCATTCCTTCTGAAGATGCATTAATATACGAAAGTATATTAATGGAAATTCCTGTTTCATTTCTTCCTCCGTGGTCTGACACTGTCACATTCATATAGATCTACTAAATTATAATATATTATATTATATATATTCCAATAGACCTACTAATTTATATTATATTATATTATATTATATTATATTATATTATATTATATTATATTATATTATATTATATTATATTATATGATAGCTTGTACATTACTCCTATGTTCTTTGTACACACATTCTTTTGAATAAACATTGTATTGCATCTACTTATAGATCTAAGCTCAGCTTAGATTCTATTAAAAGTATATTTGGAAGTTTGCACTCTAGACCAAATGGTACATAATACTCTCTCATAGGATGGGCAGGAAGTGCATAATAATCCCTCACAGGATGGGCAGGACGTGCATAATAATCCCTCATAGGATAGGCAGGACGTGCATAATAATCCCTCATAGGATGGGCAGGACGTGCATAATAATCCCTCACAGGATGGGCAGGACGTGCATAATAATCCCTCACAGGATGGGCATGGGGGGTGCATAATAAATGAACTAAACTAATACAAAAACAAAACTCCGTCCCACGCCTGTTCCAGACCCCAGGGTACCCGACCAGCCCGTGTCTCTCTGTCACTTCAAGTTCAAGTATGTTTATTGAGATAAGCAAGAAATACATCTCAAAGGGATAGAGTAGCTTAGGCTATTTCTACCCCCCTCTACTTCAAGTCCCTCAAGGGGCGCACAAATTCAGTGAGTCAAATACACAAATAACATTACAAGAATCCCATTTAACATTGCAGGTTAATATAGTAAGTACAGCATATTACAAGAATCCCATTTAACATTGCAGGTTAATATAGCAAGTACAGTATATAATCGTCACACAGTCTCTGTCACTAACCAGTACTAACATTAGGGGCACAACCCCCGCTTCTCCAGCCTATTTCTACACCAGCCTATTTTTAAAATAGGCTTTCAAAAGCAAAAAAATTACCAAGAATCTCATAATGGCAATTATAAATAATCTAACTGATCGATGCACATTTCAAGGAGTTTTTTGTTTTTGCGTGAATACCATAGATATGTGTGTAATGGTAAGGCGAATATTTACAAGAAGGGGACCTCAACGAGGACAGAAAGCCGGTGGCTTGTTGAAGATTCCCCCCCCCCCAACCATTTGCCTTGATCCTTTTCATTTGTACTTTACAATTTAACAGAGTTTTGGCATATGGTAATCAACCCTGCATGTAACGGCAGCCCAATATCTTCTCTCGCAGCTACTCTGCTTCAAGAAACTATACCGCTGCCAGAAGAGAAATTACAACAAAATTAAAGGGCAGAAATCATTAAGGGCAATAATCTACTTAGAGCTGATGCCTAAACGGAGAGCACAAGACGTCCACCAGATAATATATGTAAGTAATGGCCAGAATGGGGCTATAACATTACCATTATAGATGGCAGGTACATGTCTGTAGCCTAGCGATTCTTCCAACATTGAGCGCTCTGAAAAAAAAACAGTTGGGACAAACGATTTAACGTTATTTACCTGAATATTACCTGAAGGGACAACATCTCCAGTGGCCTCGACGATGACAGGAAGCCGGCGGCTTCTCAAAGGTCCCTCTCCAACCATCCACCTAATTGTTCTAGAGGACATTTTCCAGCTGAATTTTATTCTTAGTAATGTCTTGGCATTTACGGTTTATTCGACTTGGGACTGCTTAAAATTATTTAAAATTTTAGATCAAACGTCATGAGATATCTGGAACGTAGTAATTATTTAAATAACTTACTTATACTTTCTATAAAATAATCACAACATCATTGGCTAACACTAACTCTATATAGGCTTACCTCGCATTCCATGTATGACAACCCATCCTATGAGAAGGGTAAAGTAGGTTTTTTATTTGAATTTTTTATTTATTTATATATACAAGAGTTCTTACAGTTTTGTAAAGCCACTAACACGCATAGCGTTTCGGGCAGGTCCTTAATCTTAATTTCCCCTGGAATACGACCCGCCAAATCGTTTAACAACCAGGTACCCATTCACTGCTGGGTGAATAGAGCCTATACAGTATAGGATTGGCGCCAAGTCAATCCACTTCGACAAGGATACGAACCCAGGCCAAATAGCTGGCGAAGCACGGGGCGCGTGTCTTACCACTGCACCACGGGGACTGCACATAGCTAGGTTATGTTATATGCAAGGTTATACCAACTATAGCTAGGTTAACCTATCTCTAGTTTTAAATTCTATAGCCTCAGATATATTATGATAGCAGCATAGTGCTGTGTACTTAATCTTGTTAATAATGAACCCAAATCCCGTGTAAAAATGTAAATCTCTTCCCATCCCTGCCACCACCACCCATGTTTAAATCCCGTCTCCCACCCGTGTACCAAACCCAGCCAGCCCTCCCAACCCAAGCCCCCAGCAAGCGTGCCCATATCTCTATACCCTCTATTCCGGTTCCCGCACATGCCCACTGACCATCAACCCCCCTTCCTTCTCCACCCCTTCTCTTCCTCTACTTTCCCAGCCTATTCTTTCAATTGCTCCATTGATGGTGTACCTGTCACACCCAGACCGCCCCCTGGCCGGGTAGGGGGACCGCTCGCCGCACTTACTGCCCTGCAAATCTATCACTAGGACAAGTATACCATATTTAATGACCAAATCACACATCAGAAAATGGAGAAACACAACGTTTCGGTCCGTCCTGGACCAAATCAAGTCATGCGATTGGATAATGGTCGAAGACGGACCGAAACGTCGTCGTCTCCTCATTTTCTGATGTGTGATTTGGTCAGGATATTTTTTTGCCACGTTATTGTGACTTATCATTCCATATTTGCCTACTGTATACCTAGCAAAAACAGTGTCTGTAGATTCACACAGTCGTGTAACTTGCTAAGGTACTGTGAGGATTGATTGATTGATGAAGATTAAGCCACCCAAAAGGTGGCACGGGCATGAATAGCCCGTAAGTGGTGGCCCTTTTGAGCCATTACCAGTATCAAGAGCTGATACTGGAGATCTGTGGAGGTGCGACTGCACCCTGCGTGACTGGAGATGTCTTCCGTGTACTGTAAGGTACAGTAACATGCTAAAGTACTTGGCGGTAGGTACTGTAAGACACTGTAACATGCTAAGGTAATATCGTGCTCGGACGGAACTAGTAGATATGATCCAATCTCCGTCCACTCGCGAATTGTATATTATACTGAAATTTATACACATTTTGGAGCAAGGTGTTAGTAGCTATTGTTATAATTAATTGCCAGGTGTGTAGCTAAGTTGTAAATGCTAATGTAAAATATTCCCTGTCGAGATGTACAATAAACTACCTCTCACAGGATGAGTATGGGGTGCACAATAAACTACCGTTCACGGGATGAGTATGGGGTGCACAATAAACTACAGCTCTCTGGACTGTTGAGCATTGCGTTCATAACTCAGCAGGTGTAATTATGTTGTATCATTAAGTTCAAACAAAATCAAGGTTTCTCTGCACTGTGTTGAGGGCCCCCGCTCTCAAACATGAGTATCTCTGCCTCTCAAACATGAATATTGGGTGTATGAGGGTGCCCGAGATGGGTAGGGGGGGGTATATGTACTGGGCCATGACCTCACACACTTTACATTACTGAGTGTTTAGTTATTAGACCCTTTAGACCCGCCAATATGAGGAGGTACGAGCTTTACAAGAACTTTATCCACTCCCGTGTTCTTGAGGCTATCCTCAAAATGCATCCAAAAATTTGCCGGTTTAGGCTACTGATCACATGCCTCCTGCATCCAGTGAGATGGGGGTTTTAGTATAATATACTTAGCTCTTGACACACAATGTAACTCTTAAATATTAAAGGGTTCCCCTTCATATTGTCTATGAAGTGCTTTAATAAAAAATCTTTCCAGTTGGATTCCGCTAAGCATTGAGTGAAAGAGTTTTACTGACTGTATGTACTCAGATGGATAGCCCGTGGATGCGGCGTTCTGTACCCACATGGGTAGATAGAGGTACTGGATTGGAGCGTTCTACTGCCTGTATACCCAAGTGGGTACCCCGGGGTATTTGGCAGCTGAACAAATAGTTGTTTCAGCCCCAGGTGTTGGGCTGGAACAAGCCATCATACCTCGTCCATCAATGCATGCATATTGATGTATGTGCACTAGCTCCTATAGCTTTTTATACCTGTGGTGCGTTTGCTTTATGAGTTACCGGTAGAGGTGGCTTTCACTACTCAAATTTTGTAGTATTAAACCACCCACTATTAAACCACTTGTAAACCAGCATCCAGCATACGAGTACTTCCTTAGCGGGTCTGTTCTCTGATCTTATTTTATCTCAATTGAAAGAGGCTGTCCTTGTCCAGCTTGTCTCCTGCGCTCAGCATGTGCTCAGGTGGGTAGGCAGGAACATGACGGGATCATCCTCCCCTCCCCCGATCTTCAACTCATACCAGCCGCACCCCCTCATCCCTTCTTCTTCCCCGTCTATTACTTCAATCCTTTCTCTCCGATCCCCTTGAACCTCTCTCCAGCTCTTACTAAGCCCACCCTGCCCGCCTCGCTCCGCTTCCTCCACACTAACTGGTCCTCGCCATGCTCTCAGTCCACACACCAATATACATACTGTGTATAGTATACATACTGTGCATTCATTTGTGTAAAACATGGTTTTGTGTTTGAGTGTACAATAACTCTCTGTAACTTGAACTTGTAAAAACACTTTTGGCGTCGCCTATGTTNACCGCTGCTTCCTATTGCTTAGGTACTCCCTTATCCACTGGAGCGCCCTACCTGTTACTCCTGCCTGTTCTCCCTTATGCATCAACCTTTTATGGGGTACTGGTGTCAAGGCTTTCCGACAGTCCAAAAAAATGCAGTCCGCCCACCCTTCTCTTTCTTGCTTAATTCTTGTCACCTGATCGTAGAATTCTATCAAGCCTGTAAGGCAAGATTTACCCTCCCTGAACCCATGTTGATGGGTTGTCACGAAGTCTCTTCTCTCCAGATGTGTTACTAGTTTTTTTCTCACAATCTTCTCCATCACCTTGCATGGTATACAAGTTAAGGACACTGGCCTGTAGTTCAGTGCCTCTTGTCTGTCACCCTTTTTGTATATTGGTACTACATTAGCAGTCTTCCATATTTCTGGTAGGTCCCCCGTTTCCAGTGACTTACTATACACTATGGAGAGTGGTAAGCAAAGTGCTCCTGCACCTCTTTCAATACCCATGGCGAGATTCCATCCGGCCCAACAGCTTTTCTCACATCCAGCTCCAATAGGTGCTTTTTGACCTCATCTCTTGTAATTTCGAACCTATCCAAGTCACCTGGTTTGCTGCCACCTCTCCCAGCGCCGTGATATCTCCCTGTTCTATTGTAAAGACCTCCTGGAACCTTTTGTTGAGTTCTTCACACACCTCTTTGTCATTCTCTGTGTACCTGTCCTCGCCCACCCTAAGTTTAATCACCTGTTCCTTCACTGTTGTCTTCCTCCTGATGTGACTGTGTAGTAGCTTTGGTTCAGTCTTGGCTTTGTTAGCTATATCATTTTCATACCTTTTCTCAGCTGCTCTTCTCACACTGACATACTCGTTCCTGGTTCTCTGGTATCTCTCTCTACTTTCTGGTGTTCTGTTATTACGGAAGTTCCTCCATGCCCTTTTGTCAGCTCCTTTGCTTTCATACATTCCCTATTAAACCACGGATTCTTCCTTTGCTTCTCTGTTTTTCCTGTTGGGCTGGGACAAACCTGCTTACAGCCTCCTGACATTTTTGGGACATAGTCCATCATGTCTTGTACGGACTTGGTTCCGAGTTCTGTGTCCCAATGTATATCCCATAGGAATTTATTCATCTCCTCATAGTTTCCCTTTCTGTACGCCAGCCCTTTGGTTCCCAGTTCTTTTTTGGGGGTGATAATTCCTAGCTCAACCAGGTACTCAAAGCTCAATACACTATGATCACTCATTCCCAAGGGGGCTTCCAACTTAACTTCCCTTATATCCGACTCATTTAGGGTAAATATCAAATCAGCAAGGCTGGTTCATCCCCTCCTCTCATTCTTGTCGGTCCCTTGACGTGTTGACTTAGAAAGTTTCTTGTTGCCACATCCAGCAGCTTAGCTCTCCGTGTCTGGGCCTCCGTGTGGGTCTCTGTTCCCCCAATCTATCTTCCCATGGTTGAAGTCTCCCATGATTAGAAGTCTGGATCCGTTCCTGCTAGCCACAGAAGCTGCTCTCTCTATTATATTGATGGTGGCCATGTTGTTTCTATCATATTCCTGTCTGGGTCTTCTGTCATTCGGTGGGGGGTTATATATGACTACTATTATAATTTTCTGTCCTCCAGTTGCAATGGTGCCTGATATGTAGTCCCTGAAACCTTCACAGTTCTGAATTACCATCTCTTCGAAACTCCAACCTTCTCTTAGTAGCAAAGCCACACCACCTCCTCCTCTCCCTTCTCTCTCTTTCCTCACTACATAGTAGCCCTGTGGAAACACTGCATTTGTTATGATTTTCGTTAGCTTTGTTTCTGTGAGTGCTATTATGTCTGGTTTTCTTCTAGTGCCCACTCTCCAAGTTCACTAGTTTTATTTGTAATCCCATCTATGTTAGTGTACATCGCCTTGAAGCTCACTTTCTTCTGTTCATTTACATATCCCTTTCTTGGCGAGTATTCTACTGGTGTGGGAAGCTGTTCCGTGGGTGAGAGGATCTGTGAGGTGGTTTGCAGGGTCGCAGAGGGTTTTGGGGTGGGGGTGGGGTTTTAAGGGAAGGGGGAACGGGTAGGGTGTGGTTAAGGAGATAGGGGGGACATGGAGGATACGGGGAGGGGGGGGAGGAATAGGGAGGGTATGGGATGAAGGGGGAAGGGGACTGGGGGGGAAAGGGGGAGGGGGACATGATGGGGATGGGGTGTCGGGGTCAGAATGGGGTGGGGGGGGGAGGGAGGGTTGGGTGGGGGCAGGTAGGGTGAGGGGAAGGAAGGGTTTCTATGCAGAGGGGGTTGGTGGTGTTGCCCCCCCCCTCTGGTGTTGCTGGGATGCTGGTTTTGGGTTCCCCTCTTGTCTCTGGGACTGCTGTGTTGGGGGCTGTGATTTCCTGGTTTGCTCCTCTCTCCCTGCGCTTCCTCCTTGCCTCTGCTGCCCTGGCTCTCTCCTCTTCGTCCTGTCCCTCTGCAGGAATACTTGTTTGTATCCCTCCACATGTTGGAGACGACTCTTCTTTTCTAGAATATCCTCCTTTGTGGTTTCGTTTGCAAACACCACCTTTAAGTCGGTTTCTGTCCCTGTTGTACCAGCCCAACCTGAAACCTTCTCAATGTTGTGTGCAGCCTCTTCCATCTGTACCCCTTCAGTAGCCCATGTACTGCCTCTCTATCCTTGCCATTCCATTCTTGCCTGTTGGATCCTTCCTGTTCTTTGATGCCTACAACTACCACTGATCTCTTCTCTCCAGCAGTTGAGTGGTGCACCTTGCTGCTTCTGTGAGGTAGCAGCTTTCATGGCTACCTCCCTCACTGTGGCCATTGCTTCTGAGCTCTTTTTCAATATGTCCGCAAATGTGTCAGGTACAGAGGCATTTCCTTCCAATGTAACATTCCCACCTTCCCTTTGGATGATAATCTGATGCTCGGTCTCTTTATTTTCTCTGTGAGAGATTTGATCTCCTCCCTTGCTGATGTCAGCTCACTTTGCAGATTGTTAATTGTAATCCTCATTTCATTCATCTCCCTCCTAAATTCCTCCAGTGCTTGGTGTAGCAATTCTTGCGTTTGTTCGCCCTGGCTGCTTCCCATAACCCTGTTTCGGCCTCCTGCCATTTTGCCCCTTGTCAAGAGAGGTAGCAAGGGAGAGAGAGAGAGAGCAAGGGAGAGAGAGATCAAGAGAGCAAAAGAGAGAACAGGAGAGACCCAGAGAGAGCGAACAAGAGAGAGAGAGAGAGCAAGGGAGAGAGAGAGCAAGAGAGCAAAAGAGAGAACAGGAGAGACCCAGAGAGAGCAAACAAGAGAGAGAGAGAGCAAGAGAGAGAGAGCAAGCGAGAGAGAGCAAGCGAGAGAGAGCAAGAGAGCAAGAGAGAGAGAGAGAGAGAGAGAGAGAGAGAGAGAGAGAGAGAGAGCGTGTGTTCCTTGGGATGGGGTTGAGAGGTGAGGTAAGGTCAGCTTACGGCAGGTAGAGTGAGGGAGGATTATGGGAGGTTTTTTATCCTTTTTCCACGAAATGTGTTAATCAGGGGCGCGTGTGTGTGGGGTGTGGGGTGCGTGTGCACGTGCGTGCGTGCGTGTGCACGTGCGTGCGTGCGTGAGTGTGTCCCTAGTTCTCGTAAGCGGTAACTTCTACCCAATGAGCCACGCTGAGATTTTAATGAAATATAATATCCTGAACAAGAATTTGATACTATATTACCTCACACTGTACACCTGATTAATTGACCAGAAAGGCGGGTACCTACCAGATTGTTTCCCGTTCACACAACTAGATGAGTGATGACATATGGTCGATGATGATGCTCCGTCGTCGGCTTCCACTAGGTGATTCACTAAGGTGTTCTTCTATCTACACAAAACTCTGGAGTCAGTCACTGTATCGTTGTGTTGCGGTTCACTAATTTACTGTATCACTGGTCACAATCACCACCCAACAAACACAATCACCAATTCCACGGCCACGGTGGGTCGACCCAGCTGCCGGTCTGTGTGTGTGTGTGTGTGTGTGTGTGTGTGTGTGTGTGTGTGTATGTGTGTGTGTGTGTGTGTGTGTGTGTGTGTGTGTGTGTGTGTGTGTGTGTGTGATGTTACAATTGATGGATTAATCAATGGATTACAATTGAAATTAATCACTGTGTGTGTGTGTGTGTGTGTGTGTGTGTGTGTGTGTGGTGTGTGTGTGTATGTGTGTGTGTGTGTGTGTGTGTGTGTGTGTGTGTGTGTGTGTGTGTGTGTGTGTGTGTGTGTGTGTGTGTGTGTGTGTGTGTGTGTGTGATGTTACAATTAATGGATGACAAAAGGAAACTGAGATTCATCTTTAAATCTTATGCTAAGACGTCTCACTGAGAGTCCGTTTTCTTAATCGATTCTTGAGACAAACTGGTCATTACTTACTCTGTTAATGACTGAAAACTACCGATAAACAACCCGTCCTCAGGCCAGGCTCGTTAGAGCAGTGTTCCCCCCCCCCACCCCAAACCCCAAACCTAACCTACGTTTAACTATACACATAATTATAATGTTTATTAATATTTATTTATATTTGAGAAAACTTTTTGTTAATATACTGTTTGGTAAAATGAGTGAAGTGTATTTTGGGGGTGGAGCGCCGCTTGAAGGAGCCTAGCCTGAGGTTTGGTTGGGTCCACCCATGGTGAGCTAGGACTCAGCACCCTCAGATAGGCTGACCACTCCCACCACGGTGGTAGTGTCGTTATGGGAGTTAACGACCAGCAGCCCTCCGTCGCTGCCAAATAAGACCTTCTCTCCCTCAATTAGTGATAGTTATCGCGACCTGTACCAACATCTAGAGTTGCTTACTTCTCTCTGTCCCTCCCTCCTCATCCTCCATCCCTCCCACCCTCCATCCCTCCCATCCTCCATCCCTCCCACCCTCCATCCCTCCCATCCTCCATACCTTCCAACCTGCCCTATCCATCTCAGCTACTCGAATCAAACTCTCTCTCCTTCATCCCTAATCCATACCTCCTTCCCTCCCCGCCTACCTATCCTCACTCCGTCCTCAGAGACTCCCAGTTCAGTCCATCACTCCATCAAGGTTAAAAGTTTCATTTATTAATTAAATTAGTTAGAAATTAGAACTCCTCTCCAGCCGGAGTTGAAGAGAGAGCAGAGAACACTATGTTGGTGTCCTCCCAGGTACCTATTTACGGCTAGGTGAACGGGAGCATCAAGGTGAAAGAAACTCTGCCCCTTTGTTTCCGCCTTCGCCGGAAATCGAACCCGGCCCTCAGGACTACGACCCCCCGAGCGCTATCCACTCAGCCGTTAGGGCCAGTTCTGTGTGTGTGTGACGCTAGATCAGCTGGAGAGAGAGAGAGAGAGAGAGAGAGAGAGAGAGAGAGACAGAGAGAGTGTTATGGGATAAATTATAAAGCAAGATAAATCGTGGTATGTAACATAAAGAAACTTGACATCCAGAACTTGATTGTATAATAACCTTGGACCAGAAGTTATGAGATGAGTGAGTGAGTCTCTGGTATGAGGCTGGGAGCAGAGGGTAGTCGCTGCATGGGTAGCCCCTTCTTTCCACTCCGTAAAGAATGTCTTTTTGTTTACGGAGTGGAAAGCGGTTTTGTCTAGCCACAAGACATGTATAACATGTCTTGTTGCTAGACACCTTACCTGTCTGAGCCAGCCATTAGGCCCATAAAACCTCAATATTACGGTCATTTTCATTTCCTTAAACCGCCACCATTTTTACGTTTGGAGAAACAAGAGATAGAGGGAAGGGGGAAGAATAGAGTCAGCTCTCTCTCTCCTGAGTCCCTCCTCTCCTGGACATGTGCCCTTGTCACTGAGACCCAGAGTGAAGTAAAGCCCAGATTATTCTTCTCTTCGCGGCCAAGGTTAATGCTTTAGTCAGTTGGGTCCGGCTGGCCTCGCCCTTCCGGCTTTCGTAGCGTCCCCGTAGCCGTTATATTGTTGGTGTTAAGATTCAGTTGCTGGGAACACAAAGTTGCAAGTAGCACGGGCTACGGTGAGCCCGTAGTGGACTTACCTGGCACAGGAGCGGGGCTGTGGACGTGTTGTGTTGGCATTATGGAGGCGTCGAGGCGTACTCCCTGAAGGAGGCGTGGTCGAGGTGTGCCCTCCTGATGGGATATATCCTTTCGTTTCCTAGCGTGTCCTGGCTGGACCCGGAGGCGGCGTGACGATGACAGAGGCGTGTGTGCAGAAGATGGCGTGGCGGTCTTGGAGACATGGGAGAGAGAGATAAGACAGAGACAAAGAAGATATCCAAGTGTTGCATGTCCTCACTGATATCCCCGCCAGACGTCTCATCGTCATCATTGACGTATTTGATGCTTGATAACGTCGCCCGTCGAGCCAAGCTCTGCGTCGACTCAGTCACTGTATACGTCAACGTGTAGAATTAAACGTATAATCAAAAAGGATAGTATTACCAGCCCAAAATTAGTATGATGTCTATTAAAAAATTCACAGCGGCTTGAGCTAATGAGAAATAATTGTCCAAATATGATGTTAATCATTGTTAGTGATCGTTAGTCTTTGGTAACTATTGTTTTAGACG
>WNGS01169498.1:8984002-9019631 GCA_020271785.1 Procambarus virginalis
AGGTACCTGGGTGTTAGTCAGCTGTCACGGGCTGCTTCCTGGGGTGGAGGCCTGGTCGAGGACCGCGGGCCGCGGGGACACTAAAGCCCCGAAATCATCTCAGATAACCTCAAGATAATCAGGTATATAGATATAGTTTATACAGCATTTCTATTCACCCTGATGTCCTGTTCACCTTGCAGTAAATAGCCAACTGGGATAGACAGCTGCTACGGGAATGCCCTAAGGATGTGGATGAGTGTGAAAGAGAATGAATGGATTATAGAGAAAACAAGTTCAGTCAGTATATACTAGACGACCGAAAGTAAGAAAGACAGGGTTCAAGAGCTAGAACTCTAGACACAAATATGGAAGTACACAAAGATAACGAGGAGTAACTAACGTAGAGTAAACAAGACTCCTTCGTGGGCAGTGACGCCACTCACGAGGGGAACCTTGTGGAAGCGTCCCTCCTTCAGGAGGACCGCGGGCTCCGCCGGCAGGTAGTCCCCGTCCACGCGAGGCCCCAGTCTGAAGGGCAGCATGTACCAGTCCTGTTGTACAAACACATTACATCAATAAATTTTTAAACAGATAATAAATGGAGTGAAACTTAATGATTACATGAATACCTAAACTAACCTTAAATGTGTGTGTGTGTACTCACCTAGTTGTGCTTACTTGGGTTCAGCTTTGACTCTTTGGTCCCACCTCTCAGCTGTCAATCAACTGGAGTACAGATTCTGGAGCCCACTGGGCTCTATCAAATATACATCTGAAACTGTGTATGGAGACTACCTCCACCACATCACTGTCTAATGCATTCCATTTGTAAACTATTATGGCACTGAAAAAAATATTTCTAATGTACCTTTGTGTGTGTGTAATTACTTAAGTGTAGATACATGATAAGAGCTACGCTCGTGGTGTAGCTCACAATCGACTTGAGAATGGTCCAGGACGGACCGAAACGTCGTCGTCCCTTCACCTTCTAGTGTGTGGTCTGGTCAACTTCATAATCGCTGATGTTCTGCAACAATGAGCCAAGATGATAGGAGCCTTACCACCGTGTCCTTATAGAGAGCAGTTAACGCGAAGACGTCAACACCTTGCAGACACTTGAGGAGGTCCTGGCTGTCCTGGTGGATGGAGCAGCCGGTGGCCTGGGCGACCTTGCGGGTGACGTCGGCGTGAGAGCGACTGAGCGCCCAGGGGCACACCGCCGCCCCGGACTGCATGATGGCCCGGGCGAAGAGTCCTGTGGGAGGGTTTTCAGGTCATTACGTCTTCCAGCTGTAGCACGAGGGAACACACTGTTGATTGGGTAATATGGCACCGATTTTTATTATGAAACTTAGTCCTCGGGCAAAGTTTAAAACTGATTGAATTATTGAACGCCTAACTTTTCCCTGGAATGTGATCAATATTATTATTTATAAATCACGTCATTAATTAATTGTTGGTGTTTGCACAAGAGTGTGCAGAAAGGGCGTGTAGTCCTTTCAATTTTCCCCATTTACCATCACTGGTATTTCCCCCATTGGGTGAGAGAATACTGATTCTCTCCCATTCCCTCTGTCTCTGTTTCTCTCTCTCTGTCTCTCTCTCTCTCTCTCTCTCTCTCTCTCTCTCTCTCTCTCTCTCTCTCTCTCTCTCTCTCTCTCTCTCTCTCTCTCTTTTTCTCTCTCTCTCTCCTTCCTCACCTTCGGACTTGGGTGTGAGGAGCTGGTAGTGGACGGAGGCACCGCCGGCGCTCTCACCGAAGATGGTGACCTTGGTCTTGTCTCCGCCGAAGTTGTGGATGTTCCTCTGGACCCACTGGAGCGCCAGCGTCTGGTCCTTCAACCCGAAGTTGCCGGGGATGACAGAGTCCTCCGTCGACAGGAACCCTGGGACGGAACATGATACAGGAGTGTGTCGCTGTGGACACAAGTGAGGCGCTGAACGTTAGAAATAACCTAACATGATAGAGCATTATACTTTGGGAAGCATATTACTGGGTGTCATACAGACACGTAAAGTGCATAGCTGAGTCCTTCATAATGTGGAGTATGTGGTTGAGTATTACACAGTGGGAGAAACAAGCAACTGAGTATTATACAGTGGGGGAAGAGCAGGACCGAGTCCTCACCTAGCATGCCGAGCCTGTACTGGATGATCACCAGCACCACCTGGTGGTTGAGCAGGACGTGGGGCAGCTGGTCTTGAGCGCCTCCAGCAAAGAAGCCTCCGCCGTGGATCCACACCATCACAGGCAGGCCGGCCTCGGGCTCCCCAGGCTGCAACATCACCATCATGATCGTAATGCCAAGCCCAAATGGTGGTTACTCATGGTGTGTATTGCAACAACATCAAGTGATCAGTCGTGCTGACTTAGTGCTTTCTTATAATTAGTTTACCTATTTCGTTGCTAAGGTGATGATTACCATAATTAATTCTTAGAGCTGGTTGAACACCTTCTCTGGTCTCCTCCAGATGGTTGTACAACCCTCCTGGTTCCCTTCAGGTGGTTGTACAACCCTCCTGGTTCCCTTCAGATGGTTGTACACCCCTCCTGGTCCCCTCCAGATGGTTGTACACCCCTTCTGGTCCCCTCCAGGTGGTTGTACACCCTCCTGGTCCCCTCCAGATGGTTGTACACCCCTTCTGGTCCCCTCCAGATGGTTGTACACTCCCCTGGTCCTCTTCAGATGGTTACACACACCTTGGGTTGTTTCCAGCTGGTGGAGCACCTGTTGGGAGGCTTCTGGGTGGTAATATTTCAGCTCGTTGTACAATTCTAGAAGTTACAATATAGTTACATTTGCTCACTAGAACTACTAACTGATCGAATTCCATGTGGATGAACAGCCTTGTGGACCTAATAATATCATCCTAAATTGAAAATGTTTTGGAGCAATACAATGGGATCGAATTATCGTCTCTAGCCTCAACAGAGACACAAGTTTCTTCCCCACCATATTGTTGTATGGTTTTATCACTGATATACCAAGAGGAAGATTGATAATTAATTAGTTATATTATTATTATAATAATTATTATCGTAATAATTGTTGTAATTAATAATTATCACTCTTCCCTCTGCTTGGTCTTGAAGGAGGCTGGCCTCGGGTGAAAGAGGGATGTGACGATCTCTGTCTGGAACCCGTAGGTGCGGGACCGGGACGTCCACCTCCTGGGGCTCGTGCGGCCCAGGCTCTGCTTCAGGAGGCTGGGGTCGTTCATACCCTTGATGGGGTGGTTCTTCTCCGGCCCCGACCACAACGGTCTCCAGGTTTGAAGTCCATGTGGTTTTTTTCACCAACTTCCAGGTCAGCCATGGAGCTCACAGCTCCTGCGACGGCGCTGGAACCAATCGTATTGGCGTTTGCCTTTCCACTGGAGATTTTCGGCGCCGTGGAGAGGGGGGGGGGGAGATAACCTGCTGCATGGGTAACAGCTTCTCCATATCAACCTACCCTGGCTTTGTACCCTGGAGAGGCCACTCCAGGCCGACAACCAGAGCGCAACTCCATAGTCTCCTGAGACTGATGGATGCCTACTACTACTATATCAAACTACTGTGATGTGGGTTAGAATTATCATCTAGTATTTTCGAACCTACATAAAAGTATTGATGGTTACCTTGGGCGTGAAGACATTGAGGTAGAGGCAGTCTTCATCTCCTGCCATGCCGCCAGCCTCCGGCATCCCTGGAGTCACGATGGCCAGCATGTTGAGCTGTGGGCATATGGTGGGCATAGTGGTGCCCTCCAGCACGCCCTCCCACCTCTCCCCGGGCACCGGATCCTATACCATGGAAGCAAGCATATTGTATACACACATGGTAACTTGTATTTATTAATACTAATATGAATAGTAACGACTAACATATTTCATACATTTCTAGGCTAACGTGTATTTGTTATTTAATGATAAGTTTACACAATGACTGGGTTTACCTTGAACCGGAGGCTTCCAACTGGAGGCTTGGCGAAGGGGATGCCCATGTAAGAGTGGAAGAGCTTGCCCTTCGTCGACTCCTCCAGCAGGCCTGACACGAGGCCCTCCTGCGTCTCCACCACCACCTCCGACGCCACCACCGCCGGGGCCTCCTCCGCCGCCACTGAGGCCGCCATCACCGCCATTACCGCCGCCACCGCCGCCAATCTCATCATCGCTCTGGTATGTAAATATTCTGAATTAATTTATCACTAAGAAATGAACAAATAATTATTAATGCAATTAAACAAATATTTATTAATACAATTAAACAAATAATAATAAAATGAAATAAGTAATATTCAAATTCAAATCATATTTGACAAATTTCTCGTAAAACCAAATGTTTGTAAATTATGACAATTGTTGCGAGTTTGATTGTTTCGTGACATGATTTGATTGTTTCAAGTCCAAGTTTTTATACTCCGTGTAAGTGCTTCTCATCCACTTATAAACATCAGCAATACATTACCTAATGTGTCTCAGAGACAGTGGAAGACCTCCCAGCTTGTAAGAAAGATCCCAGACACTAACACTGAACAGTGCCAATAAATATCCATAAACTAAATGTTATACAGTTTATTGCTAAAAATGAACATTTCATTTGCACTAGTAAAAGCTTGTTTCAGTCGAGCCAGAATGGTAGTGATTTGTATAAGTTTTTGACAATCAAATTTCTGCTTCCGATTCTTTCCAAATTAACCTTGTCGTCCTATGAGCCATCCACTCAGGCTGGACGGTAAAGCAACAGTCTCGTTTCATGCAGGTCAACGTTCAATCCCTGACCGTCCAAGTGGTTGGGCACCATTCCTTTCCCCCTTCCCATCACCTCCACCGGCGTCGATCACTGACAAGCACCGCCTTATCATATCTCAGGGTCTTATATTTAGCAGTTGATCTTGGGCCTCTGATAAGGCCTTCTCTCCTAGATGACATGACGGATTCACGCCCTGACTCTCACTCACACTGTTCAGAAGTATACTATTATTTGTTATTATTTATATATAAAAGTTCTTACATTCTTGTACAGCCACCAGCACGCATAGCGTTTCAGGCAGGTCCTTAATCCTGTGTTCCCCGGAAAACGACCCGCCAAATCGTTTAACAACCAGGTACCCATTTTATGTTTTTCCTGTTGGGTAAACAGAGGCTACAGTTATGGATTGACGCCCAGTAAATCCTTCCCGGCTAGGATACGAACCCAGGACAAAGCGCTCGCTAAACGCCAGGTGAGTGTCTTACCACTTTACCACGGGGACTGTGGTGCTACAGTCGGGACAATACTTGCCACAACCAGTAAGCTATTGTAGTGGCCTTAACAACCCTCCTGCGGTTGTGATAGTCTTTAACCCCCAACAACTTACCTTTAAGTAGGAGCAGCGTGCCGGCCGGTGCGTCCACTCCCAGAGTGCTGGCCAGAGTGACAAGTACTCTCCTAGCGACACACTCACCCACTCGACAGGATAAACACTGCCTTTATCTTCGCGATTACACCAGCTACATGGTATACAGATATGTGCAGCATCTGTGCGTTTGGCTTTGTAACGGCACCATTGGTGTGTTGTTCCTTCGTTCAGAGATGAGCACGTATCCTGCACATTAACGATAATATTGTCTACGGCTCAACATCGGGAACTTTAGAGGCAGTCAACGAGAGGCGGGACAGTACAACTCTTTTTGCTTGCGGCCCAATATTATCATCTTATAGTTTTCGTTCTGTTTCTAAATACTTCGCCGTGCTGTTATATACAGTTTATGCTTTCTTTTCCACATTTAGTTACTCATTCGTATTGATCAGGCGGCCCTCAAGGTCATCACATTTACATTATATCGAAAGTGATCAAGGATGGGTAGATGGTCCCCACTGGTGGTCCGGGCCCCAAGGTCGTCACGCAGGTGGTCGTCATGGTCAGGGCCGGCCCCAGAGGCACTAGGGGGGCCCCTACGCGTATACTTAGTTCGTTTGTTTGATTTCCACTTAGCACATAATAAACAATGGGTCATGTTGTAGTGGGTGTGGAAATACGGTCTAGCCAGGCCACTAACCCGCCTAGTGTTTCGGACGAAGGTCGGATCACTTAAGCTGCACCTTTGTTACGTCGTGGGAACGAGTTCATGGATTCTGAATTGCCTTAATGAAATTTATCGTGGGGTTGCCACCCGTGAGAGTGAGGCATGGCAGGAAGTGCAAAAACATCCCCCTTTAAACAGTAGATGTAACTAGCTTGGGGAGCCGGTCGGCCGAGCGGACAGCACGCTGGACTTGTGATCCTGTGGTCCCGGGTTCGATCCCAGGCGCCGGCGAGAAACAATGCAGAAAAATAGGTACCTGGGAGTTAGTCAGCTGTCATGGGCTGCTTCCTGGGGGTGGAGGCCTGGTCGAGGACCTGGCCGCGGTGACACTAAAAAAAAAAGCCCCGAAATCATCTCAAGATAACCTCAAGATATAGCTTATCAAGACTGTAACCATCAAGGTAACTCATAAACATTCCAGTCTTACCCATAGTCGTTTGAGACTTGCCCCAAGACATTAATATTTGGACTAAACATTCAGAGTTACACCACAAGCATCCAGACTTTCCCATAAATATTGAGGCATGTCAATGATGTAAAGTGTGGTCATTACCAGTCTTGAGCGTGCAATATATCATGTTGTAACATATCCTCACCTCACCTGTCCTAATTTACCCTCACCAATCCTAACCTCACCTATCCTCACATATCCAACCTTACCTAATCTCATCTATCCTAACCTAACAAGGTCATTAAGTCAAGCCCTCGCTTTCAACTGATACAAGAATTGTGATAATTTGGTAGTTAATGGTTATCAATACTCTATATGGTTTGGACATGCGTGTCCCAATTAAAATAATTATTTTGTATTCCTATTCGTAATAGATGCTCTGATTTGTTTAAAAAAATTCCATTGTATGTGAATATATATGTTAAGATATAATACAGTAATTACTGTGTCGAGTATTAGTATCCTGCCTCTTACGGTGGCTAGATTCATATTGTGATCCAGCTTGACTGAAACGGCCCTTGATTTATGTTTTCTAAACTCTAATTTATAATATTAGACAAAGACGTCATACTAAAGTGATGATTTGCATCCAGGACTATAGCAGGGTGTAAGTCGAGTGTGGCAGCGACGGCCCCATTGTACCCATGGTGGGAGAGGTCCCAGCCTGCACAGCATTACAATTGTCTTGAGCGAGCATAGCTGGCTTAAGAGTCTAAATTAAAACGGGAAGGCAAACTCTTGAATCTACAGCGGTCAATATACGTAGACAGCCTTCAAAGACCTATAAAAGGATGGGAAGGAAATACAAAAAAATTAAAACAATTTTTTTATATTTCAGCTCCACAAGCATGCTTTGTATGCACTCAGCATAGCGGGAGCTATTGGCCAGAACTCGCCACGTGAGGCGTGTCTCTCACGCTCTTCAACTGACTGTAGAGCGAGTATAGTTATTGACGACCACAGTCTCTTCTCCAGACTTGTGACTTGCTGTTAGAGGAGCGGCGAGGCACCACCTCCAGGAACAATTGGCAGCTACAACTCGTCTTGGGAGATGCGTGATGAACCACCTTCCCGGGCGGCGTCCTCGACGGCGTCGCCTGCTTCAGGTGTGTCCTGCTTCACCAGGTGAGGGTGCAGCGCCAGGTTCACCTTAGTCGGCAACGATGCATGGAACATTCGCAGCTGTGGAGCCAAATTTACAGCAGTTAGGGAAACAGAAGTCTTTCATGTGAGGGAGAATGATAGAAAAAAATGGGTGGTAAGGTATTCACGTGCGTGTTTCGTCCAAATTATTTTATGTTTAAATTAATCTTACCTATAAACAATATTTTCTCGTAGTTCATGTCAATTAATTTAGACTATGTTAAATGAACGAGAAAGATTTAGAGTGGAAATTTGGCTTATCAGTTTACTCCCTGGGTTAGCTAATCGTAGCTGAATAAATTATTTCTAGTAAACGAACGTATATTATTATTAATAAACGATTATCCTTAATATAGGAAGGTATGTAAATGTGGATTCTACTCGATCCATTAATATGTTGAAATTATTACCTGTGGCGGGCTGGCTGACGCAACACGGCCATAAATACTGGGAAACCTTTGGCATAACTACGCCTTAACTAAACGAATTAAATTTCACTACTGGTTAGTAGTATTAGTAAAATATAATGCCTAGTACAAGAATTGTTTCTTAAGGTATTAGGTGTTAGTAATTTAGTGTTGGAAATTTCCAACAAGTCAGGACGTATACAGTGACGGAAGACATGGGGGCCCCTGGCAGCAGCCTCGGCCCGAGGCTCGGGAGCAGCAGATCTTCCTGCAGAAGACGCGTGAACCTGGTCATCCACCAGAGAGACATGCCGGAGAGACAGTACACACAGGTCAACTTCGCGAAGTCTGGCGTAACACCAGGGACGGATTGAGGTCTCGAACCCTTAATACGGAGTCCCACTCATCCTCCCGTTTTACCCATTTTGCCCAACCATAAAGGGTGTCCCCTCCCCACCTTCCCTCCTCAAGGGAACCTCTGGACAGACTACATGGAAGGAAACACTATAAGGATCTCTCTGCAAGTCAGACACGTAGTGATAATTGATATATGACTTATAACCTATATGGATACTTATTATATATGGCAAATAATGACTAATATGATACATGAATGAGTAAGAGTAAGGAAACAAATATATACAGGATTAGTTTAGACTTTAAATGGCAAGGAGAACGCACGTGATGACGTTGGTCGGCCTCCATTGAGGGCGAGGGCGTGAGGTTGAGATACTGGAGGTTGACCTCGGTGGAGGGCTCCCAGGTGAACCCAAGAGAGTCGTCAGGAGTCGGGTTCCTGCAGGAGAGAACCAACCAAAGGCTGATACGACTTTCTGGTCATTCAGTAACCTCTATTTCAGTAATGTTTTAGATGAAGGAACTGGGAGATGGTAGCGGAGAATGATGTCTAAATGTATTTTGTGAGGGGCAATGCTATTTTAAGGTCATTAAGGGTATGTAAATAGCTGATTCAAGATGACTTAACTGATAACATCTATATAAAGAAATTGTTTAAGCCTTGTTACTAAGCCAGAAAGTTTATCATCAAAATTACTGCTTGAATCTAAGGTTGAGCAATGTCGCATAACTCTGTTGATATGTGACAATAAATTCGAGATAAGGCACAGGTAACTCTTTGCATTGAATTAGCATCCCTTCCTCATTAACCTGAGTCAAAGAAGTTGGTCAAAGAATGGTACCCACCCTACCACCTCCTCCTGCTCCTTACCCTGTGGCAGCGAAGTTGAGCCAGAGGGAGATGAAGATTTCTCGAAGCTGAAGGTCATCCTTACGCTGTAGGTCTTTTTGCCCATTGTAGGCCTGGCTGGTCAACTCGAGCAAGGGGCCCGCCCGGAACAGGTAGAAAATATCGTCGCCATGACACACCCCTGAAGGAGGACACCCCCGTCAGTAGGTTCGTGGCCTGTTGTTGTTGTTTTAGCTTTAGCTACCCAGAACGAAATGTCCATATAGCATGGACTATGGTGAGCCTCCTAAGTTGGTGGCACTTAAATTCAGTATTTAATCAGTATAAAGCAGATTCAATAATGTTCCTATTGAAAATTCTTTTAACAACCTCTCCTCCTGACAGCTCAGCCCGTCCTCCCGAGCGTTCACAACGTCACTAAACTGATGCACTAAATTTCACGAATCTAACCTAATAGAAGACTCACGAAGAGAAAAGGGGACATCACGTCAATTTTACAAGCCGCCATTATTGTTAGTACAGCAGTTTTTGGTCTTAGGGGGATTTATAAATACGAGGTACTATTGACGGGGCCTCAACTCACAGCGACTGTCAGGACTGGCGCCGAATAAGGCGGAGAAGGAGAGTTCAGCGCTGTGGGGGAGATCATATCTGTAGGTGTGGGAGTCCGGACCCTGGTGCTTTGCGTGATGCTGCGTCGCCCAGTCGTGGCACATCTTGAAGTGCCGGTCTGACATCATCTGCAGATAACAAGGCGGTATTAACAGTAATCAAGAAGGCAGCTGCAGGCTGCTTATAGCAGCAAACCGTACATATAAACACACGCTACTCAATGCAACTATGGCGACGAGCTTACATCAATGAGATCTCCTTTGCTTCCAGAGTCCACCTTCACCTCCCCGATGTAGTAACGATACAATTTGAGGGCCAAGCCCAAGGGATCGTCTGTGTCGTCGATGGACTGGACGCTGGCCGGGCCCGCCACATCGAAGTCGTTCTCCAGAGCCAGGCGGAGGTGGTCCATGACATACATGGCTGTAGGGGGAAGGGAACCCACTCATAGGGACCAATCATATGGGAATAACACAACCCACACATATGAAAAGAAATGAAATTGACGACGTTTTGGTCCGACACGATTTCACAAGGGTTCGGGATGACTGACAGGTTGTCACGTAAGGGTCCAGGACGGACGAAACGCTGTCATTTTCCATTCTATCCACATCAAGAGGTTGGATTATTTTTTTGGCCCAGTAATTACAAGTTATTCTCTGGACGTAATTATAAGTAATGCATAATTCAGAACACTGAGGGACTGGTGTCTAATGAATTACAATTATAAATATAAGCAGAGCAAATGATACACAATTAATACACTGATTGTCTCTTTCTGAATTTCAAGTTGATGATTTTTACTGATTTTTTTTAACAGGATTTGTGATGTTTAATAAGAAACCAAAGCAAAAGAAATACAAATTACTGAAACGAAATAGTATAAAATAGCGTAAAAAGCTTAGAGTATAGTTCTAGTGAAAGGATAAAATATATAATGAACATTAAGAAAATATTTTACACAATAAATAATTAAAAGACTATGTCAGAAACTAATTAATAAGTATTTAATATACGAAAAATGTGCTGAAACGCAAAAGCAGCTTCCTGAGGAATTTATTTTTAAAATTAATGTATGTAAGCAGCTAGAACCCACTAGAGAAGAAGGCAGTGGAGGCAGAATGCGAGTGGAACCCCTCAGAAAAGGAAAATAACACATAGGGTGGAATGCACCTCTCAGTGAGGGAGAAACGTCATACAGGATTTCAAAAGTTCCACTAAAGCCAAACCTACACGTTGGAAGAGGCACCAAGTCTGTCTCTAAATACAAAACATAATATTGAGGCCCAAGACCAAGAGTTCCACCCACCCACCCACCCACCCACACACACACACACACACACACACACACACACACACACACACACACACACACACACACACACACACGCGCGCGCGCGCGCGCGCGTTATAATCACAATCTTCAAACCCGGGTTCAATCCCAGCCCAGGACAAAAACAATTTATTCATAATTTGCTTTCACTTGTTGCCTCAGTTCACTTAGCAGTAAATAGGTACCTGGGAGTTAGACAGCTGCTACTGGCTACACCCTAAAGATGTGGATGAGTGGGAAAGAGAAACATATACAAAATATTATAGAGAAAACAAGTTCAGAGTCAGTATATATTGGAGAATCAAGAGTAAGAAAGACAGGATTCAAGAGCTTGAGCTCAAGGCACAAATATGGAAGTACACAAAGATAACGAGGAGTAACTAACGTAGAGCAAACATGACTCCTTCGTGAGCAGTGACGCCACTCACGAGGGGAACCTTGTGGAAGCGTCCCTCCTTCAGGAGGACCGCGGGCTCCGCCGGCAGGTAGTCCCCGTCCACGCGAGGCCCCAGTCTGAAGGGCAGCATGAACCAGTCCTGTTGTACACAGTACATCTATAAATTTTCATTATAAATAAATGCAGTGAAAACTTAATGAGTACACGAATACCTGCATTAACCTTAAATGCATGTACTCACCAAGTTGTGCTTGCGGGGGTTGAACTCCTGCTCTTTCGGCCCGCCTCTTATCTGTTAATCAACTGTTACTAACTATTAATTTTGTTTGTTTTTCACGGCGCACACACACACAGGAAACAGCCCGTAACAGCTGTCTAACTCCCTGGTACCTATTTATTGCTAGGCAACAGTGGCGTCAGGGTGAAATAAACTCAGCCCATTTGTCTGCCTAGTCCAGGAGTCGAACCCGGGCCACAGGATTACGAGTCCCGCGCGTTGTCCACTCAGCTACCAGACCCGTAGTATATATTATTGAACGCCACAGAGCCGGTGATATCAATGATTCTTGCACGAATCTTCGCTATTTTCTTTACATTTTTCTTCACATGAGAAGAAAGTTGAAAAATTAGCTTTCCAAAGTTTATGTTTATAGTTTTATTTGATATAACGCTAATAGTTGCTTTCGTTAAGTCTTAGCATGGAAGGTGGTGAAGGGTAGGGAAGGTGGTGAAGGGTAGGGAAGGTGGTGAAGGGCAGGGAAGGTGGTGAAGGGTAGGGAAGGTGGTGAAGGGTAGGGAAGGTGGTGAAGGGCAGGGAAGGTGGTGAAGGGTAGGGAAGGTGGTGAAGGGTAGGGAAGGTGGTGAAGGGCAGGGAAGGTGGTGAAGGGTAGGGAAGGTGGTGAAGGGTAGGGAAGGTGGTGAAGGGCAGGGAAGGTGGTGAAGGGTAGGGAAGGTGGTGAAGGGTAGGGAAGGTGGTGAAGGGCAGGGAAGGTGGTGAAGGGTAGGGAAGGTGGTGAAGGTAGGGAAGGTGGTGAAGGGCAGGAAGGTGGTGAAGGGCAGGGAAGGTGGTGAAGGGCAGGGAAGGTGGTGAAGGGCAGGGAAGGTGGTGAAGGGCAGGGAAGGTGGTGAAGGGCAGGGAAGGTGGTGAAGGGCAGGGAAGGTGGTGAAGGGTGGGGAAGGTGGTGAAGGGCAGGGAACGTGGTGAAGGGCAGGGAAGGAGATAGATAAAAAAGCTGGTGGTAATCGCTTACAGTGATGAAGGTCGTGTGTAGTGTAGCTGTGGCTTATCACCCGAGCAACGCCGGCCACCCTGGCAAGTGCTTTCATAAATATCTTGTCTAAATAGCTCCTTGACTACGTAAATAATACAACATGCAAAAAAGCTAAATGTCCGATATATAAATGCAAAATTACAAGAGAAACTTAACAATATATTCCTGAGCGCTTTCGTGTTCTTCAACACAACATCAGAGCCACTGAGGAATATTAAATAAAGATGTCTTCAAATGCAAACATTTCTTTCATAATCGCTAATGTTCTGCAACAATGAGCCAAGATGATTGGAGCCTTACCAACGTGTCCTTAAAGCGAGCAGTTAACGCGAAGACGTCAACACCTTGCAGACACTTGAGGAGGTCCTGGCTGTCCTGGTGGATGGAGCAGCCGGTGGCCTGGGCGACCTTGCGGGTGACGTCGGCGTGAGAGCGACTGAGCGCCCAGGGGCACACCGCCGCCCCGGACTGCATGATGGCCCGGGCGAAGAGTCCTGTGGGAGGGTTTTCAGGCCATTACGTCTTCCAGCTGTAGCATGAGGGAACACACTGTTGATTGGGTGATATGACACTGATTTTTATTATGAAATTTAGTCCTCGGGCAAAGTGTTAAAACTGATTGAATTATTGAACGCCTAACTTTTCCCCGGAATGTGATCAATATTATTATTTTTTAATTCAAGCCATTTATTGTTGGTGTGTGTGTGTGCAGAGAGGGTGTGTAGCCAATCGTCCAGCCCTGCCCAATCGTTACTCTTTCTCTTCCCAGTATTTGAACCCAGGAACGCACGTGTCAAGTGAGCGCTGACCACTACACCACGGAGCGTCCGTTGTACGCAGTTTACGTGGTTCTAACAAGCTTGAAGTGATAAACCTTACCTAGGATATTTTATCAGTGTTGATTACATGCTCGTGTCAGAGCAACCTGTCCTCCTAATAGAAAGTCGCATTTTGACGTATACTTTCCCTAAAGCCAAAAATTGTCATACTAGAATATGGAAGCGGCTCGCGAATTTGACACACTGTCCCGTTTTCTGTTTTGGGCCCCTCTGGTAGGTTAAGATAAGGGCACTTTAGTACGATAGTTTTTTGACGAATCTACACTACATAGAATAGATTAATGCAGAGATTTTATTGTAAAGAATACCAACCTTATCCTTACTATTCCTGGTTAATGCTGGCCGTTAATTAACGGTTCTGTTGAACACCGTTTTATTGTTTACTGTAACCTCCGTCCAACGCTTTGTACCCTCAGTGGTTGATCACCAAGGCACCACAAAACAAGGACACTATACTTATAAGTTACAAGCACTTCACTAGAGACTTTAAAAGCTGCCGCCACCTGACTTCAATACCACTGAATAGTTACCCTGACTGCGAAACAGGAAACAGCCAATTAGTATAGAGTGCCGGAAAGGACATCCGTATTAGGCTGAAGGGGGGAGAGAATTTACGTTAAGTGCGGTTCAATTCAAACAAAAAAGGGGAATAGATATTAAATAGACTAAGGGGTACATGAAAAGCTCAGAGGAAACCTACTCAATAAACACAGGATCGTGGATTCAACAATAAAGAAATATATATAGAAAATTAAGGAATATTGACTAAACAATAAAAATCACTTAATTATTTATTACACAAAATAGTAGCTGAACACTAACGCTGAAATATCCCTATCTTAGGCAATGGTCATGATTTTAAGAATTACTGCACTGAACTTATAAAAGCGATGTTACCTTAATCACAAGCCCAGGCCAGATGTTAAGCTTTGTCTCTGGAGAGGTGACCTGGCTCAGGTCAGTGTTGCCGCCTCAAAAGTCAAGCTGCTCTATGTACTAAATTTCAGGCTGATAACATACCTGATTATATATTCTTCACTCCTTCCTTCCTTCAACATACAATAAAGGAGTACACAGAATCTATTCTTTAAAAGGGCAACCTCAAGATGGAATGTTTTGCATGTAGTTTTCCCACTACATGCAAAACTACACCAAACAATATGTTTAATGTCTTCCCTAGCACTGAGGTGTTATGCCAAGGCCTGGCCAGAAGTTCTCTATCGCAGTAACTAACTTTCAGGACTGTAGGAAAGTACCTAATGTACTTTTAGGACTTTATGGACACACCTCTTGGCCTTGGGTGAGAGAATCCAGACTCACTCACTCACTCTTTCCTCACCTTCGGACTTGGGTGTGAGGAGCTGGTAGTGGACGGAAGCACCGCCGGCGCTCTCACCGAAGATGGTGACCTTGGTCTTGTCTCCGCCGAAGTTGTGGATGTTCCTCTGGACCCACTGGAGCGCCAGCGTCTGGTCCTTCAACCCGAAGTTGCCGGGGATCACAGAGTCCTCCGTCGACAGGAACCCTGGGACGGAACATGATACAGGAGTGTCGCTGTGGACTCAAGTGAGGCGAGTGTGGCGCTGAACGTTAGAAAATAACCTAACATGATAGAGCATTATACTTTGGGAAGCATATTACTGAGAGTCATACAGACGTGAAATTGCAATAGCAGTCCTTCGTAATGAGGAGTAAGTGGTTGAGTATTGCACAGTGGGAGTAGTTAGCAACTGAGTATTACTCAATGGGGAAGAGCCAGCAGCCGAGTACTTCACAGTTGGGAAGAACTAGCAGCTGAGTATTATACAGTGGGGGATTAGCAGGTTCAAGACCTACCTAACATGCCGAGCCTGTACTGGATGACCACCAGCACCACCTGGTGGTTGAGCAGGACGTGCGGCAGATAGTCTTGAGCTCCGCCCACAAAGAAGCCTCCGCCGTGGATCCACACCAACACAGGCAGGCCGGCCTCGGGCTCCCCAGGCTGCAACGTCACCATCATAAGCGCAATGCCAAGCCTAAATAGGTATTATTCAAGGTGTGTGTTGCAACACCATCAAGTGCTCAGTCATGCTGACTTTGATCTTTCTTATAATTAGCTTACACATTTCATCGCCAAGGTGATGATTATCATAATTAATATTAACAGCTGGTTGTACACCCCTTCCGGTTCCCACGAGATGATTGTACACCCTTATGGTGCCCTCCAGATGGTTACACACACCTTGGGCTGTTTCCAGCTGGTGGAGCACCCACTGGCAAGCTTCTGGATGGTAATATTCCCGCTGGAGTTTCCAGCTCGTTGCCCAATTCTAAAATTTACAATGTAGTTACATTTGTTAACAAGAACTATTAAGTGATAGAATTTCATGTGGATGAAGAGCTTTGTGGACCTATTGATATTATCCTAAATTGGAAAAATTTGGAGCAATACATTGGGATCGAATTATAGTCTCTGGCCTCCACAGAGACACAAGTCTCCCCCCCCCACCCCCACCATATTGTTGCAGGGTTTCATCACTGATATAC
Source organism: Procambarus virginalis (assembly GCA_020271785.1). Taxonomy (NCBI): domain Eukaryota; kingdom Metazoa; phylum Arthropoda; class Malacostraca; order Decapoda; family Cambaridae; genus Procambarus; species Procambarus virginalis. The sequence goes on from WNGS01169498.1 coordinate 9,000,225, forward strand.
CAAATTACTGTGATGTGGGTTAGAATTATCATCGAGTATTTTCGAAACTACATAAAAGTATTGATGGTTACCTTGGACGTGAAAACATTGAGGTAGAGGCAGTCTTCATCTCCTGCCATGCTGCCAACCTCAGGCATCCCTGGGGTCATCACGGCCATCATGTTGAGCTGTGGGCATATGGTGGGCATAGTGGTGCCCTCCAGCACGCCTTCCCATCTCTCCCCGGGCACCGGATCCTACACAAGGGGGCAAGCATACTGTATACATGCATGGTAACTTGTAACAACTAACGTGTATTTGTTATTTAATAAGTTTACACAATGACTGGGTTTACCTTGAACCGGAGGCTTCCAACTGGAGGCTTGGCGAAGGGGATGCCCATGTAAGAGTGGAAGAGCTTGCCCTTCGTCGACTCCTCCAGCAGGCCTGACACGAGGCCCTCCTGCGTCTCCACCACCACCTCCGACGCCACCACCGCCGGGGCCTCCTCCGCCGCCACTGAGGCCGCCATCACCGCCATTACCCCGCCACCGCCGCCAATCTCATCATCGTTCTGTTATGTAAACATTCAGGATTCATTTATTATTAAGAAATAAACAAATAACAATTATTAATGTAATTAAACAAATAATAATAAGAAGAAATAAGTAATATTAAAATACAAATCATATATGCCAAATTTCTAGTAAAACCAATGTTTCTAAATTATGACAATTGTTGCGAGTTTGATTGTTTCATGACATGATTTGACTGTTTCAAGTCCAAGTTTTTATACTCCGTGTAAGTGCTTCTCATTCACTTGTAAACATCAGCAATACATTACCTAATGTGTCTGAGAGACAGTGGAAGACCTCCCAGCTTGTAAGAAAGATCCCAGACACTAACACTGCACAGTGCCAATAAATATCCATAAACTAAATGTTATACAGTTTATTGCTAAAAATGAACATTTCATTTGCACTGTTGTAATCTTTTTTTTTTAGTAGAGCCAGATTTAAATTTTTTAAATTTTGCCCCGAGGGGCGAGTTTATTGGGCAGCGCCACTCATCTTGTGAGTGGACACACCGCCATAGCAGCATGTACAACACTCCCCAATAGGAAGAAAACCCGCTGAGTTGTTCATCCTGTCACTTGTACCCAGACACAGTTAGAATAGTAGTGATTTGTACAAGTTTTTGCAAATCAGATTTCTGCTTCTGATTCTGTCTAAAGGGCAACCCTTGATGTTCGATGGTTCAACCACTTGGGCTGGACGGTAGAGTGACAGTCTCGCTTCATGCAGGTCGGCGTTCAATCCCCGACCGTCCAAGTGGTTGGGCACCATTCCTTTCCCCATTCCCATCCCAAATCCTTATCATGACCCTTTCCCAGTGCTATATAGTCGTAATGGCTTGGCACTTTTCCCTGAACGTTCCCTTTCTTTGTCGTTCTGTGTTGAATGTTCACTAAGAATTGTTGTCTAATTTGTAATATTACCAAAATTAATCAGCATAATAAATGAAATTAATCGAAGTGAGGTGTAATTAGAACAAGATATAATTACAAAATAATTTATATTTTTGTATTTTAAAACTTCTAGATGTAAAACCAAATATCTTTACCTTATTTAGTTCATTAGGTCATTTTGTCTCTGTGTCAAATATTTCATAAAAATTACGTTTAAGTTTGATTTTCGTTATCTGATTCCATTAGTCGTTATACAGTTGTACTGCCTTTAAAGGCTGGATGCAATATACATTATTGCGCCGAGCTACATTAACCAACTTCCTGTAAACTTATCCGAATCTCTCTAAAATACACGAGATTCATAATTTCCAATACACTGTTCACACTATTATTGTGTCATCTACAATTTCTCTGATGTGACTGTTAACCCCCAACATCAAGATCATTAATATAGCTTATATACAGAAATGGCTCCAACACCGTGCCCTGAGGCACGCCGTCTGTGATATTCTACCACTCTCATTTAGTCCAATTGATGCTAACTGCTTGTTTCCTCTCTACCATGGTCTATCCTCAAAAATAGAACTCTTTCAGTGCGAAGGTTTTAATTTGTCTGATGGACCTCTGGTTTACAGGTCAGAAAGGCTTTCTAAGGTTAAGATAAACATCCTAATTGCTATTATTATTACTTATTATATTAATACGAAAACGATCCAATCAAAACGTCACAATGTGACACGCAACGATCCTTATTCAAGTCGCGTTGAAACTTTTATTAAACTATACTTGACGAGGTGATTTTCTGGTAGTGCTTACTGGCCGGATGTTACAGAGGTAGTTAAGACAGGCAACAGCCACATGATTAGGTGGGCCTGATGAGAATGCTTATTGGGCTCAGGTTCCTGAGCCCAATAGACTCAGGAACTTATATACCAGCTGATTGACCGTTGAGAGGCGGGACCAAAGAGCCGAAGCTCAACCCCCGCAACCACAATCAGGAGAGTACATTTAAGGGAGTTCAAACACACACACACCCTCACCAATCACCTCCACCGGCTTCGATCACTAACAAGCACCTCCTTATCATATCTCAGGGTTATATATTAGGCAGTTGATCTTGGGCCTCTGATAAGAACATTCTCCTCTAGATGACATAACAGGTTCTCGCTCTCTCACTGCTTTCTCTCCGACTCTCGGGCTGCTTTCTTCTCTCTCTCATTGCTTTCAAGAGGAAACTATATTTGCCACAACCAGTAAGCTGTTGTAGTGGCTTTAACAACCCTCCCGTGGTTGTAATAGTCCTTAACCCTCAGCATCTCACCTCTGAGTAGGAGGAGCAGCGTGCCGGCCGGTGCGTCCACTCCCAGAGTGCTGGCCAGAGTGACCAGAACTCTCCTAGCGACACACTCACCCACTCATACAACCCTGGCTTTATCTTCGCGATTACACCAGCTACAATGAATACAGATATGTGTAGCATCTGTGCCTTTTGTACGGCGCCATTGATGTGTTGTTCCTTCGTTCGGAGATGAACCTTAATTGTCCTTAATTCTGCACCTTAAGGATAATATTGTCTACGAATCAACATCGGGAACTTTAGACGCAGTCAACGAGAGGCGGGACAGTACAACTCTTCTGCTTGCTGCCCGATATTATCATCTTATAGTTTTCGTCCTGTTTCAAAATACTTTGTTATACAGTTTTATGCTTTAAAGCGGTAAAGTCCCTGACCCCATTATGCGCCTCTGTTAACCCTTTCCACTACCGCCCACAAGATGGGTATGGGGTGCATAATAAATGAAGTAAACTGTTACATGCAGTGTGTACTGTCTTTTTTCCGCATTTAGTTACTCTTAAGGTCATCACATTCATATTTTATCGACACTTCATTTTCTCTTAGCATGGTCATGATACATGACTGGTGAAGGATAGGTAGATGGTCCCCACTAGTGGTCCGGGGCCCAAGGTCGTCATGCTGGTGGTCGTCATGGTCAGGGCCGGCCCCAGAGGCACTAGGGGGCCCCTGTGCGTATACTTAGTTCGTTTGTATTATTTACACTTAGCACATAATAAACAATGGGTCATGTAACGCAGTGGGTGTGGAAATACGGTCTAGCCAAGCCACCCACCATTCGGCCACCAAACCCCAAACCGGGGGTTTGGTAGGTGAATAAAATCACTTTTGGGTCTTTGTTTGGAGGACGGGCTGGTTTACGAATGAAAAACGGTTTACACACGACTCACAACTGATGACGTCCGAACACTTCCGGAACAAGTGCTTCACTGACGAATTGTGTTCGAACCACAACGTTGTAAATGCTTCATCCACGTAATACAAATACAAATAATTGCCAACAGAACCTAAACACCTAACCAGTGCCTAAATACATTATATATCTGCACAATATGCGGATATATAATGATATTAATTTATATTTAAGAAAATTCCTGTTTTGAATGAACAGCATGTTAAAATTTATGAATGTGTCTTAGGGGTCGACCGCTGGATGGAATGAACTTGGTCATAGGACGAGTTGACCAAAACATTCAGACTTACCCATAAATATTAAGGCATGCCTTTGACATAAAGAGTGATCATTACCAGTCTTGAGTGTGTAAGGAATAATATATCATGTTATAACCTATCCTAACTTCACCTATCCTAACCTAACATCACCTATCCTAACCTCACTTATCCTCACCTGACTTAACAAGGTCATTAAGTCAAGCCCGCACTTTCAACAGACAAGAATTGTGACAATCTGATAGTTAATGTTATCAATACTGTATATGGTTGTGCACATGCGTGTATTATTAGAACAAATAATTTGTATTCCTATTCATAATAGCGACTCTGTTTTGTTTCGGAAAACTCCATTATTTGTGAATATATATGTTAAGATATAATTAATACACTAATTACTGTGTCGAGAATTGGTATCCTGCCTCTTGTGGTGGCTAGTTTAATATTGTGGTCCAGCTTGACTGAAATTGTCATTAATATGTTTTCCAAACTCTAATTTATGTTATTAGTCAAAGACGTTATACTAAAGTGGTGATTTGAACCCAGGACTGACTATAGCAGGGTTTAAGTCGAGTGTGGCAGCGACGGCCCCATCGTACCCATGGTGGAGGAGGTCCCAGCCTGCACAGCATTAGTTGTCCTGAGCGAGCATAGATGACTTTAAGAGTCTAAATTAAACCAGGAAGGCAAACTTTAGAACCTACAGGGGGTCCGTATACGCAGACAGCCTTCAAACGCCTACAAAAGGATGGGAAGGAAATACAAAAAATGAAAATGGCAAACTTTTATATTTCAGCTCCACAAAAATGTTTTATTTGCAAACGGCATTGCGGGAACTGTTAGCCAGAACTACTCGCCACGTGAGGCATGTCTCTCACGCTCTTCAACTGGCTGTAGAGCGAGTATAGTTATTGACGACCACAGTCTCTCTTCTCCAGACTTGTGACTTGCTGTTAGAGGAGCGGCAGAGGCACCACCTCCAAGAACAATGGCATCTACAACTCGTCTTGGGAGATGCGTGATGAACCACCTTCCCGGGCGACGTCCTCGACGGCGTCGCCTGCTTCAGGTGTGTCCTGCTTCACCAGGTGGGGGTGCAGCACCAGGTTCACCTTAGTCGGCAACGATGCATGGAACATACGCATCTGTGGAGCCAAATTTACAGCAGTTAGGGAAACAGAAGAGTCTTTCTTGTGAGGGAGAATTCGATAGAAAAAAATAGGTAGCAAGGTATTCTCGTGCGTGTTTCGTCTAAATCATTTTCTGTTTAAACTTCGCTAATCTTACCTACAAACATATTGAAGACATTGCAGAATATATGGAGGTCCAATATTTTTTTAGTTTAGTTCTATGATAGTCTGAATGCGTGTCATTAGGTTGGAAGATCCTATTGAAGGATTTTCCGGTGCCTTATATCTGTATCTGACGGGCTCCGGAATTCTTGCACGATCGAGGACTAATCACCACCTCAAAATCCATTTATAAATGTTCAAAACAAGTCAAATAATTACGAGGCTCTACAAGAAGAAATGTAGTAAACAAAAATCACATTTTATTCTTCAGCTTCATCAACAAAGAGGGATTGTTGCTGCTGGTAATGGTGATAGAACTCGGAATAAACTGGGTGTTCGCTGCCACAATTTGAAACACAAGTCAGGACGTTTACAGTGACGGCAGACACAGGACCCCGCCAGCAGGCTCGGCCCGAGGCTCCGGACAAGCAGATCTTCTTGAAGAAGATCCTCCCGTTTTACTCCTTTTGTCTAACCATAAAAGCTTCCCCCCCCCCCATCCCCAAGGGAACCTCTGGACAGACTACATGAAGGGAAACACTATAACCATCCCTCCGCAAGTTAGACTCGTAGTGATTATTGATATATAACGTACATAGTTAGTATTCATATAGGTTATATATGATAATTATCGACTTATATGATACATGAACGAATAAGAGTAAAGAAATATCAATATATACAGGATTAGTTTAGATTTTAAATGGCAAGGAGAACGCACGTGATGACGTTGGTCGGCCTCCATTGAGGGCGAGGGCGTGAGGTTGAGGTACTGGAGGTTGACCTCGGTGGAGGGCTCCCAGGTGAACCCAAGAGAGTCGTCAGGAGTCGGGTTCCTGCAGGAGACAACCAACCAAAGGCTGATAAGACTTTCTGGTCATTCAGTAACCTCTATTTCAGTAATGTTTTACTGAATGTTTTAGTAATAAAGGAAATTATGTTCTAATGTTTTAGATGAAGGAACTGGGAGATGGTAGCGGGGAATGATGTCTAAATGTATTTTGTGAGTGGCAATGCTATTTTAAGGTCATTAAGTCTATGTAAATAACTGAACCAAGATGACTTGCCTAGTAACTGATAACATCTATATAAAGAAATTGTTTACCCCTCGTTATTAAACCAGAAAGTTTATCAACAATATTATTGCTTGAATCTAAGGTTGAGCAATGTTGCATAACTCTGTTGATATGTGAAAATAAATTCAAGATAAGGCACAGGTAACTCTTTGTATTGAATTAGCATCCCTTCCTCATTAACCTGAGTCAAAGAAGTTGGTCAAAGAATGGTCCACCACCCTACCACCTCCTCCTGCTCCTTACCCTGTGGCAGCGAAGTTGAGCCAGAGGGAAAGGATGATTTCCCGAAGCTGAAGGTCATCCTTACGCCGTAGGTCTGTTTGCCCATTGAAAGCCTGGCTGACCATCTCCAGCATGGTTCCGAGCCGGAACAGGTAGAACATATCGTCGCCGTGAGACACCCCTGAAGGACACACCCATCAGTCGGTTCATAGAGCTTAGTTACTGGCAATTGGCATGTTTGGAAATATATCGAGCGTCAACTGAGATATGTTGGCAAAACTAGGCAAATACCCTTGATATAACAACATTAAAAATGTTTCTGAAGTATATTCCCCTCCCTATAGGGGTATATCTAGGCCATGGTGTGGCCCCCGGGCCATTGTGTGGCCCCCGGGCCATGGTGTGGCCCTCGAGCCATGGTGTGGCCTTCCTCGTCGTCTCTGGTCACTCTTGAGAAACTCGTGTCATATATATGTTAAGATGTGTCATGGTAGCCTCTCGCTGTTTGTGTGAAGTGTGTGTCCTTGTCCCTCAACTGTCACTAACTCTTCATCTGTCACTAATGCACTACACATTCCCTGGTAACTTGCGGCCAGCGATGTGACAAGGACATTACCAGTACCATTAAGTATCTAGTACCTACTGCTATAAAAACAAATTAGTAACGTTTTGGCAACAACTACTACTACCGCTTGGGTAAATTTTCTTTCACCTGATACATCTGTGCACCTTGTAGTAAATAGGTACCCGGAAGTTAGGCAATTGGTGTGACTAGAATCTTAGAGAAAGTCAAGTCGTTTCCCTAGGAATTCCTCGCTAATCCTAGCAGCTGTTTCACTAAGGAACAGCAACGACCTTCTGCTGACAGCTCAGCCCGTCTTCTCGAGTGTTCACAACGTCACTAAACTGATGCACTAAATTGCCCAAACCTAACCCAATAGAAGACCAGGATAGAAAACCTAACATCACTTCAATTTTGCGAGCCGCCATGATTGTTAGTACATCAGTTTTTGGCCGCAGAGGGGAATTTATAGGTCAAAATGCGAGGTTACTATTCACGAGGACGGGATGCTGGGCCTCAACTCACAGCGACTGTCAGGACCGGCGCCGAATAAGGCGGAGACGGAGAGTTCAGCGTTGTGGGTGAGCTCGTATCTGAAGGTGTGGGAGTCTGGCCCCTGGTGCTTGGCGTGATGCTGCGTCGCCCAGTCGTGGCACATCGTGAAGTGCCGGTCTGACATCATCTGCAGATAACGAGACGGTATTAACAGTAATCAAGAAGGCAGCTGCAGGCTGTTTATAGCGGCAAACCATACATATAAACACACGCAACTCAATGTTACTATGGCGACGTGCTCACCTCAATGAGATCTCCTTTGCGGCCAGAGTTCACCTTCACCTCCCCGACATAATAACGATACAATTTGAGGGCCAAGCCCACGGGATCGTCTGTGTCGTCGATGGACTGGACGCTGGCCGGCCCAGCCACATCGAAGTCGTTCTCCAGAGCCAGGCGAAGGTGTTCCATGACATATATGGCTGTAGGGGAAGGGGAACCCACTCACAGGAACCAATCATATGAGAAATAACACAACCCACATATATGAAAAGAAATGAAATTGACGTTTTGGTCCGTCATGATTCGATAAGGGTTCGGAGATGACTGACAAGTTGTCACGTAAGGGACAAGGACAGACCGAATCGTTGTCAGTTCACATTCTATCCGCACAAATACGTTGGATTATTTGTTTTGGCCCAGTAATTATAGCTTATTCTTTGGACTTAATTATACATAATATATAATAATAGACTGGTGTTTGATGAATTAAAATTATGAATGAAAGCAGAGCAAATGATACACATGCAGGCGATGAGTCACAATAACGTGGCTAAAGTAAGTTGCCCAGACCACACACTAAAAGATGAAGGGACGACGACGTTTCGGTCCGTCCTGAACCATTCTCAAGTCGATTGTCGACAATCGACTTGAGAATCTTCCCATCACCTTCTAGTGTGTGGTCTGGTCAACAAATGATACACAGTTCATATACAGATTGTGTTGGGAAACCGACACACACATACACAAATAGCATAGTCTTCCCTTAGTCAGTATCCTTTTAAAATTAGAGAATGGGAGACTCCGTGACGTCATCGACGTCGCCGTATATTTACATTATTAAACACTGTTCATACAGCAGTTTAATGTCTAAATTGAACAAAAAAGTGTTCAATAAGACTGAATATAATTACTAACACCATAATATAGCTTGACATCCTTGTTAACGTAAATTTAACATAGAAGTGGAACCAAGAGTTCCAGGGCGTCACTTACTGACGCCACCCTCACACGAAAACAATAACAGAGGGTGCTCGTGTGTTGTGAAAATGGCCACATAGGATAGACCTACTCTGTCTCAAGAAACTGCCATATCAACACCACTACTACAACTAAGAGCACTCCAGTATCCGGCTTACCAAGTATCTTTATGTTTAAATCTGTGTGCACATTTCTAACAAGGGGAAGAAAGAGGAGCTCAATCAACTCATAGGAACATGCAAAAGTCGACTCAGGGCACTGAAAGCTATGACCTGGAATGGACATGGAGCCTCTATTGCCGTGCTTAAAATGATGTACACAGCCTATGTGCGCTCCGTCATAGACTATGCCGCACCAGTTCTGTGCACCTACTCCCAAAGCGATATAAAAAGGCTTGAAAGCATTCAAAATGAAGCCATGATAATCATTCTTGGAGTTCCAAGAACTGCCAAAACGTTTAATCTACGAGAGGAGTTGTCCCTTCCCAGTGTTAAAAGCAGAATTCAGGAGCTGAATGCTAAGCTTGCAATTAGGATCGCCAGAGATCCCCATTACAATGATATTGCTAAGAAAAAACTGAGCTCTGTGCTACTTTCAGGGGGAAACAGGAGAAGCAAAAAATGGCATCACAGATCAGTCTGCTACCTCGAAGAGCTTCACCTGCTTGAGCAAGCCCGTGAGCTCCTGCCTGTAGAGAGGTTACCTCCCTGGGAGGATGACTCATGCAAGATCATCATCAATGAAATGGCGATGAAAAAATCCAACATGTTACCACAAGAAATGAGGCACAAGTATCTCGAGGAAATTTATAAAGAAGCCGGAGATGAACTAGATCAAATCTACACTGACGGGTCATCTAATCCTGTCAATGGCAGGGCTGGTGCAGGATACACGGTAATCAAGGATAATACTTTCCAACGCAGAAATGAAGAAAAAGCACGTATTGAGAACTATGCCTCTTCAACGCAAGCAGAGCTAACTGCCATTGTTATGGCGCTAAAGTTTCTTGAACGGAACACTAATGGTGCAGTGATTTGCACCGATTCAAAAGCAGCACTACAAAGCCTAAGTAAAAATCAGGCAGAAAATCTTGCAATAGTCGCTGAAATTAAGAGATCTGTGAGAGTTCTTACCAATCAGGGAAGAGTCATCAAGTTTCTGTGGATCCCCTCCCATGTTGGGATATGTGGGAATGAACGAGCAGATGTGCTGGCTGCTGAAGGCGCTGAAGGAGACCATATTGAATACTTCATACCCAAGACTCTACTACAAATTAGAGGTATTGTCAGGCAACATCACCGTGACAAGGTAACTGAGGAAAGGAGGATAGAAGCACAAACCAGTGAATCTGTACGATGGTACAACATGGTTGCAGCTGGCAATCCCAATCATTATGGCCGAAGAGGAGGAGGACGAGGGAGAGAATCAGTAATAGCGAGAATCCGTCTTGGATACAGATATCCATGGAGATATGGAATGGAAACAACAGTTGAGCAGCGAAGTTGCAGAATCTGTGGTGAGAGTGATGGACACCGCCTTGACCACTACCTGAGAGAATGTGAACACCTGAGAGACATCAGAAATATGTGTAGATTAATAAACCCCACATTGTTTGAGTTAGGAAAACACTATCTGTCAAATATTGATACTGTTCTTAAAAGATTTCCCCATTTTGCACCCGCAAGATAACGTAAGCTTTTAAGGGTTGATAGATGTTAATCTTCTTGTTTGAGGAGCTGTTCACTTGAGACAGTTAAGCAAGTCCCAGCTGTGTCTGGGTACAAGTGACAGGATGAACAACCCAGCGGGTTTTCTTCCTATTGGGGAGTGTTGTACATGCTGCTATGGCGGTGTGTCCACTCACAAGATGAGTGGCGCTGCCCAATAAACTCGCCCCTCGGGGCAAAATTTAAAAATTTACCAACACAATGTGAGTGTACCACATTTTACACCCTCATATACTATGTCACACCTGTAATATATATATTTAGGGAACTGTTACTAATTCCTTGTATCCCAAACAGGTAAAGTGTGACTTGGAGCAGCAAGTAGCTGAGTAGAGAGTTGAACTATACATATAGTACCTCGCTGTATGCCAACGCTTGTAGCCTCCCACAGCCGCCATTACATGGCAACACCATGAGGCACAGAGCCACACCCATTTGATGCTACATTACACAGCCTTAGCAGGGCCAATACAACAAGTCCAGCTAAGACCTTTTGTTCTATATTGTAGAAGTAGTGTTTATAACTAGTAATAATTATTGAAATAATAGTAGATTAGACCACCATATGTGGTATGATATAAAATTAAACTTAGGTAAACAATTGGTAGATTAAGAAGGAGCCATCTTAAAGTGGTTTAAGCTACAAATTGTCCCCCCCAATTTATGTGAGATTAATTTCAGGCAGTTTTAACAAGTACATACAGTCCACCCAATTAATTCTTACTTACTAAGAATATAAATAAGATAAACTTTATTTTATTGAAGTCAATTAAAAGAGATATACTGCCTGGAGTTTTTACCACAGATTGTCTCTTTCCGAATGTCAAGTTGATTTTTACTATTTAACAGGATTTGCGATGTTTAATATGAAACCAAAGCAAAAGAAATAAAAATCACTGAACTTAATAATAATAAATAGCGTAAAAAAGCTTAGATTACAGTGCTAGTAAATGGAAAAAATATATAGTGAACATCAAGAAAATAATTTTCACATTAAATAATTGAAATCTGGGTCAGGAAACTAATTAATAAGTATTTAATATACAATAAATGTGCTGAATCACAATCTTCAGACCCGGGTTCAATCCTCGCCTAGGAGAAACAATTTATTCAGCATTTCCTTTCACTTGTTGCCTCTGTTCACCTAGCAGTAAATAGACACTAGGGAGTTAGACAGCTGTTACGGGCTCCACCCTGTGAATGTGGATGAGTAGGAAAGAGAAATATATAAAGTTATTACAGAGAAAACAAGTCGAGAGTCTATATATAGTGGACGACCGAGAGAAGGAAACACAGGATTCAAGAGCTAGAACTCTAGACACAAATATGGAAGTACACAAAGATAACGAGGAGTAACTAACGTAGAGTAAACACAACTCCTTCGTGGGCAGCGATGCCACTCACGAGGGGAACCTTGTGGAAGCGTCCCTCCTTCAGGAGGACCGCGGGCTCCGCCGGCAGGTAGTCCCCGTCCACGCGAGGCCCCAGTCTGAAGGGCAGTATGTACCAGTCCTGTTGTGCAAACACATTACATCAATACATTTTCAATATAAAATAAATGCAATGAAAACTTAGTGTAGGTATTCATGCAATCATTAACTAACCTGAAATGTGTGTGTATTCACCTAGTTGTGCTTGCAGGGGTTGAGCTCTGGCTAATTGGTCTCGCCTCTCAACCGTCAATCAGTGGGCTCCAGTAGAGCCCAGTGGGCTCTATCAAATATATATTTTAAACTGTGTATGGAGACTACCTCCACCACATCACTGCCTAATGCATTCCATTTGTTAACTATTATAGCAGTGAAAAAAATATTTCTAATGTATCTTTGTGTGTGTGTGTGTGTGTGTGTGTGTGTGTGTGTGTGTGTGTGTGTGTGTGTGTGTGTGTGTGTGTGTATGTGTGTGTGTGTTCTTGAACACATCAGAGCAACTGAGGAATATTAAGTAAAGATGATGTCTTTAAATGCTAATATTTCTCTCATAATCGCTGATGTTCTGCAACAATGAGAAAAGATGATAGGAGCCTTACGAACGTGTCCTTAGAGAGAGCAGTTAACACGAAGACGTCAACACCTTGCAGACACTTGAGGAGGTCCTGGCTGTCCTGGTGGATGGAGCAGCCGGTGGCCTGGGCGACCTTGCGGGTGACGTCGGCGTGAGAGCGACTGAGCGCCCAGGGGCACACCGCCGCCCCGGACTGCATGATGGCCCGGGCGAAGAGTCCTGTGGGAGGGTTTTCAGGTCATTACGTCTTCCAGCTGTAGCATGAGGGAACACACTGTTGATTGGGTAATATGGCACCGATTTTTATTATGAAACTTAGTCCTCGGGCAAAGTGTTAAACTGATTGAATTATTGAACGCCTAACTTTTCCCCGGAATGTGATCAACGAAAATAAATTTCCATCTCTCTCTCTCCTTCCTCACCTTCGGACTTGGGTGTGAGGAGCTGGTAGTGGACGGAAGCACCGCCGGCACTCACTCCGAAGATAGTGACCTTGGTCTTGTCTCCGCCGAAGTTGTGGATGTTCCTCTGGACCCACTGGAGCGCCAGCGTCTGGTCCTTCAACCCGAAGTTGCCGGGGATGACAGAGTCCTCCGTCGACAGGAACCCTGGGACGGAACATGATACAGGAGTGTGTCGCTGTGGACTCAAGTGATGCGAGAGTGGCGCTGAACGTTTGAAAATAATATAACGTGATAGAGTATTATACTTTGGGAAGCATATTACTGAGTCCCATACAGACGTGTAAAGTGCATAGCTGAGTCCTTCTTAATGTGGAGTAAATGGTTGAGTATTACGCAATGGGGGGGGGGGAACTAACAGTCGAGTATTATACAGTGGGGAAGAGTAGGTTCGAGTCCTCACCTAGCATGCCGAGCCTGTACTGGATGATCACCAGCACCACCTGGTGGTTGAGCAGGACGTGGGGCAGCTGGTCTTGAGCGCCTCCAGCAAAGAAGCCTCCGCCGTGGATCCACACCATCACAGGCAGGCCGGCCTCGGGCTCCCCAGGCTGCAACGTCACCATCATGATCGTAATGCCAAGCCCAAATGGTGGTTATTCATGGTGTGTATTGCAACACCATCAAGTGATCAGTCGTGCTGACTTAGTGCTTTCTTATAATTAGCTTACCTATCATAATTAATACTAAGAGCTGGTTGTACCCCCCCCCCTCTTTTCCTCTCCAGATGGTTACACACACCTTGGGTTGCTTCCAGCTGGTGGAGCACCATTGGGAGGCTTCTGGATGGTAATATTTGAGCTCGTTATTCAATTCTAGATCTTACAATGTAGTTACATTTGTTCACTAGAACTATTAACTGATTGAATTCCATCTGGATGAACAGCCTTGTGGACCTAATGATATCCTAAATTAAGAATATTTTTGGAGCAATACAATGGGATCGAACTAACGTCTCTTACCTCCGCAGAGACACAAGTCTCCTCCTCACTATATTGTTGCATGGTTTTATCACTGATATTCCAAACTATTTTGATGTGGGTTAGAATTATCCTCGAGTATTTTCGAACCTACATAAAAATATTGATGGTTACCTTGGGCGTGAAGACATTGAGGTAGAGGCAGTCTTCATCTCCCACAATGCCGCCAGACTCTGGCATCTCTGAGGTCATCAAGGCCATCATGTCGAGTTGTGCGCATATGGTGGGCATAGTGGTGCCTTCCAGCACGCCCTCCCATCTCTCCCTGGGTACCGGGTCCTACACAAGGGGGCAAGCATACTGTATACATACATGGTAACTTGTAACGACTAACATATTTCATACATTTCTACGACTAATGTGTATTTGTTATTTAATGAAGTTTACACAATGACTGGGTTTACCTTGAACCGGAGGCTTCCAACTGGAGGCTTGGCGAAGGGGATGCCCATGTAAGAGTGGAAGAGCTTGCCCTTCGTCGACTCCTCCAGCAGGCCTGACACGAGGCCCTCCTGCGTCTCCACCACCACCTCCGACGCCACCACCGCCGGGGCCTCCTCCGCCGCCACTGAGGCCGCCATCACCGCCATTACCGCCGCCACCGCCGCCAATCTCATCATCGCTCTGGTATGTAAATATTCGGAATTAATTTATTACTATGAAATCTATATAAATAAAAATGTAAATGTTCGTTTTGTTCAAATCCATAATCTCCGAAAGTTCTTCACCGATTGCTTTGAAATTTTGATACACTGTTACATTCAAATACGCACGTGTTGTTATATACCTATTACATAGATGTCACGTCTGACAGTTACAAACATGCCTTTTTTGTGAGTTTGAGTTGTGAGTTTTCATGTAAGGGGAATCTCCGAAACCTCTTTACCGATTGCTTTGAAAATTTGACACAACGTTGCATTCTTATACGCGAGTGTTTTTATATACCTACTATATACATGCCATACCTGTGATAGGTAAAAACATTTTTTTTTAAACACCACCATCTGTTGGGCATAAAAGCAACATACACTATACTAAATATTTTACGATTCCATTTCAATGTTTCTGATTGCATTGTTAAGTTGAATTTTCATAGATTTCGAGTTATTTTGATTTTGATTTAATTATTTCGTGTGACATTGCGTTGGAATTGAGCTGTGTTGTTTCCCATACCGTTCATTTCATGAGCATAGTTATTTTTTTATTTTTCATTGTTTTTCATTTCGTTTTTTAACTGCTCTTATTTTTCAGTGATGGAAACATCAGATCATTTGGGAATGCATCGGACGGGGGAGTGAGGAATTTTAGAGAGGTTGAGGGGACAGAAGAGTGGAGGATGGTGTGGAGGACTAGAGACTACTGGGCTCAGGCTCATGAGCCCAATAGGGCCAGGAACTTGTGCACCAGTTGATTGGCCGTTGAGAGACGGGACCAGCTCAACCCCCGCAACCGCAATTAAGCCAGTACATTTAAGGGAGTTCACACACACACCCACTCATCACCACAACACCCCCTCTCCCCCTCTTCCAATCACCTCCACCGGCTTCGATCACTAACAAGCACCTCCTTATCATATCTCAGGGTCGTATATTAAGCAGCTGATCTTGGGCCTCTGATAAGAACTTCTCCCCTAGATGACATGACAGGTTCACGCCCTGACTCTCGCTGTTTTCTCTCTGACGCTGACACTGTTCAGGAGGAAAGTATACTTGCCACAACCAGTAAGCTGTTGTAGTGGCCTTAACAACCCTCCCGTGGTTGTGATAGTCTTTAACCCCCAGCATCTTACCTCTGAGAAGGAGGAGCAGCGTGCCGGCCGGTGCGTCCACTCCCAGAGTGCTGGGCAGAGTGACCAGCACTCTCCTAGCGACACACTCACCCACTCATACAACCCTGGCTTTATCTTCGCGATTACACCAGCTACATTGAATACAGATATGTGTAGCATCTGTGCCTTTTGTACGGCGCCATTGATGTGTTTTTCCTTCGTTCAGAAACGAGCGAGTATTCTGCACCTTAAGGATAATATATTGTCTACGGCTCAACATCGGGAACTTTAGAAGCAGTCAACGAGAAGCCGTACAATATAAGTCTTCTGCTTCCGGCCCAGTATTATCATCTTACAGTTTTCGTTCTGTTTCTAAATACTTCGCCGTGCTGTTATATGCAGTTTATACTTTTTTCCGCATTTAGTTACTCATTAGTATTGATCAGGCGGCCCTCAAGGTCATCACATTCACATTTTATCGACACTGTTCATTTTCTCTTAGCATGGTCACGATACATGACTGGTTAAGGATGGGTTGATGGTCCCCACTGGTGGTCCGGGGCCCAAGGTCGTCATGCTGGTGGTCGTCATGGTCAGGGCCGGCCCCAGAGGCACTAGGGGGCCCTACGCGTATACTTAGTTCGTTTGTTTGATTTCCACTTAGCACCATATAAACAATGGATCATGTAACCTTGTGGGAAGGTCAATAAAGTCTTAAGCACAAAATTAGATCCATCTCCCTTCTTCATTAATTACTGTATATATATATATATATATATATATATATATATATATATATATATATATATATATATATATGTCGTACCTAGTAGCCAGAACTCACTTTTTGGCCTACTATGCAAGGCCCAATTTGCCTAATAAGCCAAGTTTTCCTGAATTATTATATTTTCTCTAGTTTTTTTCTTATGAAATGATAAAGCTACCCATTTCATTATGTATGAGATCAATTTTTTTATTGGAGTTAAAATTAACGTAGATATATGACCGAACCTAACCAACCCTACCTAACCTAACCTAACCTATCTCTATAGGTTAGGTTAGGTTAGGTAGCCGAAAAAGTTAGGTTAGGTTAGGTTAGGTAGGTTAGGTAGTCGAAAAACAATTAATTCATGAAAACTTGGCCTATTAGGCAAATCGGGCCTTGCATAGTAGGCTGAGAAGTGCGTTCTGGCTACTAGGTACGACATATATATATATATGTATATATATATATATATATATATATATATATATATATATATATATATATATTATATATATATATATATATATATATATATATATATATATATATATATTCACTGCTCTACTCTATAATGCTTTTGATAGCAAGGTGAATGATATAAACCAGTGTGTGGTGTTTTGACCAATGAGACTCGTCGTTACAAAGCGCCTAGTCATTCACACTCTAACCCACTGCTACAACAATAACATATGCGGTGGTGCCATTTTGCAGGTTGGACAGCACCGAGAGACAGAGGAAGACTGCCGCGACTGTGCAACTGTGCATATTATTGGTTCTCAGCTCACTTCACTCCTCTCAGTAAATTTTATTTTTACAAATATACACATAATAAAATTAGCTTTTATTCACAATGTATATTGTCGCATTTGTAAAGGTTTTACATTTGTGTATTGTAAGAAAATTGACTCAAAATCGGATAAAAACTAAGGGAGAAGAACAAGTAAAAGCTCAAAATTGTGTTATAAAATTTTATTTTAATCTTTCCGCAAAGAATGCAGCGTCATAAATCCTCAACAATATCACTTTTAATTACATAACTTATTTTATATATAGTTTCCAGAGATTTGTTTTTAAGTAATCTGATCACTTTGTTTCTATACCAAACCAAAAAAGGCCACAAAACAAATGACTAGTTGCCAACTCGGCCCAGTATTGCCATATTTAGCGTAGTTGTCGCGACTTTTTGAAAACAACAAAAATTATACTTATGACTTCTCCGATTTCTTTCAAATAAGGATAAAAATGTTACTAGAAATCTAGACTTTATTGCAATATTAAAAAAAAATCCTAGTGGGCGCCTTGAGAGTCCTACACAAGTTCGTGCCTCTTAAACCCCTTCCTATAGTTCGTCTTGAGTTTTGCGTAGTTGGTCTTCCTGGTGGAGGGCGTCGTGGACCCTGTCACCAGACAGGATGACGTTGACCTTCGTGGGGAGAGATGCAAAGAACTTCCTCACCTGCGAACACATGCCGACCCTTGTCAATATTGATGAATTAAACCATGTGGGATGTGGTTAATATGACCTAATAACCAATGTGTGTACTCACCTAGTTGTACTCACCTAGTTGTGCTTGCGGGGGTTGAGCTCTGGCTCTTTGGTCCCGCCTCTCAACCGTCAATCAACAGGTGTACAGTTTCCTGAGCCTAATGGGCTCTATCATATCTACATTTGAAACTGTGTATGGAGTCAGCCTCCACCACATCGCTTCCTAATGCATTCCATTTGTCAACCACTCTGACACTAAAAAAGTTCTTTCTAATATCTCTGTGGCTCATTTGGGCACTCAGTTTCCACCTGTGTCCCCTAGTGCGTGTGCCCCTTGTGTTAAACAGCCTGTCTTTATCAACCCTGTCGATTCCCCTGAGAATCTTGAATGTGGTGATCATGTCCCCCCTAACTCTTCTGTCTTCCAACGAAGTGAGGTTTAATTCCTGCAGTCGCTCCTCGTAGCTCATACCTCTCAGCTCGGGTACTAGTCTGGTGGCAAACCTTTGAACCTTTTCCAGTTTAGTCTTATGCTTGACTAGATAGGGACTCCATGCTGGAGCCGCATACTCCAGGATTGGTCTGACATATGTGGTATATAATGTTCTGAAAGATTCCTTACACAAGTTTCTAAAGGCCGTTCTTATGTTAGCCAACCTGGCATATGCTGCTGATGTTATCCTCTTGATATGAGCTTCAGGGGACAGGTCTGGCGTGATATCAACCCCCAGGTCTTTCTCTCTCTCTGACTCTTGAAGTATTTCATCTCCAAATGATACCTTGTATCTGGTCTCCTGCTTCCTACCCCTATCTTCATTACATTACATTTGCTTGGGTTAAACTCTAACAGCCTTTGTTCGACCATTCCTGCAGCTTGTCCAGGTCTTCTTGAAGTCTCAAGCTGTCCTCCTCTGTCTTAATCCTTCTCATAATTTTGGCGTCGTCAGCAACATTGAGAGGAATGAGTCTATACCCTCTGGAGATCATTTACGTATATCAGAAACAGGATAGGTCCAAGTACAGAGCCCTGTGGACTCCACTGGTGACTTCACGCCAGTCTGAGGTCTCACCCCTCACTGTAACTCTCTGCTTCCTATTGCTTAGGTACTCCCTTATCCACTGGAGCGCCCTACCTGTTACTCCTGCCTGTTCTCCAGCTTATGCATCACCTTTTATGGGGTACTGTGTCAAAGCTTTCCGACAGTCCAAAAAATGCAGTCCTCCCACCCTTCTCTTTCTTGCTTAATTCTTGTCACCTGATCGTAGAATTCTATCAACCTGTAAGGCAAGATTTACCCTCCCTGAACCCATGTTGATGGTTGTCACGAAGTCTCTTC
>WNGS01169498.1:9030696-9046212 GCA_020271785.1 Procambarus virginalis
CTAATAATGACGATCTTTTAAGACTTCTAGTGCCTTGCTAGATTTCTAGGGCCCTCCCAGACTTTTAGGGGCCCTCCCAGATATTTGGGCTCTCCCAGACTTCTTGACCCTTTCAAGACTTCTTCTGGTGACCTCTCAGACCTGCGAAGCCCTCCAAGACCTCTGGGGGCCCTCCTTGACTTCATGCTTCATTGTGTGGTCTCCTGGTTCTCAGGACCGCGTGATGGTGTCTCTGACCTCGCTGCTGGTGCTGACAAGTCTACTGACGCAGACCAACCAGTCCATCCCAAAGACGGCGTACCTTAAGCTCATCGACATCTGGTACATCGTCCTCATCTGTCTGGACTTCCTTATCATCGTGGTCCTGGTGGTCATAGAGAGCCTTCGCCGACGGGTTTCAAACATCGGCAGTGTCGTCGGGTGGGTCACAGATCACGGTCTAAGAGCTACGGGTCTGGATCTGGAACTCTGGAACGCCAAGAACTGCCAAAGGACCGTGTGGTCTGGAGGAAGGGGATGTACCAGCAACCGGAAAATAAGTACCACAACACTACCCAGGAGGATAAAGCCAGGAAGGTGAACCAGATCTCAATCCTGATGTTCCCCATTATCATCGTGTGCTTTCTGGGAGTCTTTTTCTATAATGCCTTCGTCAGCGAGTACTCGCGCTGATAACAAGTAATGAGAGATCCAGGAGCTCGAGTGTGGACTTTCTTTGATGATTCTTCATGGTGTTCTTACTCAGTTTTGGGAAAGAGAAAATTTGCATTTCTTTCAATATAAGAAATAATTAAATTCCCCCAACAAAAACAATCAAATTCTACCAAAAGGAATTCCAAATCCGCAAAAAAAATCCAAATCTGCCAACAAAAAAATGAAAATCCACCAGCTTTATATATATATATATATATATATATATATATATATATATATATATATATATATATATATATATAATATATATATATATATTGTCGTACCTAGTAGCCAGAACGCACTTCTCAGCCAACTATGCAAGGCCCGATTGCCTAATAAGCCAAGTTTTCATGAATTAATTGTTTTTCGACTACCTAACCCTACCTAACCTAACCTAACCTAACTTTTTCGGCTACCTAACCTAACTTAACCTATAAAGATAGGTTAGTTAGGTTAGGAAGGGTAGGTTAGTTCGGTCATATATCAACGTTAATTTTAACTCCAATAAAAAAATGACCTCTACATAATGAAATGGGGTAGGTTTATCATTTCATAGAAAAAATTTGAGAATATATTAATTCAGGAAAACTTGGCTTATTAGGCAAATCGGGTCCTTGCATAGTAGGCCACAAGTGAGGTTCTGGCTACTAGGTACGACATATATAAATATAATATATATAATATATATATAATATATATATGATATATATATATATATATTATATATATATATATATATATATATATAATATTATATAAGCTGGTTAGAGAATTGTAATTTGCGTACATAAATGTGATTCAGTGTTCATAGCCCACTGCACGATATGTAGAGTAGATCAGTAACCTCTGTATACATAACAATGCCTGTATGCCCGTTACCACTGTAAGAAATGCCCCAATCACCTTCTGTGGTTGAGTGCTCCATAACGCACTATATGCTGTACAGCCCGTCCTCCAAAAAATGGGAGGTAAATGTAACAGCCCATAAGTGCAATTATGTACTATGTATGGCAGTCAGGAATTGTGCTTATTTTCATTTAGTATTAAACCGTACTGTCAAATATATTGTAAATATTTGAGTTACCTGAAAAGCTGAATAGAAAACCGCGACCTAACCTAACCGTCTTAGTTTTTTGAAGATAAGCATTTATTGCTTATTAATTACAATTACTACTTAACCTACTTAACTACTTAAACAAAAATATTTCAATAAATTGTAAAGTAACTCAGAATATTTTCAAATTTTGTAAAAATCTCTATTATTTAATAAAACTGAAAAAGAAATTTTTGATATTTAAAACTTTGTGTATAGCAAAATGAATGCTACAACTTCCAATTAAAATTCAGTGTCTTAATAGAAATCGAGTAAATAAATGGGGAGGTAAATGTAACAGCCCATAAGTGCAATTATGTACTGTGTATGACAGTAATGAATGCACTTATTACATTAGTATAAAATGTACTGTCAATTCGGAGGATGGGTTGCAGCTGTAGTAACTCTCTTACTCTTTTTCTATGTAGAGCACAAGAAAATGTATGTATGGCATTTAACATTGTATAAATGTATGACTACGTCGGTGGCAGAAAATAAACTGAAAATATATGCTTATTCATAATTAATTAAATTTGTTGTTGTTTAATTCTATTTATTGTATGTGTTTCGTTGTCAACTGTTCGACAGTATTAGAAGCAATAACGAAATTGCAACAGACCAATTGTTAACCAAAACTTTCAATGGCTGCCATGAAAAGTCAATATCATAAATAAAGATCAAACTACAAATTCATTTTTCAGTGCCCACTTCAGAGCAATTAAACAGTTAAATCAACTATTTGAAATATTTACACACGCCCCCCATCCTCAGTGTTCCGACAAGATTATGGGTATATCTGTACTTCTGCCTTAATAGATCACCTTAAGAATATGTGAATTATTATAATACATCTGAAGTTTAATATGTGTGTTAATCTTCCCAATATATGACAGTGAAAACCAATCTCAGTTGTTTAAAATTGTGTGCATATATTGAGAAACTAAGTCTTATTGTACATACATTCATTCATGTATATACATCAAACATATACATACAAACATATATCATACATGCACACGTGAGGAACACAAATGCGAAACAATGTGCCCCAAAGAATGAAGTGATTTGATAAAATAGTACGCCCAAGATTACCATCAGAGTGCCGGGAGATGATGGGGAATTAGCCTCGGCTACCATCATCTTTTGTCCGGTCATGATGGTCGAGTAATAAGGTGTCCTGTACACCAGTTGCAGAGTGCTCCTGGCAGTATGGGTTCGAGTCACTTCGGGTATGAGTTTTCAGTTGCATATATGCCTGGAGACCATTCAGGCTTGTTCAGACAAGTGTGTATTATATATATATATAGTATATATATATAATAGATATATTATATATATATATAATTATATATATATATATATATATCTATAATATAAATTATATATATAATATATATATATATATATATATATATATATATATATAATATATATATCATATATATTGCTGTGGCCCTCCGCCTTGCTGCCCCAATCCACACCAGATATAGGTGTATTTGCAGCGAGGGTGGTGGCTGACAGGTACGGCCACCATGGCCTACTCTGCCAAAGCACAGGAGGATGGCACTCGAGGCACAGTGAAGTTAACGACATCATCAAGAGGAGCCTCACCACAGCTGGATGCCCAGCTGAAAGAGAGCCCCGTTACCTAACGCCCGTAAACTCTTATGCTCTTATTGGTCGCCTGGATGGTATCACAGTGAACCCTGGAAGAATGGCAAGCAGTTGGTATGGACTACACGTGCGTATCAACCCTGGCTAACACCTACATTGACCTCAGTGTTGCACAACCAGGTGGCGCTGCCACCCACAGGGAAGCAGCCAAATCCCGCAAGTATAGAGAAACTGGATCACCACTACAATTTTGTCCCCATTGCTTCTGAGACACTCGGGCGACTGGGGTAAAAGTGCTGCCAGTTTTTTGAAGGAACTGGGTTCTAGGCTCATTGAAACAACAAGGGACCCTAGAGCTGCCAGCTTTCTTTCCAGCGCCTCAGCGTGGTGATACAGAGGGGAAATGCGCACTGCATCCAGGGTTTCCTGCCCGCCATCTGAGGAGCTGGAGGAACTCGACAACCTATGATAACCATCTTTGTAACCTATATGCAACTCCTTTTTTGTAACAAAGTTCAAATAAAGCAAATATATATGTGTACATACAAAAGAATGGGGGTGGTAGGAGAAGAAAATATTAGTGTTCAGTGAGAAACCACAAGGTCTCCTCTGAATACGTTTTATTTTCTTCTCCGAGGCTATGGGTCCCCACATTGGCACCAGAGGTGGTACCCTCACAAACTTTAAAAAAAAAAAAGTATATATATATATATATATATATATATATATATAATATATATTTATATATATATATATATATATTATATATATGTCGTACCTAATAGCCAGAACGCACTTTCAGCCTACTATGCAAGGCCCGATTGCCTAATAAACAAGTTTTCATGAATTAATTGTTTTTCGACTACCTAACCTACCTAACCTAACCTAACCTAACTTTTTCGGCTACCTAACCTAACCTAACCTATAAAGATAGGTTAGGTTAGGTTAGGTAGGGTTGGTTAGGTTCGGTCATATATCTACGTTAATTTTAACTCCAATAAAAAAAATTTACCTCATACATAATGAAATGGGTAGCTTTATCATTTCATAAGAAAAAAAATAGAGAAAATATATTAATTCAGGAAAACTTGGCTTATTAGGCAAATCTGGCCTTGCATAGTAGGCTGAGAAGTACGTTCTGGCTACTAGGTACGACATATATATATATATATATATATATATTATATATATATATATATATATCCTTAATGAATAAAACATAATTGAATTTAAGTAAACAAATCAGGATATATATTTATATATGAGAAAATCATTTTGTGGCAATGAGGTGATTTGAACCGACGTTCTGGTTCTTCCCAGACACCAGCTGCCTTAACCCACTCAGCCACAATTGTCAAGCTCAATAAACGTGGGCAAATAATATTTCAATCACTTGGGCCCCTAGGAGCCTCGAACCTCCAACCCTGTACACAGGATTCTCAGGTTTTAGGCCCCCTCCTTCCACGACGCATCAAGGTCGCACTATGGGGTCAAAAGATACAAGAAAATAACTAAAACAAGAGAAAGGAACTGCAGCGCAGTGAAGCAGATAGTGAGAGAGAGAAGCGATGTAAAATGCGGTAGTGACAGTGCTGTTATTGTGACGGTGGTGGTGATAGTGGCAACTGTCCTTGGTGGTGGTGGTGGCAACTGCCCTGGTGGTGGTGGTGAAGGCAGACGGCCAGATGCCTCAGTCACCCATTAAGTGCATTTGAGCGCGCACCGTGTCGCCACTCGCTGCCTTTCTCGACCTTTTTTTTTGTTAAAGTCTTGGCCTAAAATACCAGCTGATTCGGTAACTTTACTCGCCATGAGAGTGCCCCTACCACCCTAGCAACAGATGCACCACCCCCCCCTACCACCCTAGCAACAGATGCACCACCGCCCCCCCCCCTACAACTGCACCTTCAACCACCTCTAAGTGAAGGAAGAAGGCACATGAACGCGCGCTCCTCCACGAAAGACAACCAAGACGAGGTGTCAGCCCCTTGTCCCTCCAAGTGTGTGAAGAGAAAGTACTTGTTCTGTGCCTGATACGATATATATAACTATATACATTAGAGGTAGCTTGTGGATACGTCTTCCCCCTTACCTACGAAGGTACGTCTTCCCCTAGCGTACAAGGGCAGGCTTCCCAGTGATAAGATTAGAGTTGATAGTTGATCGTAAACTGCTCGGTAACCATTCAAGGGTTTACGTTTGAGGAACAGTTC
The DNA here is from genome assembly GCA_020271785.1 of Procambarus virginalis. Taxonomy (NCBI): domain Eukaryota; kingdom Metazoa; phylum Arthropoda; class Malacostraca; order Decapoda; family Cambaridae; genus Procambarus; species Procambarus virginalis. The sequence goes on from WNGS01169498.1 coordinate 9,036,313, forward strand.
ACCATTCTGCTAAGCAATGAGGCTACGAGTGGTGGTGTCAGTGGTGTTGTCTGTGTGGGCGGTGGTGGTGGCAGGGGAGGCGCCGCTGGTGACCACGCAAGAGGGCTGGGTGGCAGGAGTGACAGAAACCTCCACTAAGGGCCGTGTATTCTACTCCTACTACGGCCTCCCGTACGCCAAGCCGCCCTTGGGGCCTCTCAGACTCAAGGTAAATAATTCAAACGTTATTGAATATACATATATCCATGTTTATAATGAAATACAAAAGTATTTTCATACCAAGAATATTGTGCATGTCTCCTGAAGGCTGCAGTCACAGTTTCAGGGCCCAGACGCACCAGAGACTAGCGCAGACGTCTAACTTTAAAAATGTTTCCCCTCAAATCTGTATGTCTTCCCACAGGACCCGGCTCCGGCTGAGCCATGGGAGGGTGTGCGTGATGGCTCTCATCTCCCCGAGATGTGCCTTCAAGTTCCGTTTGGCGACACTGTCGCCGGAGTGCGACTGCCGCCTGAGGGCCTCTCCGGCAGCGAGGACTGCCTCTACCTCAATGTTTTCACCCCTAGGGTACGTGGTGGTCTCAGTACAGAGCTGCAGCTAGACACGAGAGGCGAGGCGTAAGATATATATGTTATGCCTAAGTTAATTTTTTATGAAAGTATGAATAAAATCGTTGATGCCATTTTCCGTAGATTTTACCGCGCGTTTTCGTGGTATAATGGAAAACAGTAAACTGAATTTATTCGGGTTCAGTGATGAATATAGTGAATAATATAGGTGGTTACAGTGATGATGACTGTGAGTAGAGAAGATGGCTACAGTGATGATGAGAGCAAGTAGTGAACGTGCCTCCAGTGATGAAGGCAGTGAATAATGAAGATGGTTATGGTGATTGACAGTAAATAGTAAAGATGTAACACGAGGGTGAGGGGAGGGAGGAAGGGGAATGACGAGAGGAGAGACGGGGAATGAAATAAGAAGAGGAGGAAAGAGGGGGGAGGTAAGGGGTGAGAGGGGTGGAAAGTAAATAATTATGAAAAGAAGGCACCAATCCAGGGAGGCTATGTAGCAAAGAGGGGTGGGAAGGAGAAGTTAAGGGGGGAGCAGAGCACCAAGAGATCAGAGAGGGGAAGGGGGGAGAAGACGTGGGAGAAACAGACCATCACAGGCACCGCCGGGTAGCCACCCACCCGAGTCTATACTATAAACAATAATGTCTATCTCTTTTTCTGTTTGTCCAAAGCTGGAGACCAGACGCTTAGGGTTAGCGTTACCCAAATGGTGTGTAGGACACGGGACAGACATAGGCTGGTCAGGTTAGGCCGAAGTCTGAGAGGGAGTCTGGGATGAAATCGGGCGACCATAGAGTGTGAAGTTACCCCTTGCTGTTTACCCGTGCAATTTCTTAATAATATATTTACTGTGAGAAGGGGAATCGGGTGTGCGAGGGTATATATATATATATATATATATATATATATATATATATATATATATATATATATATATATATATATATAATGTACACACGTCTGCAGCAAATAACCAACACTGTAATGCAATAACCGACTGTAACCCAACAGCAGGAGTCCGCAGGACTCCGGGACCAGCCCGCAGGACTCCGGGACCAGCCCGCAGGACTCCCCGTCATGGTGTACATTCATGGGGGCGGGTTCTTCTCTGGGGGCACCAACGAGTACCTGCCTCACGCCTTCCTCAACCACGACATCGTGCTGGTGGTCCTCCAGTACCGCCTTGGCACTCTAGGTAGGCACTCAGACATGTTGTACTCTGTAGCGCACTCAAGCAAGTCGTCGGCTCACGACCGAAGCTCACGGGGGTCTGAAGAGCCGGTTGGGCACGATTTCTTTCACCCGATGCTTATATTCACTTAGCAGTAAATAGTAACCTGAGAGCTAGGCAATTGTTATAAGTCGTTTCATGGGGAAGGTCAGCAGTGTGTTTAAGTACAGGCTTCCTGTCCCCAGGGCGTCTGTCGACCATGGTGACGGAGGACGGTGTAGGGTACAGGTACGGTAGGCACCTTCAGCTACCTACAGTATGGTGCCCAGTTACCATATGATGGAATGAGGCCCAGCTACTTGGACCATCGGAAATCGAACGCAGACCCTGCAACACTCAAGGTCACCACGCTGCCGACCAGTCCCAAGTGGTTTTGGAACGTGTGTTAATCTACTTTCTCATCCCAGGGTTCCTGTCGACGGAGGACTCTGTCATCCCCGGCAACTTCGGGTTGAAGGACCAGACGCTGGCGCTCCAGTGGGTCCAGAGGAACATCCACAACTTCGGCGGAGACAAGACCAAGGTGACCATTTTCGGCCAGAGCGCCGGCGGTGCCTCCGTCCACTACCATATGTTATCACCTAAATCCGATGGTGAGCCAGAGAATATGAATGATTCTGGTGCATAATCATACATAATGATGAATACTTTCATGAATACTTTTATTAGAATAACAGAAAACTCTTCGCCATAAGAAAATATATAACCTTGGTCCAGGACTGTTTGCCCGGGCCATCATGCAATCCGGGACGAGTCTTTCGCCCTGGGCACTGGCGAGGACCCACCGGACGCAGGCGCAATACGTGGCCGCCACCCTCGGCTGCCCAACCCAGCACGGAAGTCAAGCGATCCTACAGTGTCTTCAGGACTCTGACGGTCGCGGCCTCGCAGCCCTCGCTCAGGATTTCTTTGTAAGTTGTTTATATTTATATATATATATATATATATATATATATATATATATATATATATATATATAATATATATATAATATATATATATATATTATATATTATATATATATATATTATATATTATATTATATATATATATATATTATATATATATCAATGACGACGTCATCGTTGGCATCTTTGCGTTGGAATTCGAAATGTTGCTATATTTTTTGAAGACTGCAAACCTTTAGCAGTAACTACTTAATTCCTATCCTTGTTTTTGTTGTTGGAGCTATTCTTTAAATAATTCATTTGCAAACATTTTTGACACCAAATTCAGCTAGTAATTGGACTGTAAGTGTTAAACTCCATGTTAGTCAAATGCCATATTTTACACGTGACTCCATGAAACTGGCCTAGGGGTGTTTATAATTGCTAATATTTCTGAAGGTATTTAACCTAGGCCTACCCCCAATCAGCCTATGTTAGTTCTGTACCCCAGACCATTACCCTGCAAATCTAAGTGAGGCTTGTCCCAAACATGATGGCCTTCATCTTTGGACAGACATACAACCATACATTCTCTCTCAAAGAGCTAGATATTCTAAGGTTCCTCTAGCATTTATCTTCCAAAATGGCTGTGGTATTTATATTCCAAGACACGAATCATTCCAACTGGCGAGCCTTGTGGAATTTTCATTTTGCTGTGACTATCCTAATGTTATTTATACTTTACTATGACTATCCTTCCGTGAATCACAATTTAGTTCGAGTACCCTTAGAACTGTTTAATGAATTTCTCTCAACTTGTTTGCTACAAATTATAATTTTCTCCTCTTCTCCTCTATACTTGTCTAGAGATACTTCAGGTACTGATGGATCCTCTCACTTGATGATCCATTAATATATTCTTTCATACCAAGTTTTGTGAGCTTGTTATATAAATCCTCTCGTGGATGATTCATGGATGCCTACCATGTTTCCCCTGTTACAGAAATGGTCCATTCTGCCTATGACAGTCACCCCTCGTGTGGACGGGGACTTCCTGCAGGAGGAACCCGGCCTGCTGGTACGGGAGGGACGCTTCAGGAAGGTGGAGCTCATGGCTGGGTCTGTGCGTGAAGAAGGGGCCATGTTTACACACGGTGGGCTTACCTGACTCTGCGACCTCATGACCAGCATATGAAAATACAAATATCCGAATAATAGTGAATATTGATTTGCATGTTAATTATATCACAAATATTGTGTTATGGAAAATTAGGCTACTTTTTATTTTTTTTGGATAGGCTAAATTTATATGGAGTTATTCAATTGTATTTTTGGAAGTATTTAATAAATTTGCCTTATAATTCAGCCATGTTGACCAACAAGGAGCTTGTATCTGCCTTGAAGTCCAACTTCAGTCAGATTGCGCCAGTGACTCTGCAGTGTGAGGGTGAGAGTGCCGACCCCGTAGCCCTGGCACGCAGCATCTTCACCTACTACCTTGGCGACCAGGAGCTAGAGCCCGTGGCTCATAGCGACCAGCTTACCAAGGTACACATCACGCTTGGAAAGATGTTTTAGTTTCACCTGTATTGTTAAGTGGCACAGTTTTCTAATTATATAGCTTAGATTTATTTATTTAGCCTTTATTTAATGACTAGTTGTAGTTAATATAATTTATTTAACTATTTTAGCAGTCTTATTTTGGCATTTGTTTAAATAAAGTTTATGAAAAGCTGCATTGTCACCGAACTGGGCGATAATATTGTTATATGTCAAATCCAAGATTTCTCGCTGTAAGCACATTATATATGAAATGTAGTGAACGTCCACACCGGGCTCACCATAGCCCGTGCTACTTAGAACTGTTATACCAAGTAGCCGACTTTAAAACAACAACAACGGGTGATGACCTACTCTTCACCACAGATGTTCAGTGACCGCCTGGTGAGCGTGGACGTGGAGCAGGTGGTGAAGCACCAGGCCAGGTTCACCAGCACCTACAGATATGTCCTGACGCACCGGGGCCACCTGTCCTTCTCCGACGTCTTCCCGACAGACGTCGGCAGCCACTGTGAGTCCCTCGCGGTGGGCGTCTTGACGCTTCCAGCTCGGAACACGCGAATAATGTTTTTTTCATGCAGGTCGGCGTTCAATCCCCGACCGTCCAAGTGTTTGCGCACCATTCCTTCCTCTCGTCCCATCCCAAATCCTTATCCTGACCCCTTCCCAGTGCTATATAGTCGTAATGTCTTGGCGCTTTCCCTTGATAGTTACCTTCCCTTCAGAGTAAATAACTTGTTGAACTGTGTTGACCTTAATACTCGTTGTCGGGGGGACAGGGAGCCTGTACTTATGCTCACCGAGGTCTTCCCAGGCCATCTATTGACCTTCAGAATGCAACCCACAACAGGTGCCTAACTCCACTACACCTATTTCACTGCTAGATGAACAGGAATATCAGGCAAATGGAAGTGTGCCCAACCGTTTCTGTCCTGCTCGGGGATTGAACCTGGGTCCCTTGTACGTAGACAATGGTAAGCTTTACATTGACAACACCACAATAAATCGCTGACTCACTATAACTACTATGGATAAGCACCTCCAAAGGATACCTGATCAACCAGGCTGTGACTCATACGTCAGGCTGCGAGCAGCCGCGTCCAACAGCCTGGTTGATCAGTCCAGCAACCAGGAGGCCTGGTCGACGACCGGGCCGCGAGGACGCTAAGCCCCGGAAGCACCTCAAGGTAAGGTACTATGCCACAGTTCTGCGCTAAAGCTTAAGGAATGATATAAACTCTTACTGTAAGCTCCCAGAAAGTAGTGATATCACTTTTGGCATCTGCCCTTGCGACAAGCAGTACTTGGCTTGGTGTTAGGCTTAAGGCATGTATCACCCTCTGGAGGGTCATTAAGGCCAACCACAAGTACTTAACTGACCGACCAGCAAGTATACTTTTGTCCAGTAAAATGACCGCCCAGCAAGTATACTTTTGTCCAGTAAAAAAGAACACGAAAGTAAACTCTTAGTGTATTCACACCGAGGACCAGGGGTATACCTCTCAGTGTGTGTACTCCTGTTGCAAAATTACGAAAATAGGCCTTTAACAAATATAATGCACTGAAGACAAACGTAACTATTTAAGCTTGATCAAACATCACGCCACCAGCTACCACCTCAGTGACATAACTCCGGTTACCCCACAAGACAATTCAACACTAGTTATCAACAAAATATAACATCAGTTATCAAAATAATAAAACGCTTGCAATGAACTCAATAGTACAAAACTTGAAATTAACTCTGTACAAATCTCTCTACCTCTCCGATCCTTTCTAAACCTTTGGATATCAAAGCTGAACCAGTCATTAACTTCTAAATTGTACGGTCAAAAAAAGGCCTAGTTTCAGTGTTCAAGCCTCGCATAGAACAGACCAGATTTTAAAATTATGCAAAACTTATGCACGGAGGAGAAAATAACGGCTAAATATCTTTATTGTGAATAGTAACAACGATTTAAGATCCATATGTACTCACAAGCTTTCTTTAAGACATGCGGTGGTATCTTCCTCAGGGGTGTCCCACTGCGATGACCTTCTCTACCTGTTCCGTGCTGACCCCATACTCAAGCTCCCTCACGACCTCCAGCACCACGTCGACCTCCACCTGAGAGACACCGTCACCTCCCTCTGGACCAACTTCGCTGCCACAGGGTAATGGGGAGAGGAATGGATAGTTACTCTGTACTAACTTTCCTATCACATGGTAATGGGGAGATGATTGGGTAATCACTAAATATCAGATCAGACCACAAGAGGCATGGAATGCAGACTCTCATAAAAATCCTCCAATCAAGACATACGCCAATGAGGTCTCTATTGCAATCTTCAGAAGCTTAAATTTGCAAGATCAAAATTTATAAAAAAATTATATATTTTTGTATATGTACAGGCTCTCTAGTCAATGATTTTACGGTGAGCAAGTAATGTGCAGCACCACATGGACGGGTGAGGCTCGCACACTCACCACTCAGGGGAAACCTTATTTCAGGAACCCGACTCCTGACGACTCTCTTGGGTTCACCTGGCAGCCCTCCACCGAGGACAACCTCCAGTACCTCGCCCTCACCCCAAATCCCACTATGGAGGCCGACCTCCGCCACGAAGTAAGTTTTATTTGATTAATAATGATATATGACACAATATGTAACATTCTACACACAAACATAATATGTGGTAATGTATCATCACCACTCCCGGCAGCCATTATTATGGAACAATAACCACCAGGTGAGGCGGTTCCATGCGTCGCTACCAACCACAGTGAACCAGGCCCTCCACCCCCAGCTGGTGGGGAACCACGACCAGTTACCTGCAGGTGTTGCTGACACTCCTAGCGACGGTGACAACGGAAGAGACGAGCTGTAGTACCATCACTGTAGATCATCTCTGTAGACCAGCTCACATGCACGACTCATCATGCGTCTGGCGCCTCAGACACCAGACCTGTTCTCAGGCTGGGTGAAGCTCCACCCGACTCTCACAAGACGCATTGATTAATTTTAACGTTTTGAGCGTTAAAAAAAGTTGTTCTCTTTTATATATTTATATTATTATATTTAAAAGTTCTGTGTATAAATTGGTGTAGGTTACGTTAGGTGCTGTTGGCGAATATTTGTATTTATATTTCGTGGGTGAAGCACTTATAGAGCTGCGATTCGAACAAAGGTCATCAACAAAGCACTTTTCGAAAAGTGTTCGAATGTCATTAGTGTTGAGTCATATGTAAACCGTTTTGTAAAGTGGTACGTAAACCGTTCATAAACAGGGGGTTTGGCGGGTTCATGGAATGGACTTTGTTCATGAGGACGGGCTGGTTTACGAATGAAAAACGGTTTACACACGACTCACAACTGATGACGTCCGAACACTTCCCGAACAAGTGCTTTACTGACGACTTTTGTTCGAACCACAAGGCTGTAAATGCTTCACCCACGTACTACAAATACAAATAATCGCCAGGAGAACATAAAACACCTAACTAGTGCCTAAATATGCACAATATGCTAATATATAATGACATTAATTCTTATTTGAGAAAATTCCTGTTTTGAATGAACAGCATGTTAAAATTTATGAATGTCTTTGGGAGTCAACCGGCGGATTGAATGGACTTGGGTCTTAGGACGGGTTGCCCTAAACATTCAGGTTTACCCATAAATATTAAGGCATGCCTATAATGTAAAAAGTGATCATTACCAGTCTTGTGTGTGTAAGGAATAATATATTATGTTGTAACTTATCCTCACCTCACCTATCCTAACCTAACATCGCCTATCTTAACCAAACCTAGCATAACCTCACCTATCCTAATCTTTATCAAACCTAACCTCCCCTATCGTAACCTAACCTAACAAGGTCATTAAGTTAAGCCCGTGCTTTCAACAGACACAAGAATTGTGACAATTTGATAGTTAATGGTTATAATACTGTATTTGGTTGTGCACATACATGTCCTAATTAGAAAAATTATTTTATATACCTATTCATAATAGTGCCTCTGTATTGTTTCAAAGGCTTCCATTATTTGTGAATATATATATGTTAAGATATATAATTACTGTGACGAGTATTAGTATCCTGCCTCTTCTGAGAGCTAGTTTAATACTGTGATCCAGGTTGACTGAAACTGTCATTGATTTGCGTTTTCTAAACTCTAATTTATGTTACTAGTCAAAGACTTCATACTAAAGTGGTGATTTGAACCCAGGACTATAGCAGGGTTTAAGTCCAGTGTGGCAGCGACGGCCCCATCGTACCCATGGTGTGGGAGGTCCCAGCCTGCACAGCATTAGTTGTCCTGAGCGACCATAGATGGCTTAAGAGTCTAAATTAAACCAGGAAGGCAAACTCTAGACAGCCTTCAAACGCCTACAAAAGGATGGGAAGGATATAAAAAAAATAAAACAGCATACTTTTTATATCTCAGCTCCACAAGAATGTTTAGTATGCACACGGCATTGCGGGACCTGTTGGTCAGAACTCGCCACGTGAGGCGTGTCTCTCATGCTCTTCAACTGACTGTAGAGCGAGTATAGTTATTGACGACCACAGTCTCTCTTCTCCAGACTTGTGACTTGCTGTTAGAGGAGCAGCAGAGGCACCACCTCCAGGAACAATTGGCAGCTACAACTCGTCTTGGGAGATGCGTGATGAACCACCTTCCCGGGCGGCGTCCTCGACGGCGTCGCCTGCTTCAGGTGTGTCCTGCTTCACCAGGTGGGGGTGCAGCGCCAGGTTCACCTTAGTCGGTAACGATGCATGGAACATACGCATCTGTGGCGCCAAATTACAGCAGTTAGGGAAACAGAAGAGTCTTTCATATGAGGAAGAATTCGATAGCATGTGTCATCCAAATCATTTTCTACTTAAACTTTGCTAATCTTACCTACAAACATATTGAAGACATTGCAGAATATATGGAGGTCCAATTCGAATAAAATTTAGTTCTATGATAGTCTGAATGCGTGTCATTAGGTTGGATGATCCTGTTGAAGGATTTCCTTCAACAGGATTGCCTCATATCTGCGTCTGACGTATGCTCACAGGCTCCAAAATTCTCGTACAATCGACAACTAATCACATCAAAATCCATTTATAAATGTTTAAAAAAGACAAATAATTCCGATGCTCTATAAAAAGAAATATAGTAAAAATATCATCAAATTGTATTCTTCAACTTCATCTTGCCTTAACTGAATTATAATTATTCATTTAAGATGAGGGCAGCATACGCAGAGTGAGCGAGGCTGCTGTAGCCTACGCGTTCTGCGTGCAGAAATTGAGGATGGAGCCAAATAATTGTTATTTTCGTCTCTTTTTAGGACATGAGATGCTGCCATTAAATCTAAGAGTAAAGAGGGATTGATGTAGTTGATAATAGTGATAGAACTCGGAATAAACAGGGTGTTCGCTGTCACAATTTGAAACACAAGTTGGTACGTGTATAATGACGGCAGACACAGGGATCCCGCCAGCAGGCTTGTCCCGATGCTCGGGAGAAGCTGACCTTCCTGAAGAAGACGCGTGAACCTGATCATCCACCACACCAGTCTAAAGGGTTGGACGAAGAGACATGCCTCAGAAAGTCGGAGATGGTCTTCACGCTCCGGTCCCCTTCTTCCTATCCCCACGGAGCACTTCAGGAGA